>OY728158.1:1531783787-1532108787 GCA_963277665.1 Viscum album | reverse complement strand
TCATGACCCCAAAATAGATTTTATATTTTAACTTTTTTCAAAGGAATGACGTTTTATCATCTCATAGGATATGGTAATATTATAAAATTCATCAAGTAAGATTTATTCTCTATCACCAACAGCAAAATTATTAAGTTTAAACATGTACATAAATTTTCTCATATGCTTTTTGAAAATGGTATAATCTCTAGTATTTTCCCCAAAACTATAGTTATTTATTATAATTTCATTAAAACTATTAAAATAATCATTAATGTTCTCTTCCTCGGTCCTCCTGATGTCTTAAAAAAAAATCAAAATGTATAATTTTTCCACCTTGTATTTCACATTTTCTTTATAGCTACTTTCCAACTTGTTCAAGATTTACTTAGCTGATTGAAGAACCAACACTTTTTTGAAGACATTTTTGATAATGAAATTAGATGAATATTTTTTTAATTATCATAAAAATTTATATTCCTTTTACTTGTGAAGGATTTTTGTGAATACTTTTTAATATATAAGGATATGATCATAAACATTACATAATTGTGAGTTTTAAGTCAAGGTTCTCTTACATTTTTGGATCTTTTTAGGTTTAGAGTTTTAGAGAATTTGTTCACAACTCATAGATAAAAATATATATTAAAAAGTGGCCACTTCCAAGCAGTATCCATTTTTTCATAATATAAAACTTTTAATATAAAACATGTGTTCTTTTTATGAAAAATATTTATAACTTTCTTTTTGAATTCTTCATTTACTTTAATTATCCTTCAACCCTATGATTTTTTTTAAATTTAGAATGAGGACAAAAATATTATTATGCAAAAGGAAAAGAATAATTCCATTATTCCAGTGAAAAATATGAAAACATGTGAATTTTTTTTCGTTAAAACATAATTTTTTTACCCAAATGGGAATCATTTTCCCTTTAAATTAAATATTGTCAGATAATTTCCATGAAACTTTTAGAAAATATAGATAATACATATAGGTGACTTTGGACATAATATTCAAAGAACTCTTAAATAAACCTTACAAATTAGAATAACTATATGAATTACTTGTAATAAAATTATTTAGAGAACATAATCATTAAGAAATGAATTAGAGTTCTATCTAGATGCACCCATCATATAAGATAAATTGGGCTCACATGTGAGCTATAATAGGGATCAACCTATCATATAAAAAATGTACAAGGACCATATCATGAATAAAATAATTTAATATTGAAAAGTTTCATGATAAAACTCTTAAAAACTCTTTGAATAACCCATATGAAAAACTCTTTTGGATATCAAAATACCCTTTTATTTTAAAAAATATTTTCAAAACAAAAATACCCATAAAATAAGAAAAATGGTTTTTATTTAAATAAAACATTAAATCTTATAAATAAATAAAAACTTCAAATAAAATTTATTGTATCAGAAAAATTCATTGTCACTGTATACATTAAAATATAATATTTCTTTTTTATTTTGTGATGAAAGTTAAAAAATCTGTAAATTGATTTATTTTTTTAAAAATTTTGAAATAAAATAAAAGGGGACATAAAATTTCATTTATAAATATTTTATTTACATATAGAGACATAAATAATATAATTTAAAAAATATGTACATGGAGGAAAAAGAGTCAAAAAATCAATATTTTCATTTTTTAAAGAAATTACCTTACATTAAACCTTAAAAAGAACACTTTTTTTATAATTTTTTTAAAGAAAGTGAAATATGCTCCAAAATTTCAACAATTTAGAAGTAAATAAGAATTTTCTTGAAAAGTTTCAAAGAACATGGACATGGAATAGAAATATTTATAAATTAAATATTTAAAACATTTAAAATGAGGTTTTAAGTTAAAGTGTCCCTTATATTGAGTCCAAAAAATCTTCTATATTATTTAGATTAATGAATAATAAAATTGTGTTAATTATTTAATTGGTTAATAAATTTTTTAAAGTTTATTTTTCCATTTATTTTATCTCTTAACTTACTATACATAATTTTTTAATCATTTATGTTCACTTGGGAGTTTTAATTGTATTCAAATTATATGTCAAAAATGATTTAGGTAGGTTGAAATGGTGAAAGAGGTCATTACTATATCACCCACATAATAATAATAAAATAATTATCATTTATATATATAAATTATGCTTTTAAAACCAATCATGAATGATATCAATGAAAAACAAACTATATTACGGTCATGGAGAGGGTAGGTCGTACATACACACGAGTAACGTTTCCATTTTTCATAAATCACTATGGAAAGAAGGTATATAATATATTATATTTTAATAGTGATAATAATATTATAAATATAATATTATTTCTTCAAATAAACTTATATATATAATCCATGTGATGTGGTTCTGAAAAATGAATCATATTGCTTCGTAGAAGCAGTAGTCCACACATACACATGAACAACATTATCATTTTTATGTAAATGGAAAGGAAAAAATAAAATGATAAATTGAATTTTCATAATGATAAATATGTCATAATTATAACATTTAAAAATTAATTCCATAATTATATACATCTGTGATAGGCGGCGATGGAAATCGAATTACATAGATTTATGAGGTGGTAGTCCACCATACACATGAATGATGGTTTCATTTCTCATTATTTGGGAGAGGAGATGAATTTAGTTTATTACATTAAAATAATAAAATATATGTATATAGGTGATATAGGTTTTTTTATATCATAATGTTTGATGAAGAATTTAAGGATGTTTAAGAAGAAACAAAACAAAAATGACCAGTTAAGAACAATACCTCTTATTCAGACCACCACATTAGGATTATTCCTTAAGAATTATTAAATTTGTTTTATAATAAATAAAAGTCATATAAGATGTGGATATGGAATTATGGAAGGTATTTGGGTAGGTATTGGTAAAAAAAGGCTATGGAAGTGTGAAGTAGAGAGGATATGGGGCATTTTATTATTGGGGTAGAGGATGAACTTGGAATTTCAGAAAAGAAAAAGTTATACCAACATTTTTCAAATGAAACATGACTCAAAAAAGGACCACTATTAGGAATTTTATGAGATAAGGTATAAATATATACAAAAAATTTAATTTATACTAGTGTTTAGATCATTTCAACCCTTAATTATTTAGTTTAGCCCTTATTAAACACGTTTTCACCTTAATCGTTGTAAAACATTTTTACCATTTTCACTATTTATTATGATAAAAAATTCAGTTGACCTTATTAAATAAAATATATTATATTAATTTAAAACATGTAATTAATTTTATTAAATAAAATTCATATTAATGTAAGAATTTAATTTAATGTTAAACCCGTAGATGCGATGCAAAATTCATTTTTCCTGAAAAGTATTTTTCAAGCATAATATGATTTTATATTAACTCTATGACTAGAAATTATGATTATATTAATTTTAATTAATTATTATTGATATATAATATATAAATATAATATAAATAATTCCGCATTATTTGTTTTTTTTAATTAATTAAAATGTAGAAACATTATGAACTTTAAAATAGTTTTTAGAAAAATGCATTTTTAAGACAAAAAGTAAACATATACTAAAATTTAGTATAAAAGTGATTAAAATGTATTTAATTGGATTAATAATAACTAAATAATAATTTTTTTACTTTAAATCAAATTCATTTCATAATGTATCTTTTAAACTACTTAATTTATTGAAAATAAATCATCATATTTTTAAAATGAACATTCTCATTATTCACTAAAAATCAATATTTTTTTTTGAAATATAGAAAAATTTAATCTTAAGTTAATTTTAATATAGTGATTTCAAAAATGAATTTAATTTTACAAAATCTTGAGAAATTAATTATAATATTTTCTCATAAAAACAATAAAAATATTTTTTGAAAACATATTTTTGAAGAACAAAATTACTTTACTAAACATTAGTTGATAATTTTTAATGAATTTATCAAGAAATTTAAATATATATTTCATAAAGTAGTTAATAATACTCATAACCACAAATTTAATAGTTAGTTTATAACATTCATATTTAAATAATTATATTTCATGGTTCATTTAAGTTATGTGTTAGGTATCTTTTATGCTATCTAACATAGTTTTCTTTTCTAAAATATCAAGGAGTTACACAATAGGTGGAAAACCAAAAACTATAGAATCCCTAACATCCAATTAAATGGATATAATATATGGAAACATCATTTTATTATAACAATGTATGTTGTTCCATTAAAATATAAAACTCCCATACTATTCATAGATGTTAGGTTATCCATTCTCAGCACCTGATTGAATCTAATAGAGCGAAATCACTCTTATATGAGTTAAAGTGCCCTGTATTGGGTTGATCCGTTGAGGGGGGTGGGGGTGCATAAGTGGATATCAGTTCATACAATTTCTTCTGATTTAAATCAATCTCTACAACCCGTTAAAGTTTGATTCAATTAAATATTAATCCTCTATCACACACACACATGGAGAAAATGAATGACCAAAGACCATACATTTTTACATGGTTTAACCCATTATGGGAAACCTACTACATACCATGGCATGATAATTTAAAAAAACATAGACTCTTCACTATAATCACAATTATTTATATGCTTATAACCCGAGCATAAATTCACACTATTCCTGTCTAGATCCACACTAAACTGAGTAGATTCACAATATTACCTCAAAAAATATTGATATAACAATGAGAAAGAACTCTTTAAAGTTTCACTTTCTTCAACATATTCAGAATATGATATTCCTCCATGAGCCTCTAAGATGTTCATGAATAACTTTCTCATTATTTACAAAATTTGATATTGATATGCTTCTCAATTCTCAAACTCAAATCTGCTTTAACTGAATGCATGAACTTAAATAGATGTAGATAATCACTATTGAAGATTAGGTACTAGGATATTTTCTTGCATCTATTTTTCAATACTCATCATAATAAAAGTCATACTACCTCTCTCATAGAATACTTTCCATATTTTGGTTAGTAAGAAAATCCCCAAATTATAATAATTTATGAATAATCAATTTTTATCTTATAATCCTATAATACTTCTCTTAATAGAATCATAATATCCGATCAAATACTTTTCCTCATTTGGTTAGGTTCATAAAAATGAACAATGATCAAAATAATGTTCTCTACTTCTTATCAATTTCATGTCTCTAGCACAATTCAAATTCTATTATTCTTCACTTTTGGCTGCCCAGTAAAACCCATTTGAGAATTTTATTTATCTTTGATCACCATAAAATAATAATTCATATATAATTTTTTTTTAATTTATTATAATATCCATCTTCATATTTTAAATGAAACGGATGTGAACTCATTTTTCATAATTAAATTATGGCATGAAAAATATTTCCATAAAACAACACTAAAAAATCCCAAAAACATGAATATACATACCCAAAAACCTCAGTAAGAATAACTACATTAACAAATGAAAGTTATTATTTGAAATTCAAACCACAAAATCATCATCACATTAAAATACCAAAATAATATTTTGATGATTCTTCCTAAAAAAGATCTGATTTATACTGCAAAACTATTCTACAATTATACCAGCCAAAAGTTTAAAATAGATATATAGAAAGATCACCCTTTTTTAATACTTACATGAATCATATTTTTTCAAATTTAATATTATATTTTAATATTCAAAAGTTAATTTTATCATAAACTAATTTTTATTCTTATAAAAACTCAAAATTTGGAAGCATAAAATATTCATTATATTTCGTAAGACTTTAAAGTCATATAATATCTCAATCAAATCCATGAACCTGGTAGAAATTATATACATTTATTTAATGTGTTACAGATTCAAAATTTTGGAAACTGTAAAGTAATATGTTATGATCAAAGTTTTATGGGCCTTTCATATGATTTAAAGTCATACACTCACAAAGTCTTGTGAAATAAGTTTGAAGTCATACAGAGTATAAAAAATTCACACTATGGTGTAAATCAAAGACACATTCTAGAGAAAAATACATACAAAATCCATAAAAGTGATTCAGTCACAACTCAAATTCATATGATGTTCTACTGAATTCTTAAGTGTAAGATTTAATTAAATTTAAAAAATTCATCCTATAGAGTATGTCCAAAGAACTAATTTATTTAAACTTATAGCCTCTCAAAAAATCATAAAAACATTAAAATCATTTGAAATAACATCTCAACAACATCTAATAATTTTTAACCATTATTTTGAAAAATATATAAACCATCAATAACACCAAGTGGAACATCAAAGTGGAAATGTAAATTCATGTTTAGGTATTCCATTAGTTTTTTAATATTTTAAGAGGTGGTAGATATTCATATATTTATAGTCTTGGTAATCTATTAATGTTTGGTTTGAAGGTTCTAAACCTTATTAATAATTTTTAAACACCCTCCCTTTTATTATTATGATATCAATATAGTGGTTTTACAATACTTTTTTTTCCAGGTAGGGAATCCACCACATGATAAGGTATGGGTCCCCCATATGTTGGGTTAGTACTCCATCAATCAATATATGAATTCTTGTGAGGAGTGATTACACCACTACTATCAGTATTTCAATATAAGTTTCTTGGATTGAAGTGTTCAACTAGTTTTTAATAACTTAAAAAAAGTTATTCTAGTAGAAAACAATAATTTTAATGTCTGTCTTAATGATCTATATATCATGAAATAAGTTGTTTTAGTAAGGTTTTCATGGTTTAAATCTCTATAAATTTCATGAGCATAGTTCATACTAAATTGATTACCCCTAATAAAGATATGGTGGTTTGTGGTAGTGGTATCTTTCTATGGTATAAATGTTTTTTACCCTTACCTTTTCTAGGGAAAGTAAAGCGGTATAATTTTTTCCATTAGGTTTGAGAGTTTAGTTTTGAGGATCTTACTATAATGAGGAGGGTCATTTACTCAAAATCTATTTTCCTCTTCCCTTAGAGTGATAAAAAGTTTTTTTAGGAAGATTTTAGTTTTAAAAATTAGAGTCTTATATTTCTTATGGAACTTTAGGTTGGTTGTGGTATGAGATCATTTTAGGGATAGATAGTGACATTTAAACTTCATTTATTCTTTGATTATATCATTCCTTAATCCATATCTAGGTCATGGATTATTTCTTTGATTTTTTTAATTAAATTATCACCCATTTATTTTTCTTTGTTTTTAGGGTATCCTACTGGGTATGTTTACACTCACAATTGATTATCTCATTCCTTAATCCATATCTGGGTCATGGATTATTTATTTAATTTTTTTGAATTAACATATCATCCATTTTTTTTTGTTTTTGGGGTATCCTACTGGGTACGTTTACACTCACCCCTTCATGAATTTTCCTCCTATATATGTTGTTTTTTATGAGTGAAATATTCATTTCTAGTATATAAAATAATATATTGAGTTTTTAAAGATATTTATTATTTTCCCTTGAAAGTGACAAATGATTTTTGTTATTTTTAGGGATATTTTACTTTATAGAGGTTTCCTTTGGATTTTTTTGAGTTTTACTTTATCTTTGGTGTATTTGCCTCTTTTACATTCCATTGATCATAGAATATGTACCTATCTCTCTATTATTTATTAGAATAGGTAATATATTTTTTATTTTATTATTGATATTACATTTATTATTGTTGTATTTATCTAAGGATATAAGGATAAATTATTTTTTTATAGGATCATTAGGATAAGGCCCGAAAAGTATGTTATGAATTGTTTATAATATCCACTACCCCTTATCTTAGTCTTGGGGTGACATACTCACCTTAATTACTGATCTTGATGGGGACCCAGTGAGTCAGGTCACGTAAGAGTTTCATCATAGTAAGATATGTCCAGGGGATGATGTTTAGGGCTAACCTTGTGAGGTTTGGTTTAGGAAATTTGGGGAAATAATGTTTAAGCCATCTGATTCCAGTCATCAGATTAGAAAGGACATCTAGGGGGTGTGGTGGATGATGCATTTTGACACAAGGGATCCGGTAATCATCTTACTGAATTGGTTATTTAGAGGATTGTTTTTAGATTATGATTATATTGTTTCATGAATCATATAAAGAACAAGGTATTTATTTTTTAATGATATTAATTCCTAATAGTAGTGACATTTCTTTATAATGAGGATGTAGATAATTTTGTATCAATGTATTCATTAGAAACATATTATATACCTTTTTTAAATAGTTTGAACATTGGACTAATTATGGAAGTGTAAAAATTTATTTGTTATAGTTTTCTCAATATTATGTTATATCATCACCTAGAAAAAATCTAACCATAACCCTATCACTATGATATGGATCCTTGTGTTCATGAGTGTGTAGTATAGGCATGGGGTTAAACACTCCCTTTTTCATTAATATTCAGAAAGGGGTGGATCCCCCATATACTTGATAGGGTCAAGTATTCCTTTAGTCATTAAATAATCAACAAGGTGTGGGTCCACTATACAATGAATGGGGTTAGGTATACCCCCAACGACTGGGCTGCAGGTCCCTTATCAATAAGAGTGGGTACTACCCTGGTGACTAGGGTTCAGATCCTTTATCAACAAGAATATATAACACTAAAGAATACACTTATTAAAATAGATATATGTAATAAAATAGATATACGTAATAAAATATATATCATATGATCACCATGTACAGAATAAATAAAAACACATATTCTTGAACTAAATAATACTATAAAAGCTACCCTTTAACCAAAGTCACAATAGGAATAATCTTCATCTTTTACTTATGAATATCATAATAGAAGAAAAATAACCCATATTATATGGTGTATCCATGGTCCAACTGTATCACATGTCATATGTTTGAGACTCCCATATACTCAAATGTTATCTTTAACCTCACTATGCTTAGGAAAAAGAAGAAATTGTTTTGAGGTTATGGGTGTATCATCATGGGTTCGAGAAAGAATATCATTATCACTTCCATTCCATAAAAGTGGATTTATATAGGCCAAAGTATGCTCCTTATCATCTAACTCATTAACTCATGCATTATAAAACATGAGTTAAATCCCCAAAAAACAAGTTAGATCCCATGAAATGGTTGTTTAAATGATAGCCTTTATGGATGGTTGAACCAAATTTCAACCCTTAAACATTTGGATTTATTCTATTGAACCCTTTCCAAATGAGTCATAGTATATTATTCATGAAAATATAGTGGAATAATATCATTATAGCATGACTTAAGATATGGAAATCATCCATTACAGTTTATCTATACATAGACTTACTGTTTAACTTCTATCATACTATATGATAAAAACATGAAGTTTTCATGAAATCATATTTCATGCATGTATCATGCATTATTATAGCATCCCTTTTCTTTATCACATAAACTTTCATTACATTTTACAAAACCGAGGATCTTTAAGGTTTAGTGTCTTGGAAACCAGGAACTTTAAACATGAAAACATAAAAAATTCTTCTTAAACACTTGAAAGTCTTATCCTTAAGTTCATCCTAGGTTCATTACCGCATCTCATAACCTGGGGACATACATCACAAGAAAGGGTGAGCAGAAGGCCCAGTAAGGGAAACAAGAGGAACATTTTACATGTGAACTTGATATACTTCAGTAAGGACATGAAAAGAACTTTAAGGCAGGAGAAATAAATCATGAGTCATTTCATAATAAAAATAACATTTTTCATAACTTGTAAATGTGTATACATCATTTAACATAGACAATCATGAACATATCACCAAGGTCCATCCCCAAGGTTTCATTTGAAAATTACCAAGGTTATTCACCAAGGTATCGTGAAAATTGTAATCTCTAGTGGTTACATAATTACCCAATACATTGGAGAGCTATCAGGGAGCACCCTTAAATTTGCCTTTATTATCATGTGATCCAAATATATCATCATCAAACATTTCATAAATAACCCATATAGCATAAAATAAATGGGTTTCATTTCATAATCACAACGTTTTAAAACTGCTTTAAAGACATGATCTTTACATCACTTTAAAACCCATAGAAAAGGAAGGTGGGTCTCATGTATGTAAATACCAGAATTTAAAATAGAACATTTTGGTATATATGTGAATACCCATTTAGAAGAATGATCTTTGAGTATTCACTTAATAATATAAAATAACTTTAGAAAAAGAGAGAGACATTTTGAGACGAAAATTCTGCAGCATAACGGCTATGTTACAAGGTTTTAGAAGACATTAAAAAGAGAGGTAAAATGGGTCAAACATTCATAAATGACCCATAAAATAGTATATGTACAGAATAAGAAGGATACATGATCATGGTAATGAAATTTTAAGGACATACCATTTGAAATGAAAAACATGGAAGGAAGACAAAAATTAGATTTCTCTTATGAAAGCTCGGCAGCCTAACGGCGTTACTTAAACTTCAACAAAAATGATTTGAAAAGATCAAATAGGGTATCTCATCATGTGAACATAAGAGTTCCGTATGATAGATATAGAGATAATTCCCCAAAATAACAAAAAGGAACTTGAAAGAATTGTCATGAAAGTAGAACTTCAAAACGAGAAGGGTGAAGAACCACTTAAAAATTCGGCAGCCTAACGGCGCCACTTAAAACTTCAAAATATTGAATTGAAGAGATCAAATGGGGTCTCTCATCATATGAACATAAGATTCCAGTATGATAGATATAGAGATCATACCCCAACATAACAAAAAGGAACTTGAAAGAATTGACATGAAAGTAGAACTTCAAAACGAGAAGGCTGAAGAACCACTTAAAAATTTGGCAGCCTAATGGCGCCAATTAAAACTTCAAAATACTGAATTGAAGAGATCAAATGGGGTATCTCATAATATGAACATAATATTACAGTATGATAGATATAGAGATCATACCCCAACATAACAAAAAGGAACTTGAAAGAATTGACATGAAAGTAGAACTTCAAAACGAGAAGGGTGAAGAACCACTTAAAAATTCGGCAGCTTAACGGCGCCACTTAAAACTTCAAAATACTTAATTGAAGCGATCAAATGGGGTCTCTCATCATATGATCATAAAAGTCTAGTATGATAGATATAGATATCATACCCCAACATAACTAAAAGGAACTTGAAATAATTGACATGAAAGTAGAACATCAAAACGAGAAGGGTGAAGAACCAATTAAAAATTCGGCAGCCTAACGACACCACTTAAAACTTCAAAATACTGAATTGAAGAGATCAAATGGGGACTCTCATCATATGAACATAAGAGTCCAGTATGATAGATATAGAGATCATACCCCAACATAACAAAAACGAACTTGAAATACTTTACATGAAAATAGATCTTGAAAAAAAAGAGAAGGGAGAAAGAATCTGTTACAAATATTTCGGCAGCCTAACGGCGCCACTTAAAACTTCATAAAACGAAATAATGAGAGCAAGAGGGGATATCTAATTATATGAACATGAAAAGGGAAGTAAGAGGAGTATAAAAGAACATCCTCCAACATAAGAACATGGATCATAAAAGGAATGACATAAAAGAGATTACTTGAAATGAAAGAGAGAGGTCAGATCCCTTACCTTAAAACGTGACTCTTGAAACTCAATGTTTTGGACCTTGAGGGCTTGGGGGCACCTTGGGAGGACTCCTTGGGAGGTAAGGAGACCAGAAATTTGTTGGGGGAGAGTTGGGAGTGAAAACTAAAGGAGGAAAGGGTGGATATTTATAGGGAAAGTGAGGGGACAAGGCATTAATGGCCAAGGGACACCTCATTAGTGGTTCTGGCAAAACCATGGGCTTGCCCATGGTATTTTCCCATGGTATTGGCCACTTGGGACACCTCATACCTTATCTTACTATTCATAATTCGACCATATTGAATATATACTTAATACATCATTTAATGATGTCATTAAACACCCGTAACTTAAAAACTATATTTTCACTATTCATCAAAAATTCATCTTTCTCAGAATAATCCCAAAGTTTCACCTTAACCAAAAATCAACACTCTGATTACAAATATGAACCCCATTTTATAAAAATAATTTTCTAAATATTTTTAATTTAATTTTTAAATAAAAACACTATTCACCGAAAATTCATTTTTTTCAGAAAAAACCCCAAAAATTACCATAGCATAATATCGATGCTCTGAGTTCAAAAATGAAATCCGTTTTATAAAAATAATTATCTAAATATTTTTAATTAAATTTTTAAATAAAAAACACTATTCACCCGAAAAAACTAATACTTGAATAATGATTTATGAAACCGTTATTTAACCATTTTATTGAATCACATTACTTAATCAAGGTACCTAGATTATATTATTACTTTCTTTAAGTGATATTACTAATCCATTTGGACACATTACTAATCCTAATCATAAAATCACTATTCATAATTTACTATTCATCAAAAATTAAGTTGATCTTATTAGACTCTAAATTTCGTACTGAACATAATTGTAGAAGACCATTTTTTGAAAATCATTACACATTTTTAATTATTTAAGGTTTACACAACCATTTTTAAAATATCCTTTTTCTAAAATTCATCAAAAATATGCATACTATATTTATCCGGTCATTTGAAAATTCATAAACTTCATCATAAGAAGAAATCCCAATTTTTATTTAAAACAAAGGATTACACAAGGCAGTTACGGTCTCCTTACATAGCCCCTTATCACACCAGCATAGGACCTAAGTGTAAGGTGTGCTAAGGTGAGAGAATCCGAGGGAGGCTCGACCAACATCGCACGAGTAGTAATTTCTATCAGTTTGAACTTCTCGCGAAGGAGATCTCGTTCTAGCTTTATACGATAAAGTTCAGCTTGGGTTTGGTCCAGAGCAAAGCCCAGTGGTGCTACCTCCTTCCCAAGTTCTGTTAGATGGGCTTCGATTCGTCCAAGACTACTGGGTGAGGCCATCAAATCTTCTTTCTATATTAATTAACCAAGATTACTTGTATTTAGAGACAATAATCAAAACATTTAGTTTCTAGTGGTTATATTGACCAATGGTCATATAACAGTCAAAAACCAACAGTATCATTTTAATTATACTCATGTTATCAAATGAAACATTTTTGTTGAGTATAAAAAATAAAATAACACATAAAATTAGGAAACAAGATTTATTCAAAATTTCGGGTTGTTACAATCTTTCCCCCTTAAGAAATTGCATCCTCACAATTTTTTTTAAAATTAGGTTTTGAAATTTCATTGAAAGTCCCACATCGGAAAAGGAGTCAGTAAAACTATTACTTTAAAAGAAAGAAAGGGAAGTACGAAGGTCACCCGAGTTAGCCCACACTAGGATTCCATGTAGGAAAACATGGACATGGAGGAGAAAACAAATGGTCAAGTTCTGAGGGAGAGTGACAGAGAACGTGATTAGGAGAAAGTTAACCATAAGAAAATCCCAAAATTATGATGTGTGTAAATGATCTTTGATTACCTAGTAGGAAACGTAAACCAACAACGTTTTTGTTTTACGTTCCTTTTCATAATTTTGAGGAATTCATTTACAACATAGAACAAAAACATAAGGAAATATATCTACCTTCATGTAGAGTTTCACCCTTTAATAAGTTTCTACCAAAACTAATCTTTTCTCCCAAATGATGAGCATTTAAAACTACTTGGTCTCATCAAAACACAAGAATCATCTTCTAGAGAATCACATAATCCACAAAAGATTAACTATCTATTTCTTCTATCTTTAAACATTATCCCAAAAACAGAAAGGGTAAGGTTAAACAACTCTTCAAAAAGGAAGAATCCCATAGGAATGGAAACTAATTTTAAATCTTCAATGTTCCATGGTAATACCCAAAGTTCATCATAGACCATCCCATAAATAACGGTCCTTAAAATTCCTCAAAATAAACCAAACTAAGATTGAAACCCAAATACAAGAAGGATTTGATAACATAGTCTTCCAAAATAAACTTCATTGTTCATCTCCAAACAACATCAACCACTCCTAACATCTTATAACAAAATTATCTAAACTAAACATATTTTACCCAAGATAGGTTAATCATTCCCATAAGTAACCTAAATTACTATAAGTCCACCATAAATTCATCGATTCTTCAAAATATAAGTCAACCTTACTCCTCAATTAAAATACCGTAGTAATCTATTTACCTCGATCATATAGGGTCCCCAAAATAGTGAACATATTCCAAAATAATAATCATTTTTTAACCCCTAATCATCTCTGTCATATTAATATGACAATCATCGCATTTCCTATCAAATTGGTTTTTGAGACATGTTCTTCCATTTCCCGCCATTAACTAAGAAAAGAAACTATAATTAGGGGATTTTTTACTTAGCTAATAATAATGAAAAGGAAAATTTAAGCATAAAAGGATAAACATGTAGAATAAAAGTATATCCTAACTTGTGATCCCCTAGGTTCCAATCTAGGTTATCCATGATCATATATTCTTATGTGAATCTTTATTTTGTTTTATCCTTGTTCCTTTAATAATGGTTCATACTAAGCTTATGAATTTACCAAAGCATATCCCCCGGGAGTGTCGTAACCAAGAGTGCAGAAAGGCCCATTGTCGTGTACCAGTTCCCGTTCGAGTCTAGCTCAGAGCGGTGTTTTCAGGTTTTACCCCTATGTACATCTATGCCAGAGCCACCTCTACCTGCTCGTATCCAGATAGGGATGTATTTTCTTGGAAACCCCTTACTCAATACTCACCAAAATACCAGGAGGATTTCCTATATTTAAACTTTTCTATAGGGTTCTTCCTAGATTTTCCATATCCTAATTTCCAAAAATAACTAAACCATCCTTTGATACCAACTATATCATCCCGCCTCTTTATCACATAAACATTCATTACATTTTACAAAACCAAGGATCTTTAAGGTTTAGTGTCTTGGAAACCAGGAACTTTAAACATGAAAACATAAAACATTCTTCTTAAACACTTGAAAGTATTATCCTTAAGTTCATCCTAGGTTCATTACCGCATCTCATAACCTGGGGACATACATCACAAGAAAGGGTGAGCAGAAGGCCCAGTAAGGGAAACAAGAGTAACATTTTACATGTGAACTTGATATACTTCAATAAGGACATGAAAAGAACTTTAAGGCAGAAGAAATAAATCATGAGTCATTTCATAATAAAAATAACATTTTTCATAACTTTTAAATGTGGCTACATCATTTAACATAGACAATCATGAACATATCACCAAGGTCCATCCCCAAGGTGTCATTTGAAAATTACCAAGGTTATTCACCAAGGTATCGTGAAAATTGTAATCTCTAGTGGTTACATCATTACCCAATGCATTGGAGCGCTATCAGGGCACACCCTTAAATTTTCCTTTATTATCATGTGAGCCACATATATCATAATCAAACATTTCATAAATAACCCATATAGCATAAAATAAATGGGTTTCATTTCATAATCACAACGTTTTAAAACTGCTTTAAAGACATGATCTTTACATCACTTTAAAACCCATAGAAAAGGAAGGTGGGTCTCATGTATGTAAATCCCAGAATTTAAAATAGAACATTTTGGTATATATTTGAATACCCCTTTAGAATAAAGATCTTTGAGTATTCACTTAATAATATAAAAGAACTTTAGAAAAAGAGAGAGACATTTTGAGACGGAAATTCTGCAGCATAACAGCTATATTACAAGGTTTTAGAAGACATTAAAAAGAGAGGTAAAATGGGTCAAACATTCATAAATGACCCATAAAATAGTATATGTACAGAATAAGAAGGATACATGATCATGGTAATGAAATTTTAAGGACATACCATTTGAAATGAAAAACATGGAAGGAAGACAAAAATTAGATTTCTCTTATGAAAGTTCGGCAGCCTAACGACGTTACTTAAACTTCAAAAAAAATGATTTGGAAAGATCAAATAGGGTCTCTCATCATGTGAACATAAGAGTTAAGTATGATAGATATAGAGATAATTCCCCAACATAACATAAATGAACTTGAATGAATTGTCATGAAAGTATAACTTCAAAACGAGAAGGGTGAAGAACCACTTAAAAATTCGGCAGCCTAACAGCGCCACTTAAAACTTCAAAATAATGAATTGAAGAGATCAAATGGGGTCTCTCATCATATGAACATAAGAGTCCAGTATGATAGATATATAGATCATACCCCAACATAACAAAAAGGAACTTGAAATAATTGACATGAAAGTAGAACTTCAAAATGAGAAGGGTGAAGAACCACTTAAAAATTCGGCAGCCTAACGACGCCACTTAAAACTTCAAAATACTGAATTGAAGAGATCAAATGGGGTCTCTCATCATATTAACATAGGATTCTAGTATTATAGATATAGAGATCATACCCCAACATAACAAAAAGGAACTTGAAAGAATTGACATGAAAGTAGAACTTTAAAACGAGAAGGGTGAAGAACCACTTAAAAATTCGGCAGCCTAACAACGCCACTTAAAACTTCAAAATACTGAATTGAAGCAATCAAATGGGGTCTCTAATCATATTATAATAAAAGTCCAGTGTGATAGATATATAGATCATACCCCAACATAACAAAAAGGAAGTTGAAAGAATTGACATGAAAGTAGAACTTCAAAACGAGAAGGGTGAAGAACACTTAAAAATTCGGCAGCCTAACGTCGCCACTTAAAACTTCAAAACACTGAATTAAAGAGATCAAATGGGGTCTCTCATCATATGAACATAAGATTCCAGTATTATAGATATAGATATCATACCCCAACATAACAAAAAGGAACTTGAAATACTTTACATGAAAATAGATCTTGAAAAAAAAGAGAAGGGAGAAAGAATCCGTTACAAAAATTTCGGCAGCCTAACGGCGCCACTTAAAACTTCATAAAACGAAATAATGAGAGCAAGAGGGGATCTCTCATTATATGAACATGAAAAGGGAAGTAAGAGTAGTATAAAAGAACATCCTCCAACATGAGAACATGGATCATAAAAGGAATGACATAAAAGAGATTACTTGAAATGAAAGAGAGAGGTCAGATCCCTTACCTTAAAACGTGACTCTTGAAACTCAAAGTTTTGGACCTTGAGGGCTTGGGGGAACCTTGGGAGGACTCCTTGGGAGGTAAGGTGACCAGAACTTCGTTGGGGGAGAGTTGGGAGTGAAAACTAAAGGAGGAAAGGGTGGGTATTTATAGGGAAAGTGAGGGGACAAGACATTAATGGCCAAGGGACACCTCATTAGTGGTCTTGGCAAAACCATGGGCTTTCCCATGGTATTTTCCCATGGTATTGGCCACTTGGGACACCTCATACCTTATCTTACTATTCATAATTTGACCATATTGAATATATACTTAATACATAATTTAATGATGTCATTAAACACCCGTAACTTAAAAACTATATTTTCACTATTCATCGAAAATTCAACTTTCTCAGAATAATCCCAAAATTTCACCTTAACCAAAAATAAACGCTCTGATTACAAATATGAACTCCATTTTATAAAAATAATTTTCTAAATATTTTTAATTTAATTTTTAAATAAAAACACTATTCACCGAAAATTCATTTTTTTCAGAAAAAACCCCAAAAATTACCATAGCATAATATCGGTGCTCTGAGTTCAAAAATGAAATCCGTTTTATAAAAATAATTGTCAAAATATTTTTAATTAAATTTTTAAATAAAAAACACTATTCACCCGAAAAAACTAATACTTGAATAATGATTTATGAAACCGTTATTTAACCATTTTATTGAATCACATTACTTAATCAAGGTGCCTAGATTATATTAATACTTTCTTTAAGTGATATTACTAATCCATTTGGACACATTACTAATCCTAATCATAAAATCACTATTCATAATTTACTATTCATCAAAAATTAAGTTGATCTTATTAGACTCTAAATTTCTTACTGAACATAATCGTAGAAGACCATTTTTCGAAAATCATTACACATTTTTAATTATTTAAGGTTGGCACAACCATTTTTAAAATATCCTTTTTCTAAAATTCATCAAAAATATGCATACTATATTTATCCGGTCATTTGAAAATTCATAAACTTCATCATACGAAGAAATCCCAATTTTTATTTAAAATAAAGGATTACACAAGGCAGTTACGGTCTCCTTACATAGCCCCTTATCACACCAGCATAGGACCTAAGTGTAAGGTGTGCTAAGGTGAGAGAATCCGAGGGAGGCTCGGCCAACATCGCACGAGTAGTAATTTCTATCAGTTTGAACTTCTCGCGAAGGCGATCCCGTTCTAGCTTTATACGATGAAGTTCAGCTTGGGTTTGGTCCAGAGCAAAGCCCAGTGGTGCTACCTCCTTCCCAAGTTCTGTTAGATGGGCTTCGATTGGTCCAAGACTACTGGGTGAGGCCATCGAATCTTCTTTCTATATTAATTAACCAATATTACCTGTATTTAGAGACAATAATCAAAACGTTTAGTTTCTAGTGGTCATATTGACCAATGGCCATATAACAGTCAAAAACCAACAGTATCATTTTAATTATACTCAGGTTATCAAATGAAACATTTTTGTTGAGTATAAAAAATAAAATAACACATAAAATTAGGAAACAAGATTTATTCAAAATTTCGGGTTGTTACAATTATGAATCCTGAAAAACATAAGTTGTGATGTATTAGGTAGTGTAATCCCATTCTATATGATATTACACTATCATATTATACAATTTACCTATAAACATATAATTTAAAAGGGATTTAGGGCATAAGTGTCCTTCAATCTACACTAGGGATAAAGACTCTCAGACTTTGTACTATTTCATCTTATATGTTATCATATATAATAACTTGTGAAATTATATGAAAAAATATTTTGAATATATACCAAATCACTTTTCATAACATATCATTAAATTTCACTATCTATCACATCAAATGTAATACCTTTTGAATACACATCCAAAACTCATTTAGATTAAAACTAAAAAACTTATAGAGTATCTCTTTGAGTAAAATTCAATCTCCAATTAGTCATAAAAAAGTGTGACCCCATATAAATTTATAGAATTTAAAAGAATATTAATCACCAAATCTATAAATATAAGTTAAGAGAAACATATAGTAAAGTATCAATATTACTCAAGATATAAAGTTATTTGATGTGATCTCAATCAAACAGATGTACCTATATATATATCCACCAACAAAATCTCATACTATAAGTAATTCTCATACATTCTCTTTATCCAAGAAATATAGTGTCCATGTACATAGAGTATGTAAATCCCATAAATCCAACTCATACGCTTTATATTCCTCAAATATATACTGACCCGGTCGATGAATATATCACATGTCATTTATCTCAGTGGATAATCACATCACACATGCACCTCATCGGTATAGATATGAACATAATATGTACTATATATAAATGTTTGTACACTACCCATTACAACCCAATCAAGGTCCAATATGTCATACTCATCACATGAGAGAATAAATCTCATCATAGTTGGGATACATCAGAAGACATGGTCAGTAACGTACCCAACCACCACTTAAATTAGCTAAGACATAATGTCTTTCATCAGAAAGGAATAAAAGCTTGAAGTTTTTAATGATATATATATCTCTAAACTTAGTTAACAACGACTTATATATGATCCATGAACCCATATTATACACAAAATATTGTGTATGAAACTCTATGTGACATATCTAGTGGTTCATCCAGAGTACAAAAATACTTTTTGGGCCTCATTAAATTTTTTTTGTATCGCATACAAGAATCCTACACATTATAACCTTAATATTTAATTATAACCTATATCTCTCCATGATGAACAATGATTAGGGACAACTTAATGTAATACTTTGATAGGTCTAATATCATTGCATTTAATGAAATGTGTATCTCTATATACACTTATGAAACCAATGTGGAATAATAAAAAAGTGTTTTTATCCTTTAATATGTTATGTTTTTATTCTTAAAAATCTTTTAATAATACTTAAAAAAACCCTATATAATCACCTATCTAACATATAATTTATGGTGAAATTCAAGATCAACCTTATGTTATCCACACTTTTTGATTTTTTGTTAAATCATTACATATATATGAAATTATTTCCACATATCTATGTTACCATATGATAAAACCCTCCCACTAAACTTTTTTGGTGAGTAACATCTATAAAGAAAACAAGTTTGAATAATATAAAAACTTGGGAATCATATTCCTAATGTTTATATCCTTTAAAATTTTCAAACTCATTAACTTTCCAATATAAATTGTTGTGATGTTGAACTCTGTTATCTATATAAAAATCTTTCCAAGTCTAACATCATCATATTTTAAATCCTTTACATCAAATTTTTACTTGAAATAATGTAACTATTTACATTATTAATTAATATCACATCCTAATGTCCTTACAAAGAAAGTGAAATTAAATTTATTGCAGTAACTAAATGAAACTCTTTACATTATACTGTACTTGAATACCCTAAATCACTTCTTGGATATTAAGTGAAATTTACAGTTTTTACTAGAATAATTCTTTTTGAAATAGTGATTATCACGTACTCATGGTAACTAAATCTAGAAATTACATATATCTTTTTGGTCATATATCCTATACAATTTTAGTATATTATGTGAAGATCAATTTAAAGTATTATAATATTATATATATATATTTTAAATGGTGATTCCTTGGTCAAAGATGAACAAAGCACAAATATTATTAAAAAAAGAAGAGAAGGATTACAATATTCTAAAAAATGGTATCATATTACAATCTTTTTTATGAAAGTAAAGCAGAGTAGTGGGAAGGTCTTTGAACTAAGTAATGTCCTGATTGACTCCCATGTTGGCCAGGCCATCTGCAACTATGTTTAATTCTCTATACACATGGGTGATGATATAGTTAAGATCGCTAAGCGAGCAGAATCATTCCATCCAGCGGGTAGTAATCAGCAAAGCAAGGTGAATTATGCCATTCCAAATAGCTTGGACTATAGTCGTCGAGTCACTTTCGATCTAGAGGTTATTCCAACCAAAGAGTTTGGAAAAAGAAATGGCATGTATCAAGCCCATCATCTCAGCTTCAAGTGAGGTGGAATTTCCACATTTTCCCATAAAGCATCCGAGGATCTGACCATGGTGATTCTTAAAAACAACACCACACCCTACAGGTCCCAAATTTCTTTTCGAGGAACCATCAATATTGATCTTGATCCATCCAGGATGGGGGGGCTCTCCAGAACACCTACAAAGTGTGATGTGGCTGACAGAAGTTACCTTTAATCTTTAAACGCCTCAGGATCACAAAGTCATGTACGATATAATAATATTTTATATGATAAATTTTAACTTCTTAAATTATAATCATAATCCCCATTTCCTATTATATATTATCATCAAAATATTTTTTTTGGGTTTTATAAATATTTCTTATTTTTTTTGTACGAGTATTTAAAACATTATTTCCATATCACATATGATATTCTATGTGTTTAGAGTATTTTTATCTGAAAAGAATACTATTAATTAAAATATTCCACTAATGAGTATTGGTAACTCCATCCCTTAACATTTTCAAAAATATCAAGATAAACACTTTATCTTGAATAAAATATTTTTATCCTTGTATCTTTTTCAAAACATTCTATAGAATCTATAATTGACCAACTCAAGTCAACCCATAATGTCACCTAAATTATCCCCATAGAAGGCCCAAAGTATGTTCCTAATATCCATGGCATGGTGCCAAGAAATAGGGTATCATATAAAAAACATGGGAATGATTTCACCCTCTAATAGATATATGATAATATAAAACAATAAGAGTATTAAAAAAGATATTCGTAATACATCATATTCCAAAGAACCAAACCAAAATGGTAAAAATCCAATAACAAGATAACAAGGTCTAAATGAACAATATAAATAACACAAAAATGAATACCAAAGAATCTCATGGGCCTGTCTCCTCTTGAATATAAGTCACCACCATCATAACCCATCAGAAAAGAAACATAATCCAAGAGACTTTTCTTATAAATGAAGTAGTTCCCTTTACTTGTATCCTACCAAACAAAGGCTAGAAACACCCAAAGGAAAAATTAGGGTGTGAACTCAATAACCCAATGGGATGAAACCTAGAATTTTTACATGCATGTATTGTATCCAAAAATCATAAAAGTAAATACATGATATGAGGGTGTAAATAATTAAACCACTAATAAACACAAAGAACACAAGCCAGTATATGTGACTCCTAATGTCTGGGAACCTTATCCCCTTAGAAAGGTTTCCCCTAGAATCCATGGCATCAATTTCATCTCCCTAGTAATATATTACTCCACTAGGGATCATCCATGATTAGTTTTATACTGTACCCAAGGTCTCCCATTGTGCTATTATATCCTCATTACATTCAAGAAAAATAAAATCATGTTTCTAAAAACATTTACAAGGAAATATACATATCAAATCTAATCCCACATTTTGATAAAACATTTTCTATTAATATTACATGCCTCTCCCATTATTGAAATATAAATTTCATTTTAAATCCATCTTTAAAGAATTTTCTCATCACTTAAAGTGCATAAAATAAATTTTTCCAAGAAAACCAATTTTGAAAACCCCTTTTATATTTCTATTAAAGATTAAAGTAAATTTCAATATTCAAAACCAAAGTAAATTATTAGAAGATCACAAGTATTTAAAAGGTATAGACCATAGGATAGAGATACCTACCTTAATATTAATGAAAACAATATTTCCTTATTGACTAATGATGAGAGGGAATGAGATAAGATCCTATAGAGCCTAGATCCATGGAAACCAATTTCAATTCTCTATGTCCATTATATATCCATTTATCTAGTATAAATAAACATAAAACTCACGTAGAAGAAGTGATAAAATATAATATAATGGTTTTTTACTAACTGAATCACAATAAATGGAGATCCAAGCTTCCAATAAGCATAAAGAATATCCAATTTAAAGAGGGAGAGATCCAAGAATATTTCCAAAGATACTATAAATAAATAAAATATGAATTAGTTTTATAGGGTCCATATTAGAGGATATAAAATGAAAATATAGTCTAAATGAATTTTTATCCCTATAGTAAATTGGATGGCCAAAACCATCACCGGCAAGCCACTTGGCCATACTAGATGGCTTGTGGGTGTAGAAAAAATGCTTATACTCACAGGCCTTGCACCAGTTGGCTGGTGGAATCCCACCAACTAGCTTATGTAACCTATAGATGTGTAGGTGTTATGACAACTAGAATCAACTAGCTTGTACCCTTTACCGGCTAGCTAGTGGCTTCTTGTTGCCACCAAATTCCCATAATACTCCTCCTAAGGTATACAAAACCTAAAATTAAAAAAGGAAAAATCAAAAGAGGCTCTATAAATAATTCAAAGTATCAAGGTATGAAAATTATACCCACTATAAAATCTCTCTATACCTAGAAAGATTCAATATTACGAACCCAAGAAGAGATATTGCCATTGAGACATCTTCAAGGCCTCATGCTCCCATGTATCATGGATGTCAATACCACACTACCATATTACTAGAACCAATGGTATTATCTTTTTATGTAATGAATTATCTTAATGGTACAAAATTTTAACAGGCCTTTCAACCATTGAGGTGTGAGGTTAAATTTCAACTTCCTTTCATACAATCACATTGTATAGATCTAGCTGACATTTTTCCAGTTAAAAACATGAAACATATCATGGATAGAAGTCAAAGAAGTAGGTAAGTCAAAATGATAATAATACTTTCTGATTTACTCCACAATTTCCAATGGAATGACATAATAAGGTTCTAAATTACCCTTCATCCCCAAATGCTTATGTCCCAATCGAGGTGAAAATCCAAGAAATACTTTCTCACCTACCTTAAATTCCAACAAATGATGACATCGATTGGAATACAATTTTTGAAAAACATTAGCTATCACAAACCTCTTCATGATAAATTACACAATATCTGTCATCTATCGAATGATTCTCATTCCAACCAAGGACAATTCTATAACCTATTACCAATAAAGAGGTGATATACAAGGCCTCCCATACACCACCTCAAATAGAGTCATCCAGATCAATTCCTGATAGCAATTTTTATATAAAAATTCTATTAAAGGTATATGTTTCTCCCATAATATTCTAAAGTAAAGAACACATTCTTGGAGAATGTCTTCATAAACATGGATGTATTTCTCAGTCTAGACATCCATATGTGGATGATAATCCGTTCCAAACTTTAATTGATAACCCATTGATATCTACAATCCACTACAAATTTAGGATGTAACATATGGTTCTCTATCTTAAACGATAGCTAATGGCACACCATGATTCCTAGAAACCTCCCTTACTTATAGGTTCCCATGTAACTCAACCTTTATTGAATCCTCTATATATAAGAAATGCACCAATTTTTTGATTTGATCAATAATCACCCATATCACATCATTACCTATAGGAATATGAGGTTGTCTAATCACAATGACCATGGATATCTCATCCCATTTACACACATGAATGGATAAAGGATGTAGAAACCTAGTAGGTATCTGATGTTCTTCTTTAATTTTATAACATGTGATCCACTGAAGTATAAAACCCACAATTGATCATCTCATTCCCATCCACTAGTAATGATGTCTCAAGTAATGGCACAACTTGGTTGATCTAGGGTGCATATAACAACATGATAGGTGCTCATTATCTATTAATTCTTACCTCAAGTCTATCAAAACAACCCTCCTACCTTGGAATCACAATACTATATTGGGAGACTGAGACCACTCACCATAGGTCTCCCCACCATAAAAATTCCTACTAATACATTTACTATTTTCATCCTTAGCCTATCGAAGTTGAATTTGATCATCCATAAATGATTCTTATTGAGTATAAAAAAGGAATACTTATATGTTCGTACTCATTTATTTCAAGTGCATATTGATTAACAATGTCATCAAATAACACTCTTCCATTGACTCTTTTACTACATGAGTTGGAAAATTTATGCTCAAACTGTTTTATGAACACATTCCCTCTTCCAGGGGGTGTTAAAAATATCAAAATCAAAGGCCAAAAGTTCTTCCACTAGAATTATTGTCACAAATTGATACCCCTCCAATTGAAGATATAATTTTGAATCTTATGGTCTAAATTCACTATAAACTACACTTTGAAGAGGTAGTGGCACCAAATCTTAAGCGCATGCATCATTTATGCTAACTATAGATCATGAATGGTGTTGTTATTCTCATGAGTTTGTAATTAAAGAGATCCATAATTTACTACCCGTCTCTCCTAAATCATAACACAAACCAAACTTGTACCCAAGGAATCATATAAACTTCATAAACATCACCCAACTTAGTAAGAGTCAAGACTGGAACTGAATTCAATCTCAATTTCAACTCCTTTGAAGATCTAGTGCACTAATTACTCCAAAAAAACCTTTTACGATTATGGTTTAACTCTATCATAGAGGATTAAATCTTAGATATGTCCCAAAAAATCACCTACAATAACTAGATAACCACAAGAACCTAAGGATTTAAATCATATTTATAGTATACTTTCAAGACATCACTGCCTTAATATTTTTAGGATCCACTGAGACACCCTTATAAAAAATAATATGGACCAAAAATTTCACCTCTTGAATCTAGAATAGACATTTATATTTCTTTCCATAAATATAATGTTCTCTCAAGATTACATGGATGATATTCATATTATCACCATGATCTTAATTTGATATATAATAAATAGAAATATCTTCCATAAATACAACCACGAAAGAATCCTAGAATTGATAAAAGATCTGATTTATTAAATAATTAAACACCACAAGAGAATTAATAAGTCAAAATGAAATAATTAGATACTCAAAATTTTTATACCCTATCTTGAATGATGTCATAGGGTTATCTTCCTCTTGGACTTTCAGATGATGGTACCCCAAACTCAGATCTATTTTCAAAAACCAATGGGCTCCCTTGAGCTGATAAAAAAGTTAATTAATCCTAAGAAAGGGATATTTTTCCTTCACCATCACTTGGTTGAGTTTATGATAAATAGAAAAATGTTGAAGAGTCTCATCCACCTTATTTTCAAATATCACTAGCGATTCCATATGTGAAATGATATAATGAAAAAAATCTCTTAGCCTCAAGATCCTAAAAATGAACCTTTAATTATATCAATGTAGAAGGTTTTATTCAGTAAAAATGTAAGGAAATGAGTTTTATCCTTGGAATAAAGTGCATAGAGTAATCAACTTCCCTATATGGTGGTAACCCAAAGAAATCATCTGGAAAGAATTTAGGAAACTCACTCAACACTATTGTAATAGGACTACTAAGACATGGATCTAAAATATAAATAAATAAATTATAAAAATAGAATGATACCATCTCATCATTAGGAGAAATAATACCTGATCTTCTAGATAACATATCCCACTCACCCTAGATGACATGAGTCACTCCATCAAGAGAAAGAAAATATACATGTTGATGATATAAATTGATCACGTCTTAGATAATGATCAAATATATTCTAAATATATGACCAAATATGTCAATATCAGGACCTAGAAAGTCCTATATGGTTTTATGATCAGTGATCCCCACTAGACAGTCGATATATTTAAATACCTACACTGAATTCTTTCCAAAAAGAGTATAAAGATTCATAAAGAAATTTATAAACTCTAAACACATGCTCAATGTATCAATCATATTGTATGAGATAAATGAATTAGTTGAATCAGTATAAAAAAATTCATAACCATAGAAGATGCAATAAACATCATCCCTCTCAAAGTAGTCGGTCCTGCATCTGACTCTTGTGTTGTACACTTCACTAAATATAAACATCCAGCCTTATCTTCCCCCTTTTCATCACCTAATCATCACCATTGAAACAAGGTTGATATCCCACACCTTTTTCTATTCTAGGTCTAAAATATGTTCTCTTGGTGAAGTTGGATCAAAATTTACTTCCCTAGGATGACCTCTTAAAAAAATACTGAAGATGATCAGATTTCCCACATGTGAAACACAACCTAGGTACTTCCTTATAATCTAATTTGATGATCCCCTTTTCTCACAATGGTAACATAACACATGAATTTACCCAGATGATTTTTTTTCACTCCTTCCACCATCTTGGTTCTAGTAATCCCTATTCCTTTTCTGACTTAAAAGAGAACTTTGGATACTTCATACTATTATAGGTACTCCAAAGAGTCTTGTCTTCCCAAATATGTTTACCTTATCCATAACTTGCTTGTCCACAACCTTCATATAGGAGGTTAGGCATAAAAGAATCCAAATATATTGAATATATACCCTCAAAACCATTTAAAACATCTACACCTTGAGATAATTATTGGAAAAAATCCTTGGAGATAGGTGAACTAACTTGATAAGCTAAATAGTATACTCCATAAAAGAACAACCTCTATGATCCAAAGTAATGAACTCCAATGAATTCACTACACACTGTGTCTTAGTATATAACTTCTAATTGAAGTATTTATTTATGGTAGTCCATGTCATATCTTCAAGAAACCTAGATTTAGAAATAGATTCCAACCAATTCCTTCATATCCCTTTAATCATATAAGTGGTGAATCCAAACTTGGAATCTTATAGAGTTTTTAGAAATTAGAAAAACCTCTCAAACCTCTAAATCCATTATTATATATCTTATAGACACTTATCTCCATAAAATATTGGTGTATTGGGCCTATTTAATTCTAAATCATGGTCTACCTTTCATTCTAGTTCAACACTGGTGACATAGCCTATAGACTAGATCATTCATATGAAGGTTTCCACTAAAACAAAGTTAACTGGAGGATTAACCTAAGGGAACTTCTCCATAGCTCATTATATAGTATTTTGGATCATCCCTATTAGAGGATCCATTATATATAAAACAAGTGGTCAGAAACAATATAGAATATAATTTGATTCCTTTATTATAAACCAAATTTAAATAATTGAATCTATGAGGCTAAAACTATAAACAAGTAAGCTAGAGAACCTCACACTTCCTGTGGTAACCCAATGCTTATCATAAAAGAGATTTAGTTGGTAACATTAACACAATACATATTGAGTTTTTAAAATTATATCTATCATTTAAAAATAACCACAAGACATAAGAGGGTTATACAAAAGTATGAAAACAAGATTTAATGAAACATGGGATTTTGATACCAATTTTTGATAGACCAACCTAGTTCAACCCATAATTGCATTTGAATTCTCCATATAAAAACCCTGAAGCACATTCTAAATCACTAAGGGATGGATACAAGAATTAGGGTTTCATACAATGGAAGATGGGAATTATTTAACCCTCCAACATACATATTGTAAGATAAAAATAATTAGAGTATTATAGAAGATATCCATAATAAATCATTAGTAAAAGAACAAAACCAAAAAGGTAAAAATCTAAAAATGAGATAATAAGGTCTAATGGAACAAAATAAATACCACAATCATGGAACCTGAAGCAAACCATGAGTCATATCCTCATGACCATAATTCAAAACTATC
This sequence comes from Viscum album, assembly GCA_963277665.1. Lineage (NCBI taxonomy): Eukaryota > Viridiplantae > Streptophyta > Magnoliopsida > Santalales > Viscaceae > Viscum > Viscum album. The sequence continues at coordinate 1,532,080,146 of OY728158.1, read as the reverse complement.
CCAACCCACCAAAAAGGAAACATAATCTAGTAGAGTAATATTCTACACGAATCTCTTCCCTTTATCTGTATCTTGTAAAACCAAGGCTACAGATAACCAAAGGAAAAAGTGGAATGTGACCTCAAGATCTCATAATTATACCACCAATAATCTATATAATTTCAATCTATATTCATATATTATTTATTTTTTAAAACATATTTCTATTTTTTAAAAATAAATCATTTCCCCTTATAAAATATTTCTTAAAAAAATTCACAATTATTTCAAAAATCACTCCATATTCAAATGAAAAGAGAAATATGAAATATCACATATACAATGGAATAAAAAATAAAATATATATTTTCCAATAATAAATATCCATATAAATATCAAGTGGGAAAATAAACCTATCAATATACATACACAAAATATATATACAAAGCACCAAATGAAATCCATGACACAAGGGTGTACGAAAATAAACCACTAAGACACAAAAAGGAACACTAGCAGACATATGTGAATAATAAAGTACAATAACCTTGATCCCTCAGAAATTCTACCCCATAGAATCTACGGTATCAATGACACCTACACTAATGATAGCTTACTCTACTAGGGATCATCAATGTTTAGTTTTCTCCCATTCCCCAAGGTCTCCCAATGTTATATTATATCCTCATTATTATTATGGAATGAAAAATGGTGTTTATAAAATATTTTACAAGGTAAAATAAATTTCAAATCAAATCCCACATTTTCATAAAATATAATATATAGCGATGACACACTGCTCCCATTCTTAAAAAACCACTTTCATTTTAAATCCATATTTGAGAAATTTTATCAATTAGATAACGTACATAAAATCCATTTTTCAAAGAAAAACTATTTTCAAAACCCCTTTTCCATTATCCCCAAGGATTAAAGTCAATTTGAACAGTATCATAAGAACATAAGGATATCCAAGGGATGAACCATAAGATCGATACACCTATCATAAGAATTAAGAAAACATATTTTCTTTCTTAACTAGTGATGAGATGTAATGAAATTAGATCCTATAGAACCTAGATTAAAAAAAATCAATTATATATGTCCATGCTAGATCCATCGATCTAATATCATTGAACATAAATCTGAATTTGGGTTTTTGGGGCCATATTAGAGGAGTTAAAATTAAAATTCAATATGAATGGCATTTTAGACCTATATTAAATTGGATTCCCACTGTTCCACTAGAGAGTAATTGGGCCTCATTGATAAGCCAGTGGCACCTGCAAATGTATAAGTGTTCAACCAAGTAACATTGGCTAGCTGACTCCCTCTACCAACTAGACAATGGCCACCTACTCACACCAACTACCCAAAAACCCTTCTCCCAATTTAAACATGACTAAAAATTCAAAAAGAAAAAACATGAGAGGATCCATACCTAATTTAGAGTATCAAGGTGTGATAGAATCTAATTAATCATAAAACATGTGTATAAAAATAATCATCTCATTTTTTTTATAATAACTCTTTTTCAATGAAAAACTTCTCATATATTATAATAAAAATGTGATACACATCATATGTTTAGTTCTACATGATCTTATTTTACATTCAAATATTTAATGTAACAACTGTTTATTTCATCACTTAAATGAAAAATATAAGATCTATCAAAATTTCCCTTGATTTTTTTCTCGTTTATATTTAATACACTTGTAAAGTATAAATTTAATATCATGTACCATTCAATATCATGGAATTAATTTCTATAACTATAAAAAATATGCTATAGAGTTTTACAAAATATTTAAGGTAACTCAAACAATTCCTTCCAATGAAATCATTTCTTATTCCTTATTGATTTGACCATTAGGTTTTAATGGCCCTGACTAGATACCTGAATAAATTTCATTATAATCTATGACTAAATTTTCTCCTTTTGGAAGAACTTCTACCCACATATATTATCTAAATAGGACTAGAAACTAAAAATCACATCCCCAATTATACTATTCATAACACTTTAAAATGTCAGGTAAAATTTTCTTTAAATTAATTTTATTATTAGAACATTTATATATATGAAAATAAGATGAAATCCTTAAATAGAATAATCCTTAAGAAAATATCTAGTCTCATTACCATACAGAAAATATTGTGTATCATACCCAATCATATTGAGTATATGGGACTAAAATTCCTTAGATGATTTAATATCAAATTTATTTTGAAACCAAAAGTGAATTAAATAATGATTATCATAATCATCTAGATTCGCCCATTGAACAACTTCAACTCTTGGTTTATTCAGGAAGGTCTACCACATATAATTTATTTTACACAAGAACTCTTCCTAAGTTACTAGTCTTAGGAGTTGAATATATTAAGCATCTCCTTCATAAGGATTAATGTAAAAGATATATTTGATAATGATGATGATGATATTTTTCTACAATTGAAGCATTTATTATATGAGTATCATGATTCAAAACCACTTAATTATAATTTTTATTAAATGATCTCCCACTAAAATGATGAACCCTTTTAAACTCATCATATACATCTATAGGAAAATATCCATAATCTACTATGTAATGAATCAAATTTATAATTCCTCTCAAAAATTAGTTATTTAGGTAGGGAATCATCCAAATAATATCATAAATTAATCTTTGATAGTCAAGTAGACAATTCCTTATCTAATTCATCAAGTGGAGAAACCTAACACTATTTCCCTAGTGTGTTAATCATTAGGGCTTACCAGCTAAGTGTAAACCAAATCAATGACTGTTAACATGCTAACACATTAAACTCTAATGGACCATTTCTTTGGTAAAACCTAACCAAGGATGATATAGTGTCACCCATTACTTTATTTCTTTATAGAAGATAATCTAGAGGCACCCCACTTCGGCATGAAACTACCTGGTTGGATGATCGAGGTATTGAAAAGTTCCTCTTTAGAAGGAATATAACAATTATGATTTATAAGGGTATTTGATCTCACCATCTCATCTAATTTCCCTTTTATGTATGCATGATTTGGTTGATTTATTTTGGAATCATATCTCCTATACTAAATCAATATGTTCAATCCATATTGACATGTAACTCATTATGTCACTCATTATTTATGTTAATCACCCAAAAATAGAATCCAATTATATTTACACATAAGTAAATCCATATTATGCATAAGTTATTGGAACTATTCATGTAAAGGATTATAGATATATGAAATTTAAAATCTCTACATGAGTAACCCTGGAGCCATAAATAACCAACCCTTACCTTTCTAAAACAGGGCATCAACCTCCAGGCTAGTGGGAAATTTGACCCAAAGTCCCTATACCTAGAGATACATTACATAATTGAGAATTTAATTCATTATACACCTAATATATATAAAATAAAATAAAAAACTAAAATAAATATAATAAATTAAACTATAAACTGAGGTCAAGATAAATGAAAACTAAATCTTATATTGTCCTGCGTAGTATGACATGCAAACTTATAAGAAGTGATTTATCTCATAAACTAAGGAATATATAACCATTAATAATATAATAATTATATTTACGAATTAACCAAGTAATAACCATTAAATTAATGAACAATTCACAACTTATAAGAAATTCATAAAACAAATCCTAATCATAAAAACTTTATGATTTTAGTAATTTAATATGGATATTCTATAATTGTAAATACACACACTTTATATTCATAATATGAACTCCTTTATGTTATTTATTATATATAATTTTAATTTAAAAATACTATATTTTATGAATTATAAATATTTTATAATCCAATTACTATTATGTATTTTTTTCATAATCAAAATGCCACAAAATTAAATAATATTTAAACCTTTATCATATAAATCATAGAAATAGTTTTTCTATGATTTAAATAATATCCTAAATAAGGATCCTTCATTTGTACTATTAAAATACAATTTTATGAACAATTCATAATCTTTAAATATAAACATTTTATATTTCTATATTATTTTTAAATTTATAAACACTTTATAAAATTACTCTTATAATTTTTCATATAAAAACATTATATTTGAATTATAAGGTATTCCATATAAATCTGAAAACAATATTTTAATATTAACACTTAATATTAATGGAATATTTATAATAAATATTTTAAAAAATTTATTTAATTAATCATAATCACTTTATAATTAATTAATTTATAAAACACTATAAATTAATAAATATTCCAAAATATTTTTTTTTATTTGAAAGAAATTTATAAATAAATAATTTCACTCCATAATTAAGAATTTAGAAAAAATACACGTTTTATTTCAAATCATATTTTATGATCCATATAGAGTCATAAGCTATAATATACTGAGCATAACTATATATTCTACCAGTCATATTTAATAACTTATAGCCATATCATCAAATATTATTTCCCTTTATACATAGGGTTTTTACCTGTTGTACACTTTTCGATAGATATACCTATCATTAAATACAATAACACTTCAGTTTTTGGATATTGTAATTAACAATTTGCATTATATCATTTTTGTGATATGATACTTATTTTGTAACATGTGGAGAATCAATTTTAATATATGATATGAAAATATCATGTGATACAAATATAAGATAATTTAGGTTTTAAATTGTACCACAACTTATGATATCCCATATCATATATCATGATAAAAAATATATAGAACAATAAACCCTATCACATATTATGGATGGAAAGTGAAAAGGAATATGAATGTGATATTCTTTATTTCACTTATGTTTTCATAAATCTAAGAACCTAGAATGTTCTGATACCACTTTTGGGGTTCTTAGGGATTTAATAACATTTTTTAGAAGCAATGGAAGTGATAACATCTCCAACCCAAGACCAACTTGCATAGAATAAATGAAAAAACATATTTTATTAATGAATTTTTTTATAAAATAATACATTTAACTAAAGTCTCAAAAAAACTATCTTCATATGTGCATGATCAAGATCATAGTAGAGAAAAATTCAACCCTCCTCCATGGTTTATCTATGGGCCGACTTGATCTCATATCATAAGTGTGGAACTCCCATTCACTCTATGGTATGCTAGTACTTCACCATGACATGGAGGAAGAATAAAGAGCTTCAAGTTTCTAGGATTATTACCATGGGTTTAAGAAAGAATATCGTTACCACTACCATCATATGATAGAGGTCTCTATATATCCCTAAAGATACTCATCGATATCTTGCACTTAAACTCATGAATTACAATTCATGAGTTAAATCCCCAAAATATATACATTATATAAATGGATTAAATTCTCTCCCATAATATCCTATGTAAAGGTATTTTAAATGAGAACCTTCATAGATTATCAAAATAAACATTTACTCTTAAAATTATAATGCCAACTATCATAGAATTTCTAAATGAATTATAGTATATAATTCATGGAAATGTAATAGAATAATATCATAATATAATTACTTATGATATGGTAATAATCCCTTTTGATTTCTCCACACATGGACTTATTATTTAAATTTTCTCAAACCATATAATAAAAATTGGTAATTTTCAATAAATTATGTTTCATGCATGTATCATGAATTATAACTCATTAAAATTTTATGCTATGATATATCTGGTAGTTTCATATCATACCACATGATATACATCAATAGTATTATATGATTTACCTATAATAATCTCATGTAAATTGGATTTAGGGCATAAGTGCCCTTTATTAGATGCTCCACCAATAACTGGGGCATCATTTCTCCATCAGCAGGAGTAGGTATAAGGATCCAAAAATATGTTTACCCTTTTTCTAAAAATATACTACATTAATTGATAAAATATTTTCTTATTGTTTTAATTTATAATAATTCCTAGTATATTTCACTTAACGATTAATTTGGAGGTGCTATGATGATTTTGACGTAAGTGGAACAAATTAAGTTGTGATCCTATGAATCACGTTGTGGTTTAATATGGAGGAATTGTAAATATAAAAACATAATGAATCCACACCATAATCATAATCATTATTCTAAAATTATCCTATGAAAGATTAAATTAGAAGATAAAATATATTAATTTGTAAATATGAAGACTATGTTGTGCCATGTGAGGAGAAATCATGACATATATAGTGATATAAAGATTAAATTAAATATATATAGTAATAATCCCCACTATGATTTTTCATATATAAGAGTCGTTTATGAAGAGTTTAGAAGTGCCTACATTTTGGACTAATTTCCATGATGCAAGTCATTCCTCAAAATATTAAATTGGATCCATGTATGAATAAACTAAATAAAATATGACTCCTTATACCATGGTCAAGATCCCTACACTATAGCAAGATTTTTCAAGGAATAAACTAAACTAAATATGTGGAGATGTTACACCATGGTCCTGATCACCACACCATAGTTAAGGTGCATTAGATTAAATTTAAAGAGATGAGTGAAAATCACACCAAAGAATAACCCCAATGATGTGGAGGGTTATAAAATTGTAGAATCCCATGATTTGGGAAATATTTACTTCATGTTTTAATACCCAATTTTCACTATAGATTACATTAAGGTGCTTTGAAAATGGTTAAACCACTAACAAATAATTTATAGGATCATTCCATGATCTTTGGGATAATCAAGATTTCAATGGGAAATATTTTTTTCCACACTATCATCCTACCCTTTACATCATGAAGCTATTAAAAACATGAAGAGAAATCCATAATTTTAATTTTCCATGACATAATCATAATGACTATATAATGTTGATTTCTGGTGCTATATATTATTCATTATTATAAACATTAAAAATGGATTCTTTTGAGGAGATCCAATAACCAAAAAGAGGAGATTAGTAAGAGGGATAATTTCTTAAAGTGACCTATACATTTATTGGAGAAAATTTTTGTATTGATTTCACACTTATGAATTAAATATTCAGGTGTATTGTAGTTTAGTTTTTTTTGATATATGTGTTTTTAATTTTTTTACCTGAGTGTGATTCTTCGTTACATCAATAGCACTACTTTATTCATGATGGTTAACCATTCCATCATGAGTGAATAGTTTTTTTATGGTATAGTTGATTAAGAGTAAGAGAATAGTGATTTAATTTAAATTATTTTTTATTAATTTCACGTATTCAATTACTAGCACATTGTGATTAATTTAAACCTTATCCCTTAATATCATAGTGAGAGTGAGAAAAATTAATTGAAAAACCCGTTTTTGGTAGAGGAGAATGAGATCAAAAGATCCAATTTTAATTATCCTTCTTATTTGAGATAAATAATAAATAATTTAGGTCTTATTCGATTACTCTAAACATGTGGGACTAATTATATCAAGAATTATCTCAATTAACTAATTATGTTAATATATAAGACAAAGTAATCATAATTTTTTGACATATATCTTCTGAATTAAATCTACCATCTCTATTAATCATAAAAGGAATTCATCTATTCAAGTCAATGTTTTTATCTATTATCATTTTCAACCTCATTTCCTATCCCTAATTATTTATAATAATTATTTTTATCTATCTTCTGTTGAAAAATATTTGAGAAAGGTTTACTAGGTTATGATCCCCATGTTCCTAGTGGATTGACCATTAGACTTATAATTCATATACAACACTTTTATAGTTATAGTGACTGGGGTATCACGTATTATAAATTATAAACTTTGACCAAATCCCTTGTGATTTGATGATGTTTAGAGGTACTTCAAGTTTTTTTAACCACTGTTGGGAATCTAGTTAAAAAATATCCAAAATATCAATTGTTATTTGATTGGTATACTCTTTTATTTCTTTTTTTCTATTTAAATATTTATTATATTTTACAATAATGGGTGTTCATGTTTTTTTCATTATAGTTTCTAGGATCATGGACCATATTCCATGAACTTGATCAATGATCTTGGATCATGGGGAAGCACTCTAATTCAATCCCAATATTGAGATCTATCATTTTTTGGATATATATGACTTATTCAGGAGAAATGGATTCATTGGTGACACCACCAGAGTTAAATAAACCATGTTCTTAATGATGATATTATCCAATGAATATTTGAAATTTCAACTTCTAATATCCATCATGACTTCAAATGATCTCACTTTAAGATTTATAGAGAAATATTTTCCATCATGGAAGATGAAAAAGTGGAGGAGTTTCATTTAGAAATTCTCTTTGTTGGATAAAGAATATACCTATGAATCGTGGGATATTTTTAAGGATTTTCTATGAATGTTCTTATATAATGGAGTATCCATTCAGTTGAAAATATATACTATTTATTTTTAGTTACAAAACAAGTCTCGAGCCCTAGAGTATTCATCTGATAGAAAATAAATCATGTGAAAGTCGCCTATATAGGCCCAATAGATTTTACACAACATCACAAACAATATTTATCAATGCGAAGGAGAGTTATTACCAGTAAAGTAAGGATTTCATTAAGTTTAATAGATAACCAATCTAGTGACATAAATGGAAGTAATGTCAAAGAAGATAGAGGCACTATTTACCACACAAAATCAGGAAGTACAACCCAATTCATCACCTGTTTGTTCTTTTGAAATGTATAGTAGACCAAACCTTTTTCATGATTTCCAAGAAGGATATTAATATAACACGACATATTAGGTGTGTTTCATAAGTTATAATAAGCCTCAAACTTTCTACCAAAATCAATATGAGTAAAAATTGACGCTGATTACCCAAAACCAAGGATGAAGACTAGGAGGAGGGGAACAAATCAATCATACCCAAGTTCATATTTATTTTCCACAAGGATATAATGAACCAAATATATACATGATTTAATTTTATGCATTGAGGATATAAGGTTTTCAAAAAAATCATCTATAGTTTATCCTTAAAATTCAATAATCATAACCTTTTTTGAGGAGTTGGTGACACAATAAATTCATAATAATAAACAAAACCTCTTTTATTTTGAGAATATAATTCAATATATTTATAATTACTTAGAAAATTAGAAATGAATTCTATAAAACATAAAAGCACAATTAGGATACCTTTAAAAAAATATGATTAAGTGACTACTTTACATTCTACCAAAAAATACACAGGTACCATGAGAGGTGAAGAAGGCCATTACATTGAGAAGTGGAATGGAAATATAGGATAATATTGATCTTAATTTCAAATAACAATAGGTATATAATAAAAATAAATCATAATAAGTGGTAGATATGAGAGAAATATTTTAGGAGAACTAACTAAATCAAGAAATCAATGAAGAAAAAATAGTCTAGGAAGAAATAATAGAGAAGAACCTAGTAAATAATCCTAAAGTTTAGCAGTATATATGAGCTATTATTTTTTCATAGAGGATGATATAAGTAAAAATGAAAGAAAAACACAAGCAATTCATGGAAATTCTAAATCATCTTTACATACACATCACATTCACTAAGTAGATTTCACAAATACTGTTATAAACCAATTTTCATAAAGAGATACTATCTAAAAAATAAATTAGAGTATTTGGGCATGATTTAATTGAGTGAATAAATTTTAGAGAACGTGTAATGGATACTCCCATTCAAAATTTGAGATCTAGAAAATTTATTGATTCGAAGCGTGATTAAATTGTATACCTTTGGAAATAAATTTTGCAACCCTAGGGATAAAATTAACTTGATTATGTTGTATGAGTTTAAAATAGTCCGACTAATTAATAAAAATCATATGAGATTTGTGTTGTAATTAGCATACAGGTTGGTGAAACACCTTACTAACATTCTTGAGGAATTCTTAGTAAAGGTATGAATTTTCATCATTCCTATAGATTTTATGATATTGGTGATGGAGGAAGAAGTGTTCTTAGTCACCCTTTCTTAACCATTGGGAAATATATTATATATGTCAACCAATGATTTTTTATTTTTTGAGTTATAGAAGATAATATTTAGTTTGATCTCATAAAGGCCATGAAACATGGGGATGAAACAGATAATTTCAATATTATACTAATAATAAGAAAATCTATGGAATGACATATATGAGAGATAATAAATAGGAATCCATGGATTGAGAGGTTAAATAATGTAAGGAATACATCATTGAAGATGAGTTAGAATAGGAAGAAAGTTTTTTTTTTGGTTGGAGGAAAAATTTAAAGGGATTAATTTTCTGAATTGATTCCCTCAATCATATAAGAACCAAATATAGGGATAACACAACACATTAGCAACCAATGATATGTATTTATGGGATTATAAGAAGCTCTATAAGTTATTTTAAATGTATCTCTATCTATCAAACAAGACAAAAAATTAATTAAGGTGATGAATGAAAGAAAAAAATGAAATAACATAGAGAATTATTAATATAAAATACAAAAACCCATCTATTTGTACACTCATTGTAAGGTTGGATGTAAGTAAAAAATAATATGAAAAACCCAAATAAGGTTAACCTCTCCTATAAATTAGGTAGTCCATAAGGAATCCCCAAAGTTTCTTGAGACTAGAATTATCTATCCCATTTTAGATAGTGATGAGCGATCCCACTTTAAGTCAATCCAATGATATGATGAATAATCATTGTTATAAAAGGTAATGAGATGATTCCCACCTAAATAATGACATGGTGGAGGGTTTTCTTTAATTATTAGAAGCTCAAAAATTCCATGAGGAAGGATTATTTCTATCTCCCATTTATTGAACAAATATCAGAGTGACTTCATAATATTGAATACTATTGTTTCTCAGATAGTTATTTTAGGTAATATCAAGTGCCCATGAAACCTGGGGATCATGTAAGGTTAACATTATCATACCATTATGGGTATTTTAAATACTAACACATATCTTTTGGTATGCGTAGTTCATTTTCCACTTTTCAGTGGTTCATGAAACACATTTTCCATAACAGGGTAGAGGAATTTCTCAAAGTATTTATTGATGGTTTTTTATTCTATGGGTGATCATTTGAATTTTTCTTCAATAATTTAGACTCAGTATTAGAAAGATGTAAAGTGAATTCCATTATCCTCAATTTGGAGAAATTACACTTAATGGTGATAGGTTACATCTTTATTGGTCCTTAAATTTCAAAATAAGTAATTTAAGTAGGCCCAACAAAAATCTAAGTGATCGAAGGGATAAAGTAAATAAAAAATATTTATGTAAATTTGAATTTTTATTAGCCATTTTTATTATTATTAAATATTCATAATATATTTTTCATGATATTTTTGAACCATCACTCACCTCTTATTAACAGATGTAGATTTAACTTTTGAGAAAAAATAAAAACATCCTTTCAAGAAGTTTAATATGGGATTGATTAATAACCTTATCCTGATATAACCTAATTGAGATGAAACATTAAAGTTCATAGGTAACACAATTGATTATGTTGTAGGATAAGTTCTTAGAAAATGGGTGGATAGAATTTTCAAACATATTTACTATACTAGAATGACCTTGATAGAAGCCTAGTTCAATTAAACCACTATAGAGGAGTTACTTTTAGTGGTATTTTCATTTGATAAGTTTATATCTTATCTTGAGATTTCTAAAGTGGTGGTTCACACCGATCATGCAATGGTGAAATATTTATTAATATTAGGATGTCAAACCTCACTTTATTCATTATATTCTTTTTATAAAGAAGTTCTATATAGAAATTAAGGATAATAAGGATTCATAGAACTTCATTTCTAACTATATTTTGGGTATGGATAACCCCACATAACTAGATAATATGAAATATATATCTGTGATGATTTTTAGATGAATTTCTGACTAGAAATTGGTTCACTTTCACTATAAACAACTTGGAAACTAGAACCATATACCGATAGTTTTCATGATCATAACAGAATATATTTTTAGCTAAATATCACCACTACTTTTGTGATGATTCATTTATATTCAAGAAGCGTGGAGGTAGTTTGATTCAAAGACGTGTATGTGAATGTTACATTGGAAGTATGTTAGAGTTTTTTCACCCCTTAATAATAGAAAGACATCCTAGGCCAAAACTAATCATAGTTAAAACAATAAGTTTTTTTAGCCAACATTACATCAATATGTAAAGTGATATTTTGGATACGTGTGACTATTGTAAATATTTAAGATTTTTTTAATGAAAGATAAAATTATGCAACAACCAATCAAGGAATTTGAAGTATTTAACATGTGTACAATTAGATTTATGGGTCATTTCTAAAAGTCATCGAGCTAAAATTATATTTTAGTATGTGATGAATATGTATTAAAATGGGTTAAAACTTAATCCACCACTAACAACACCATATTTATAGTTGTGAAGAAACATATATTCTATAGATTTAGAGTAATGAATTCACTAATTTAGGATTGAGTGAGATATTTTGACATTCATCTGTTAAGAGCAGTGATGGAGAAGCATGTGGTTCACTATAACATGAGTACCTCATATCACCCAAAAAAAATTTGGATAAGGGGACCATTCAAATATGAAGCTAAAATATATTATTGATAAGACTATTAACTAATGTAGGAAGGGTTTGCTAAGAAAACTCAATGATTCCTTTTGGTCTTACCAAACAACCTACAAGACACCATTAGGGATGTATCTATTTTTGTTAGTGTATGGGAAAACTATCTATATTTAGGTGGAGATCACCTATAAATCATATTGGGTGGTCAAGGTTCTTAATTATAAAGAGAAAAAAACTAGAATATAGATATTGATGGAGCCATATAAGCTTGAAGATATCCAAATGGATGCATATAAAAATGATGAAATTTATAAAGAAAAGATGAATAAATGTCATGATCAAAACTTTCAAAGTAAATAGATACACTTGGAAGAAAAGTTACTTTTATTTAATATATGATTGTGTTTTTTGTGGGGAATCTGGGATGAAGATGGACAGGTCCATTCATGACCATATAAGTCTTTTCACATGAAACCTTGGAGATTAAAAAAATTAGGAACAACTATTCAAAGTGAATGGAAATCATAAAATGCTATATATTGAAAACTACATGTATAGGAATGAATTTTCACTCAATTTTCAATAACAAGAATAACTATATCATGGTTTCAATTTTAAATAAAACACTGACTCAAAGGTAACTCAGGTTCTATTTCATTTTAGATTTTTAATTTTTCATTCAAATTTTAGATATCTTTAAGATATTCGATTCATTCATATATCCTCAAAAGTGTTCTTTCCAAAATATCCTTAGAAGATAACTAAAATATACCAAAATGAGGAGAAATAAGAATTGGAATTACACCAAATAAAAAATAATAAATTTGATTTTAGAATAAAGAAAAAATTGAAAAGGTAATATGTTTCATGAATTAATGAACAGAGTCATGAAACAATGTTTAGGGAAGAATAAAATAGAAAATTTGGAATTTTAGAAATTCTTGAGACCACATTTTACCATCATATTACCATGAAAAAATGCTATTTGAGAAGAAACATAAAAATATAGGCTTCTATAACTGTTAGCTATATTTAATTGTAATATTCAATATTATATTATAAAGGTGAAAAATAAATGAAAAATTAATCTTACATATAGTGCCTCACACCACAACCCTAAATCAATATGCCACAAAGCCCTGTTGAAAATAAAAATTAATATTTGATCTTAAAAGAGATTTTGGGATGTATATACCACATCCTATAGAACACACTATAAATATTAATCTCAAAGGAAATTTTGAATCAGATTATGGAAAAATAGAGTGGGACATGGAATGGAAACCTTAACGTTCTCTATTCCGAAATCCATAGGACTAGAGATTTTAAATCAACCACATTGAAGTTCATAAGGCTGTTCTACAAGGAATTGAAACTCTATAAAAAGTGTTCAGAACCCTAGTGAAATAAAATGAACCTTCCACTCTTATTCTCAAGACCACTCAAGAATTGTATCCCCACCTTCCTATATATCCCTCTCAATTACTATTGTAACAAAGCTTATTCAAAGATGGAAATTGATGGCACATTTTTGTTATTTTGAATAAAAAATGAGTTGATCAAGGAGTCTTATAGAATCAGGAGGTTGTTTTATAGATGCTTGGTTTTATGTTGGAAGTGATAAGAAGGGAGTTTAGCATGAAGAAAGTTTTCTAAAGATATACTACCTAGTCAATCCAAGTGAGAGGATTCAGTGTTGATGGTTCCAGATTTTCTAGTGATTTCCAAAATTTTGGTCCTAAAAATATAAGAGGAAAAATGTTTAATTCCTTAGTAATTTTTTACAATGTTTCCAGAAAAATAAAATAGTTTCATGAAATATATTTTCTTTGAGTAAGAAAAATGGTTCTATCCAAAATTTAGAGTTTTAAAAGTTATACGGTTTCAATAAAGAATGTTTAATGAATAATGAAGATGAAATATTGGTAAATTATAATGTATTGTAATGTATCATGTTATTTGAATTAGTATATGTTGTAAAATTTAAGGTACCATGAAATAGGAAATTATTTTAAGTAAAAGTTTTGAGGGTGAATTTTTCCTATAAACATGTCGCATATCATCATTTGAACCACTGTTGTTTTAGACCAAGACTAATTGTTTTTAATTCATGCATGAATTATGATAATGTATTTATTACATGAAATAACAACTTTATGTGAATAAAAATTTCAAAAAAAGGTTGAAAATAAGTGGAGAATATAAATTTCAATGAGATGAGTTTCATGAAAGATTTAGGTTATGTGAAAATTATAAGTTTCAGGAAAAAATGAAGTTTTATTAAAATAATTCCACAAAACTAGGTTGCCCATGGGAAAAGTTTGAGAAAGTAATTGAATCATCATATTTATACTCTCATGATGCAACACATCATTAATATGTTCTAAAATATAAATAAGACCATCAAGTATATAAACTGAGGAAGAAATTACCCAAAGTAGTGAACATAGAGGAGTTGGTGGAAGTTGTACGAAGGAAGAAATTTACTACCCCTTAAAGTATTATAAAGGCAGTGATCCTAGCATGGAGTGACCTTAATTGAAAAATTTTAATATATGAATCTATTATGTTTAGTGGATCTCGAAATGACTAACAGATTATCAACATATGCTCCTTGGACTATCCCTTAGTGGAGAACCAAGTAAAATTGATATGTTGTGTTTCTATTTAAATATAGGTGTGTTGGTTGATTGAAAAATTCCATCATATAGGTTTAAAGAGTTCCAAAAAACATGGGAAAATGATTCATTTAATTCAAGAAAATGTTGACACACTGATTCACCCCTCTCCTCTTAGGGTGATCGAGGGTCTAACATTTACAGTTTTCCCTATTAAGTATATTGAAAGACTATATTTTTTAATTCCATTACTTTATAAAATAGTTTATATTGGATATATTCTCCAAATACAAGTATGTATGTGATAAAAGTTATCCTATATCAGTATATGAAATAGGGATTTCATATGAGAAAATATACTTATTTTTAAGAAATTACAAATTTAATGAAGTCCATATCATTTTATAAAATATAGAGATATCATACCCTATGATATGTATGGAACCTGAATATTAGATGTTAATGTTATGAAATATTCCACTTATAGTTATCATTATTTAAGTGCTTAAGATCAGATGGATCCACTAAAAAGGCCATGGATGAATCAGTATAGACCATTTTTTATAGTTTATTTCCAATTAAATCATCCTCTATAATAGAATTGGAATAGATTCACACAATTATTATACATAGTCACATCATAAAAAAGAATTATCACACTAATTTTATAAAAAAATTGGAACCAGAGTGAGAAAGTTATTTTTATAGGTTTAGTTGCTTCAAAAAAAATAAATGTAATCTTCCTCTATGATCCTTCAAGAATATTCAAGAATAGATTAATATCTTTATATAGACATTGATGTGGATCTAATTATCAATAATTAAACTTAGACATGATTAAAAAATAAATAAATCTAAAAAAGATATAGATGATGACTTATGAACTCTATTCTTCATGGTCTCTTGTTTAATCAATATTTTGATGCTCTGTTTCTCTTCCAACAATTTTCTTTACAACTTATACCATTGATCAGTATCATGAATCCTAAATCTTTATACTAGAAGTGATATTTTATATTTACTATTATCACAAACTTTACGAAATTGATTTTCAAAAACACATCATTTAAGGGTATTAAATTTCTGACATCAAAATCAGTATCCTAAAAAATAAAATGATGAATCCTTTTTATCCTGTTAGCTGAATGAGTCATTATAAAAACACTACATTGGGAAACCTTAATTTTATATGAACCTTTATTAATATATATATATTATTGATTATTTAACCATGAGAGTTACCAAAGTACCCTTATACACTTTACCTTCTCAAATAACCATCTCTTATCTTTACAATAGATCCCATCAATGATAAAACTCCTTCAAACTTCAAAAATCTCAATAAATATTACATATCAATTATTTATGAACAATAACATTGCTTCAACTTGCTCAATATTTGAAAAAAATACATCTTGAATCATTCTATTTTTCTTAATAATTTTTGGAACCAAAGATCAAAAAACATCACCCATTACAATACAAGAATGATTTTATGAAAAAAATATTTAGTTAAATCATTTTTAATAGCACAATAAATAACTCAGATTTTATTCTTCAAAACACAACACATATATAAGAATTGATCATATATTTTGAAATATCTCATGAATCAGATTGAATCATATTTTAAATTTTATGTTTATGATAATAAATACCACTTAATTCATCATTAGGTTTATTTTCTTTAGAATATTTTAATTCTGGAAACACCATATTTTAAAGAGAAAAACATCACACAAGATTAGATTTTTCAAAAAATAGAATATTATAAAATCTCAAAAAAATATCTTACATGTACCAAAATGCATTTATATGGTAAAAAATATCACACACATTGGTGATGATTATTTTTTATTTTTTCAAAATGATTTATACGATGATAAATCTCATATACATAGTTCAATTCATTTATGTGGTACCCCTGTAAGGTAATTTACATAGCTTGATTTTCCAAATCATCACAAATATCATATTCGTATTTGAATTGACATAAATAGGGAAACATTCATATCTAAAAAGGACAATTTACTTCTTAATTTTCAAAACATATCATACACTACTCAAAAATTCATATGTGTGGTGAAAATTCATTTTGAAAACACAAACTTCATTCTCATAACTTAATTTTTTATGTGATGACCTCATAAGATAATTTACTTAGAAAAGTTTTTAAAACCCAACATAGAAATTATTGGATATAACGAAATCTCACAAACATTATTTAGATTTAATCTAGTTACCTTTAACCATATTTAAAATATTCTAATAATCTCAAGAAACATATGAACATCTCCAATGATTCTCAATGAATATTGAAAAAAATAAAAACCCTAAAAAACCCCAAGTATACTTCACTACCCCATTTTTGATTTGTTAAAAATTGTATTCAATTATTTCAAATTATATTAGATATATTATATAACCAATTAAATTACATTAGAATCATCAAATCATAAAAATTCTATAATCAAATGTTTCTTTGACCACACAATAAAATAAGCTAATTTTTTTTCAGATAATTCTATAACTTGATTACAAGAAAGTATGGAAAAGGAAATTAAATGAACTCCCTCTCAATTCAAACTTTATTTTATCATTTTCAATAATCTCTCCCATTTAGAATTAACCACAACTTTAAATTAAAATGTTGGGTACACTTCCCCTTTAATCTGGAATTTCTCCCACCTTTGATTAACAATTGCAACATTATTTATACCCCTTTTTAAACACAATCCAAATCTAAATGGGTGATTAATTAGACACTAATTCAAGTGAGGGGAGAGGGATAAACATAGAGAATTATCCTCAACTTAGAGAACCTATCTCTTGGCATATATCTGTTGAATATATTTGTAACATGATTCTAATTTTAAATGTATTCCTCTTTTATATTTCCATAATTTAATATTTCATTAATTAAATGACACATTATATCTATGTGTTTTGATCTATAATGTTGTAAAAGTTTTATTTTTTATTTTTTGTCACTTTTATTGTTACATAGTATCTTTTATGTACTCTCAGTGTTAGATCTAAAATGTTCTAAACATACTTTCATCTAAAAAACTTGTGTATATGCATGGGTAGATTCCACATACTCTTCTTATGCTATAAAAAGTGTTACTAAATATTCCTTACTACTATATTATCATACACATCCATCTCCAATGAATAATGTCTTAGCTGATGTGGATCTTTAGATTTTACTATCACTATAATAATATGAATCAGTGAATCCTAAAATATTATAATCCATACTGCATCTATATAAAAGAAAATGATTCATTTTTCTCTCCTCGTATATGATTAATATCTTTTCTAAAAACATCTTTGACTCCCTCATGTTAGATTGAAATATAATAAAAAATATCACTACAAAGTATATGCTATTTCTTGAATATATTAAATCAAAAAAAATATTCCAATGAGTCTTATAAATTCATTTTAATCAACTTCACTACCATTCTAATCTTTACTCAATTTGGTTCCAACCTAAATTAGTTTTTAATACTCTCTTTATTTTTTCATTGTATTCCTTTTTTAAAACTCCCTAACACTTTTTTCTTGAGAAAAAAAATATAAAACCTAGTTTCTAATCAATTTGTAATCCCAAAAAGCAATTCAACATCTCAAACTTTCTCTTACATCTACTCAATAAAATCCTCACAAAGATACTTATTTCCACTTGTAAAAATTATATCATCAATATATATTATGATAAGTAGAGTACCTATGAAAAAAAAAATTACATAAAAATTGATTTCAAATTTTTATTTTGTGAAACCTATTTTCTTAAAGAAACTATCATGTTTTGTGTACCAAACTATAGTTTCAAAAAAATTAAAATTTTTATTAATGGGAGTAAAGAGATACAAGAGAAGGTGGGTGACCAGGGGGGCCTATAAAAGTGAGGATCAATGGAATCTAAAAAAAATTTAACAAAACTTGGGGGATGGGATCTAGTGTTAGAAAACAATATAAGGTCACACTCTTGGGAATCAATAATAGTAAGAAACTCGACAACATGAATCCCTTACCTACATATGTGATACAGATTAATATATTTTGAAATGAAGGTCTTGCATTTGAGGATCAAATTAGTGATATTATTAAGAGTGGATATGAGACCTTTAAGATACTTATAAATTATAATAGAGTATGTATCAACTATAGAAAAAGAAATACTAATTGATTGGAATAAATCAAAACAATTGAGTAAGGATTTAGCCTTTTCCATAATAGAAATACATTTCCAATAGAAATAACTAAAGAAAAATATCACTAGAAATTTGGAATCATGAATGATGCCTCCCCCCCACATGAGTCTATAATAGCATGATCCATAAACATTGAGTTTATGGATAAGGGTGTGAGGAGTCCAACAAACCCAGTGTCTTGGGGGAGAGTGGCTGGGAGAGGGTGAAGGAAAAATCCTCTTTAGTAAACTTTTAAGAGATGTAGCCTCATTATAGTGATTCAAAAGATGAGATAGGTCTACAAAGTGTCATTTGGACCTGACCACCAAAGCCCTATCAGATGATGGAAAACCATTATGAAGCACCATGTTTCTTTCTTCACAGATACACCACCATTTGACTGTGAGAAGAAGAGAACACACCTTCCTCACTTTATTACTACTATCGACACAACTGCACCTGAGATTAAGGAAATCCAAAAAGGAATTCCCAAGAATTGTAATTCCAAATAAATCATCAAGCCCTCTCTACACCACGCCCTCACACTTTCTATGATATGAGAGATGCATGGTTGATTCTTCTTTATGAACCTGGAAGCACAATCACTTTAAGGATAATCGAATTCCATTACCCTTAATTTCTGCATCAGTTGGAATCATGTGATTACAAATACACCATAGCAAGAAATTGAATTTATATGGAATTTACTTGCGATAGAGGAGACCACCCCACATGTTGAGGGATCAAGATGAGTTCATCATGCATCTATATTCCTTAGTAAAGAATGTTCAAGATGTGTAACCCTTTATTATACAAGTATTAGTGACATAATCTATCTTGATATCATTATAGAACATTTTTTTGGTGGGAAAAAAGATGGACTAAATGAAAGAGGGGTGGAGGATAGCTTAGTTAAAGGCCATATCCAGTGTAGGGAATCTAGGATAACCCAACACATTTCCTACCTATTTTTTGTCCTAGAAGTTAATGTCTCTACATCCAGTAATCCAACAAGAGTGATGCGGAACCGCTGGTATATGGCATTGAAGAGATCTCTATATAGGGTATGCATCACAACTTGGAGAAATTAGAGCCTTGACATACTTCTCGGTGAAGAACCTTATATAAAGAGAACATCCTTTAATTACTTCTCAATACATTTTAGCCTATAATTAGTACATTTCCTCTATGACATTCCTCACATTGATATCTCCATTATCCATTGGTCTAGGTAATCTATTTTATGAGGCACAATGGAATATACCCTCTTTATGGGAATCATAAATAAAGTAGGATAAGAGGTTATAATTTTCTTTACAGATCACCTTAGGAACCTTGAGTACCAAGATGATGTTCATGGGGATGAAATACATGATGCAATTGACAAGGTAAAATATACCTACAAATGAAATAAAATAGTTTTTTTAAATTCACGATGCAATTGGTGATATTTTCAAATACTCCATCGAAGTGATAGAAATAAATTCTTTAAGGATCCGGAGGAGAACCTAGGTAGTCTATGGTAAAGAAATTTATTCAAATGTTCAACATGGATTCAATTATATACACACATATTTCTGGGAAAGAGGATGGAAAAATATACAGATTTTATCACGATTAATAATTTTCCTACTCCATCTGGAATAATCCTCTAGAATATTGATAAAGTCCCTAATATAGTAGCTACAACCATTGATAAATAACATAATTCCATTGAAAAATAGGAAATGGGACACCCCATTAAAGTGGGTATTGTAGTGGTATGTACATATGATTCTGAGTTGCATATAATAAGAAATGTGTATATTGAGAATGTCCAGAAACATTATGAAGATGATAGGATATAAGGGATCTGTAGCGCCCTGACCTAGATTCCAATTTAAATGGTGATTTGGTCTGGTTAAACACTGGGCCTTTGGCATAACTCCTCATACACCAAAGGCTACCAACTAGAAGCAAGGGTGTAAAGAGGTGATAGTGGGGAGACTATACCTCTAGGTGGGGATAATAATAATGGTCCATAGATAAACATAATAGTAGAAGAGGGAACAATATACAATAGAAGAAAAAATACAAACTCAATGGAAGAATATAAATAGAAGCAACATCAAAATAATAATACCAAACATACCATTTATATACAATAACATGTCATTGCAGGTCATAAAAGGAAATAAAAAATAGGGTCACTCATGGACAACCATCAGTACATATATAGGTAATCATGATAAACAAAAGAAAATATGAAAGGAAACTCCATTTGATGAAAAGGATCCACCATGGTCCAATTTCATCCATCCCATGAAAAAGGTCCAAACTTACCACTAAGGTCCAACACCTAATCTCTGTCCTTTACCTAACCACAAAGACATAAAGTATACACTCTTACTGAGGGGCCCATATAGGGTGTGAGAATAAATCTTAGTAGGAAAACACCAATTTGTACCTATATTACATCCATGATAATGGAGGTGTATACTAAAAAAATAAAAAGGCAGCATATTCAATTTTAATATAATACCCAACTCCCTTATGCTCAATATCCATAAGGAATCTCTCTAGATGATTTTTTCATCACCAAAAGTATCTAAACATGTGAACCTAGTTATATATATAGAATACATCAACTATCTGCATATATATAATTGAAATGGTGAGGATCCATGGAATAATTCCCAACGCATCCCCTGACAAAATTCATCCTAAGGGAACCCTCAGGTTCCACCTATAATATATCACCGACACCTTAGGCCCTCAATCATGAATCCAAATATCTAACAAGAATGCCCAAAAAAATAAGTACCTAGTCCGTTGAACCTTAAATAAGAAGTCCCCATAGGCTCTAATCCTAATTTATGAGGCACACTGATATCTTCCATCCAATAAATAATCACCATTAGCTCAACAAAAAACGTCCTAAAGCATGGATATATCCATCCCACCAAGTCCCAACCCAATGAACATAAGTATTCTAATGATCCTCATCCACCAACCGATAGTATCATCATAATCAACCAATGGTCCATCACCATACACATGTATTTATATGGTGATGAACCCAAATATAACTGATTATTAACACCATCAGTTATGATACATAGTCTACGGTAGCCTCTACTGACATCGAGTGGTCAACAACAACTCATCTGAGTCCTAACTATGTACACACAACTACAACAGTGCGTCAACCAATAAATGGCAAGTGGAAATGACCAAAAACCTAAGACACATCATCTGGAACCTCAAGACCCTATGACCATGTTGCTAAATCTCAATGGTCAACACAATCTCAAGTCACTCGGGCCATTCCCCCATCCTGTCAAACTCTTTGCCTCAATCCGATGAACATGTTACCCAACCTGGCGATGAACATCACCATGTATACTTCAATACAATCCCAACCTAAAAAAATTGCCACCTTAGTCCAGGTGATCAGTATCACCTCAATCCTTGGACCAAGCCCATCATGTTCCCACATAACCATACAATACAATAATAACAATTTAATTTAATTTAAACATCCACCCAACCAAAAATTCCTAATACAGTGCAAGATACTTACCTAAATTTACAACGTGTAGTAGATTTAGAGAATACCTATAGGTATTTCACGTCATCAATTTAATAAATTAAGGAAAAGCAGTTAAATTATTATGATCTTTCTCAGTCAACCCATGTGGTTCATATAGACCACACCCCCAAAACACTCAAAAAATCTAGGATAATTCTAGGAACCACCTAAGTTTTACTAATAGGATATATATCCTCTAATATGAGTCTCTATATCAATCTAAAATCAGAATAAAATGGAATTTTAGATGGAATCCTTGAAAATAGGGTAAATGTGGTCACATAGATTTAGTGATCTATATAGAGAGATAAATAGAATAAAGAGGAAATATGATCAAAGGTCTTACCAAGAAAACTTTTTAGCCACAAACGGATAAAATAGTGGAGTCCAATCAAGGAATATATCTCAAATTCTAGGTGAGATGAAGAAAATGGGAGCTCCCCTACTGCTCATGGAATGGAGAAGAAAATGGAAGAGTAAAAAATAAAAGGGGTAGGGGAAATTTGGAAATTTCACACATTTAAATGAGAAAAATGGTTAGCTCACATGTTTTCACTAATCATGCACCAGTAGTGAGAACTAACTATTCAAAAGGGATCACCACATTACTAGGTGCATGGTTTAACAAACTGTGCATAACCCATGCAGATGCCACTGTCCAAGAAACTACCTCGTAAGTCATGCACATATTTTGAAAAACTATATGTATAACATGTAAATATCCTATGATAAAAACTTTATAGGTCTTAAATGGACATGCACCCCCTTCTAAACAGTTTGAAAAAAATTTCTTAGTACATCTAAAGGGACACACAATTACTATTAGGAGGCCGTACGGTTTTCCAAACCGTGCACCTCTTTCAGTGCTTTCCCAAAATTGAGTTTCCTGGCTTCTCCTCACCCAAAAGTAATCCAAAACCCCAGTGAACATTCTAGAGCTAAAAAACCATCTAAAATAAGGCCTTGGGTAAAAAAAATCCCATAATTTGGCTTTTAAAGCTAAGAAAATAATTTTCCTTCTCACTAAACTCAAAAAATTCAAACAGGTTGGGGAAATATGACCTGCTCAAAAACCCTAGATGTTACAATCTCCCCACCTTAACATAGATTGTATTTGATCTACCAAAAATTACCTAGATATGGTACCAAACATACCCATATAATTTGAATTATCTCAGTCTACCCTGGTTATTAAGTCACAAGTGAACTTCCCTCAAGGTGCTCCCCACTATAGTAGTTACCTACCCTTTCGCATCCCGACCCAAAACGAGCATTCCAATGGTCCACCAACCATCCCTAAAATAAAAATTCATCCTATGATGCACCATCACTCCAACACCTTATCATGTCCTCATGTCATACCCATGTCATATCCGGGACCCATCTAGTCCTTCATCTCATCAGATGGACATAAGTACTTATACCGCAACTGACACTCAAATTAACACACATCTAATTAGATTCCAATAATAAGTCCCGATACAATGAACATCATATATATCCTACATCAGATCGATGCCCAAATGATTTTTCACCACATGAACATATATATCATGAATCAAAACTGATTCCATCCTACTAACCTGTTCCTGGTTAGTCCAAAATCATACAAATGATACTCATGCATAAAAACTGTCCAAATCGCAAAATAAATGGAAAACCTAGTCATGACCATAATAATCGCATACCTAAAACTATAGTAAGCTCCACAACCTGCTCTCCAATTGGAATATCCACTATATGCACCTAGCTTGAGGCCCGAATACCTGAGCCCTGACCTCTCTATGGAGATGCACCATCTACTGGCCACTGAACCCACTGCTAGGTCCCACTATCTTTTCCAAAAACTCTGTATGTAATTGAATTCTAGTTATGAGCTCCTGGTACTGTTCCCAGTCTAACCTTATATCCTCGAGTTTTCCCCATCCCCTGGTTCCTACATGTCTGATAAGGCTTCCTACAAAACCTCTCTAAATGAACCATTTGTCCACATGCTTGATACTCCTTCAGATTCCAATCACACTATGTCCGAACGTGCCTTGGATTCCTATAATGGAATCACAAAACTGAATACCCACTTCGCAGTGGTCTACCTAAATCTCTAGCCTAACTGCCATACTAAGATTGCTCACGAACTTGCTTCCTGCCACCTAAAGCATCACCACTCGACTCACTTTTTGACATCACCTAGCTTGATTATGACCTATCTATCAGGTTCCCCTTGGTTACCAGTTCTTGGTTTACCACCTCTGAAAAATAAATCATCCTGAAGATGCTGACCTGCACCTTTATGACATGATTCAAGCCACCCTCGAAGTGTCGCACCTTGGTGATTTCATCGCCTACCATATCAGCTGAAAAACATGATAAATATATGAAATTAGCCACATAATCCATTACATAACTATCTCTTTGCTGAATATTCATGAACTCCTGGGCTCCTTACTCCCTCAGTGTCTACAGAAAGAAGTGCATGAAGAATTCGATTTCAAAATCCTTCCATTCCAATCCCTCGTGTCTTCTTGTCTATACCTATACATCCCAAAAGTGTATTTATAGTCCTATGAGCATGTACATCACCAGCTTAATACTCTGATATGGGTGTGTCTCAAGATGGTTGAAGATGGTATGAACCAACTCAATCTAGTTCACTATCACCTGTGGTCCACCCTTACTCTAAAATAGTGGTGGGTGATATAGTTGTTACTCTCGAGTTAGGTATTACATAGACGGACCATCTCCTTAACATCCCATATTTCTATCATATATTACTCAAACAAGGATCAATTTGAGCTGATCATCTAACCATGGCCCAAAATCTACCATCTGTGGTGGTCCTTCCAGTACTAGATCCTATACCTACTACTCATGATCATCTCAAACCTCCAAGACCTCATCTCGACCCTCATGGGCATCATCCCATTCATACTCAAGAGACACAATATCATCACCCACCTAAAGCACCACCAGAGCCCAGCTAGGTGGAATCCCACTGAATACCAATACAATGGCCAAATAGCCATAACAGTAGACACACACACACACACACACAATATTATAGATAGGGAAAGTTTTAATAAGTAGCGAAATATCATCACCCTTATACTTGACCATTGTACCATGTCACACAACATTCAACCTCATGGCCCCATACCTACCCATATCTGGGCCAAGTATCACATGTAATCCAACCTCATTATCCCCTTCTTACCCAAATCAGAGTTAGGAATCACATATAATCCGACCTCATGGACCCATGAATTCCCATAATAGGGTCAAGAATCACATATCATATATATCAATCCGAGGTAGCTAGGTAGAATGACACCAAAGAGGCTATACATGAAAACACAGTTTAGATTATTTTTTGACACATTAAATAGCTCACCCATATCACCATCCCTGCATACCCACATCAAAGTCAGTCCCATATATAACTTGCATAAAGAATCACATAGAATCATATACATATATCATTATAACTAATTGCCTAGTTTGGTTGAGTATAATGACACCAAAATGAGGGATATGTAGGAAAACACTACTTAGTTTTGTTTGTTGGAACATTAAACAACCCAACCACTCTTAGAACAATCCAAGTTACCAGTAACAATCTCAACCAAAAAACATCATATGAGCCTAAGTGCCTATCATGGTGTATAAAACAAACTCCCTTACTATACCAATCCATGGGCCAAATTCCATATAATATATAACCACCACACCCAAGTTCTCAACCAAAGGTGGAAATCAAATCAACTATAAAAGAACACTATAGAAAATCAATTTTCCTCCCATGGAAACATGGCCTACCCCTCTTGAATGGGGATGCAGACACTCAAACAAAATATCAACACCCAGTTACAACTAAATCCTAGTATATGGTCTACCATAGACCAAATAGTAAGGCTAATAGAAAATAAAACTTCCATTTATACCATAATTATCCATCTGAATGATGTTATCTAATCCATGATAATAAAACTAATCTGATACCATTTGTATCACCCTGACCCAAATTACACATTAAACTGTGCTTTGGGATGATTGACCACTAGGACTTAGGCATGCCTCCTCATACACCAAAGGATGCTAACTAGTAGTGATGGTTTAAAGAGGTGATAATAGGGATACTATACCCTCAGGCGGGGTAAATAATAATGTTCCATAGATAAATATATTAGCAGAAGAGGGAAAACAATACAAAAAACAAAAAATATAAACTCAGTGGAAGCATATAAATAACAGCAGCATCACAATAATAATACTAAACATATAATTTTTATACAATATCATGGTATATAAGGTCATACAAGGTGATAAACAGTAAGGTCACCCATATCTGACCATCAATACATATATAGGCAAGCATGCTGAACAAAAGGAAACTCAAAAGTAAACTCCATTTAATGTAAATAATGCACCATGGTCTAATGTCATATATCCCATAAAAAATGTCCAACATGGACACTATGTTCCAGCTCCTAATCTCAGTCCCTTACCTGACTGTAGGGACAAAAAATCTATTTGCGTCCCAAGAGGACTGTATAGGGTGTTAGAATAATACTCAATAGGCCATCACCAATGTGTTCTTAGATTACATCATTGATAATTCAGGTGTATTATAAAAATAAAAAAGTCATCACATGCACATTCCATATAAAACTCGATTCCCTTATGATCAACAACCACAAGGAAGTGTTCTACCTACTTCGGCTATCACCATAAGTATCTAAACACATCCCCTAGTTATATATATGGTTTACCAAACCTGTATAAATATATATAACTGCAATGGTGAGGATCCATGTCATAATTCCCAAGGAATACCATCATGAAATGTGTCTTAGGAGACCTCTCAGGTTCTACCTATAATATAACACAATCACCTCATGCCCTAATCATGAAACCTGATGTACAATAGGTATTCCCAAACAAATAAGTACATGCTCTCTTGAACCTCATCTCAGAAGTCCCCACTAGGTCAAAGACCAATGTATGAGGAACAAAAATATCTTGCCTCCAATAAATAATCACTATCAGCTTAACAGCCGACATCTTGAGGCACTATGATATCTAGGCTCCTAAGTCCTGAACCAATGGCCTGAAGTATCTCAGTGAGCCTCAACCCCAAACGATGGTCTCATCACCTTAAATTGATGGTTAATCACCATCAACATGGTTTTATATAGTGTGAACCTCCAAGAACAATGGATGTTCAACACCATCACCTAAGCTGCATAGCCTACGAGGGCCTCAACCCACAACGAGTGATCAATGACACCACATTTGAGTCTTAATTTTGTGCACACCACTCCAATGGTGCATCAAACAACAAAAGTTGAGTGACAATCACCAAAAACCTAATCCAAATCATCTGAAACCTTGTTCCTTTATGACCATGTCACTAAATCTCGATGGTCAACACCATATCAAGTCACCCAGGCCATGTACGCATTCAAACGACCTCATTGACTCAGTACGATGACCATGTCACCCAACATGGTGATCAAAATCACCCCATATACACTGGAATAAGACCAAAATTATAAAAAATGTTGCCTCAGTCGAAGTGATCAAAATGAACTCAATTATTGGGCTAATCCCATCACATTCCCATAAAACCAAGAAATAGAATAATAACAATTTACATTAATTTAAAACATCCACCTGACCTAAATTTTCTAAGTTGGTCCAATACCCATACCCTATATGACTATGTTTAGTGGAGATAGATCATGAACATAGGCATCTCACATCATCAATTTTAATAATTTAAATACAAAAATTTAATTTATTAGGGTATTTCTTGGTCAACACACACAACGCATATATAGCACAACCCCGAAAAACTTGAAAAATATAGAAGAAATCTAGTATCCACCTACGTTGTACTAGTAAGTTCTATATCATCTGATACCATCCTATAAATTGATCCAAATATTAAGAAAATGATTTTTTAGATGAGTTCCCTAAAAATAGGGTAAACAATATTGAATATATTTAGTTCTTCATGAGGAAATTTAAACAGAAGAAAGATGATAGTAGATCAAAGGCCTTACCAAGATGAATCTATACCCACCAACAGATCAAATAAAAGAGTATGATAGAAGAAGATAAATTAAATCCTAGACAATAGGAAGGAAATGGGATATCCCCTATGACATGTGGAATGGAGAATAAAAGGGAGGAAAAAAATCATAAAAGGGGATAGGGGAAATTTAGTAATTTCACACTTTTAAATGAGGTGAACGGTTAGATCGCATGGTTTGGCTAACCGTGCACCAATTGTGTGCACTCACTATCCAAAAGGGATCACCCACACATGGATAGGCACACAATTTACCAAACCAAGTGCAACCTATGAAGATTCAACTGTCCAAGGAACCATCCTGCACAATCATGCACACAGTTTGACAAACCATGCACATACCATGAAAATTTCATCTACTAAAAACTACAGAGGTATCACATGGATATTTTACCCCTACTTAAAGGTTTTAAAAATATTTCTGAATGAATCTCGAAGGATACATGGTTACTCTTTGGAGGCTTCACAATTTATCCAAATTGTGTGCCTCTGTCAGCACATTCTTGAAACCGAGTTTCCCAACTTCACCACACTTGAAACTCACCCAAAACCCTGGGGAAATTTTTTGGCCTCAAAAACCATATAAAAATAAGCCATTAGGTCAATAAAAATCCCTAAATTAGGTTCTTAATATTAATAAAATAATTTTCTGGCTCACCAAACTCAAAAAATTCAAACACGTTGGGAAAAGACGACCCGATCAAAAACCTAAGACATGATATGATTCCCCTACAACAATACCCTAACTAATATAAAGAATCCACCTTGACTCCCCATAAAGAGAATTAATAACTAAGGAAATCTATAATAGTGGAATAATAGTTCAACCATCTAGTTAGAGAATCCCATGTATCTCCTCACCTAGATAATAAAATTCCACTCAAGTCTATCATACTCCTTGTCCATTTCCACTTTAATTATGATGTTGGAACCGACTAACTTCATACCAATATATCCAATAATTTATTTTTCAATACCAATTCTCCTTGAATTTATCTTCCTTTGATAAAAAAATACTATTATTTTTCCACCCAATTGTGAATTAAATGAGAAATAATCCTGTTGATAATGGAAGATAAGACTTTATAATGGAAATTACAAATGCTAATGGTCCTAAATTGTATTATAGATGAGGGATCATTCACTATGGAATGATAAAAATAATTGTAGTTAATTGAAACCATTAAAGATAACTTCCACAAAAAAATATTGAATATCCCCAACTAGATCATTCTTGATAATATCCCATGATCTCACATAAAATTATCTTAAGAATCCATTAGGCCATGGAAGGCAATACTGGTTAAGGGATCTGATTGCATCCCAAACCTCCCTCTCATAAAATATTTTATCAATAAAAGAGTTGATATGTGGAGAAACTACATGATGTATAGATTTTAATATATCCACCTATCTTCCTAGGTATCCATTCTAAATGCACGGGTTAGATTTATAGAGTAAGGTATTGAAATAAGAGATGAACATAACACCCAACACCTATGGATCACTAGTAAAAAATCCATCATCCAGGAGGATGTTCAGAGGGATATTGTAAAGACTCGGAAATTTCAAGGAACTTTTTTTCTTAATTTCTTTGGAATTTTACAAGAACGCAGTTCTTGACGGTACCTAATTTCGAGGCCCGGTGTGCCCGGAATCAATTTCCGAAGTTTAGCTTGGGTACGTTCAGTGAACGAACGAGCGGGTTTTTCTATCTTTTGAACTGGTGCTCAGAATTGAAATCCGAGGGCACCGATGAACTCGTAGCACTGGTAATTTCTTAAGGGGATCTTAAGCGCTGTTGCGTTTTGTCACATGAGGTGGTTAATTTTTGGGGTTTAGTTGAATTAAATAAAATTTGTCGTGCACAAATTTTATTCCTGGTAAGTGGTTATTTTCAACAAAGGGGGAGTTAGATGTGGGGCCAACACCCACCTAACCTCCCATGGGAGAGTTTAGTGTGGTAGGGCCCACACGAGATCCTAACTCCTCACCTTCCCCTCAACTCCCCAAACCCCCCTTTATCACTCTTTAAATTTAATTGTAAACTCCTCCTTAATTATGTATTCTACACACATAATTAATGAAGTGAATCTTTGAATTAATTTGAAAGGTTGAATTTCCTTTTAAAATGGGGGAAATCTCATTTTAATATTTGGTTGGGCAAATATTGTGAGGGGAATTCTTGGAGAATTTAGAAGAACTCCCTCCTTCTGACGAAGAACGTGTTGGAGTTGGTGGTCTAGAACCAACTACTTTGTACTTTATTCATTTAAATAAAATCCTTATCATATCTTGATTGTTCTTCTGCGTGACATGTCATGTGATAATGTCCTAAGGACAGCTATTGCATTAAAGGGTTGTAGTGGATCCCTGCTATGATGAGAACCCGGAAGTTCCATAACACTGTTCTTGAATGTATGTTCTATGGCTGGATGATATTATTCGAGGGACATAAATAATACAGGTCATTAGGGGTGAGGACTCATAAAACATTGAGGCAACTTCTCATGGTGTGCGCCCTTGGTAATATCCAAGAGGATATTATGAGAACGAGACCCGCCAGTAGGCAATCCACATTTCATAGTGTCATTGGATGTTCCTATCTGCGGATGTGTGTATTGGTCCTTAGACTTTAAGATTATTATTAATGGATATTACAACTCACGCACTTAGATGTATTGACGAAAACTATGATGACACACTGTTCGCAGCGAGGTAGGATATGTTGGGTGCGTCACGAGTAATACCGCATTAATAGATAATGCGAGAAAGGATTTGTCCCTTCTGTTCCATAACGGAAGTAGATATCTCAGGCCCTTTGATGGAATTGATATAGACTAAATAAATCCATGGCCATGGTAAGGTATGGGCAAGTCCAATTCTGGGAAGTCAAAGAAAGAATAATCAAGCACATGGGTTGATGGCACTAGCATGCAACCCGCATTATTGGAGATATCGAGACAAAGGGATTATATTACACGGTAAGCATTCATAGGAGGTGACACGTCATTGCGGCGTTAACTTCTTTCTCTATGGGTGCCTTGGCGTGTTGCTAGATGCTAACCTTGGACTTTAGGCAGGCTCAGCCAAATGCCACTGAGAAAGAGTCCTAGAGGGTCACACACTAAGTGTGTCAATGTATCTCAGTTAAATAGTAATTTAAAAAGTTAAATAAATATTATTCCCGACTATGGTTTAATAATTATTTAAGGATGTCTGATCACATTTATTTTGACACTAGTTATTCGAGAGAATATATTTTAGACGAAATAATATATTTATTAGAGAGTAATGAAGTTACATTTATTTAAGAAATAAATAGTCATTTCTCAAGGTCTAATAAATGTGGTGGAGAAAAATGGAAAATAAAATTACACGCCATGTATATTAAATATACACGCCGTGTAGTTTTATGGAAAACAAGTACACGCCATGTATTAATTATTACATGATGTGTAGTTTTTCCAGTTGGGATTTTGAGGATTTAATATTGTTTTATTAAATGATATTTATTATAATCAGCGTGGGCGCATGTCAAGGAATTAATAATTCGACATGGGGGTTTTCAATAAGAGTTAAGGAAATAAATAAAATGCATAACGCGTTTATTTATTGTCATAAATATATTAACCTCAAACCCGATTATAAATACCCTCACAACCCCAACATTTTTAAGAGCCATTGTTGTGCACAATGGATTTGGAAATACTCTCATGCCAAGAGAGAATTCCCTTTCCACCAAGAACGTCCTCAAGTTACGAGAGCAAGATCCTCCACCGGATCAAGGCGGTCGAAGGCGGACATCGCAAGCGAAGGTTCTTCTGCTCTAGCACCCGGAGATCCCTTCAGCGATGTCCGGAGATACGTGACACACGTCTGGATCACCGCTAGAGGAATCCTACACTTGGATTCTATGACACAACGACGGTTCACCGAATCGTGACCGGACACATCAATGAAGAAAGAATTCCAACGAG
This sequence comes from Viscum album, assembly GCA_963277665.1. Taxonomy (NCBI): domain Eukaryota; kingdom Viridiplantae; phylum Streptophyta; class Magnoliopsida; order Santalales; family Viscaceae; genus Viscum; species Viscum album. The sequence continues at coordinate 1,532,047,204 of OY728158.1, read as the reverse complement.
GTAGTTCTTATGCATTAATTAAATTAATTATAATCAACATATGATGATTGTCCTCAAGGGTTCCAGGACTATTCTGTTCTTTTCGTTCTTCGTTCTATTTCGAAGATTCGTCATTTTATATCGTGAAGGATCTCAGATTGAACGTTGTTTAACGTTAAAATTAAAGTTGGGCAAACCCACCAACGCGCTTTCATTGCGCCCGGATCCTACAAGTGGTATCAGAGCGGGCATATCGTTGATTATAATTATTTATTTTTTCATTGGTAATTTACACATTTAATAATTTAGTTATTTCAATTCAAGTTTAATCGTTCTGGAAATCTGAATATCGAGATCTATTCCTCCTTCCTCATTTCTCGTTCACCTCACAGAAATGATTTTTTCTTTTAATTTTGATTAAAATAAAATAGAGGAACTCATCCGGAGGAGCCAAACGTTCCTGGCCGTATAACACCAGAATACACGGCATGTATGCGGAAATACATGCCGTGTAGTCTAGGTTCAATGCATTGACTGATCCACCAAATCAGGCCATGTATTGGATTCTTTCTAAGAATTTAAGACACCGTGTGTTGACCAGAAACAGGTGGCACACAGTTTTTGGAATACACGTCGTGTGGTCCAATGAACATGGCGCGTAGTCCCTTAGGGTTAGGGTTGGGTCGTGTACTCCGTACACGGCCTGCCCAGCTGGAAACTGTGTAACGCGGAAACTACACGGTGTGTGTCCCACTGTACACGCCGTGTACTCCGAAAATTTCCGAAGTACATTAACAAGCCCTGTCCCCGGGCGTGTACTTCAGATGAACGGTGAAGAAAAGTACACGTCGTATAGTCGGAACTACACGCCGTGTACTCACCCAAATTACACAGATTTATTAAAATTTATTATTATATTATACAAAACCTTGAGACGTGTACCATGGTGCAGGCGTAAAGCTGAGGCACAACACGTGATAGGTTTTTTATATATATGTGTTTAATTTAACATCTGTGTAATAAATGGGAATTCACCGGGTTGCCTCCAAGGTACATGTTACGTACAAGGATAATTTTAAATGAATTTATTTGTTTAAAATTATGATGGATGAGAATCTAAAGGAAATTCAGAAAAGGGATTTAAGATAAAAGGATTGATTAATTAAATATAATTAATTGATTCGAGCGTGATTTATCTTAAACAAGAACGATTAAAGAATTGAATGCTAGTTTTATTCATGCGTAAATATCGTTGCATGTATGGATGATCATGAGCTAGACCGAGACCTTTGTATGTGAATGGTTTCTTTTAATTTATTTATTTAAATTAAATTTGTTGGCTTGTGAGCCATCTCCTCATTAATATGTAGGGACTGTGCGCCCAAGGATTATTTTATGTAAGAACCCCCTTTACCCCTCACCTGTGTGTGAGATAAATGCATATGTAATGGATGGAGCTCCCAAGCTAGTGGAGGCGGGTCAAGTCAGGAGCCAAGGTGAAACCAATCCAAGGAGATACAAAGGTGGACAGGTGGAAAGCTGTAAACACGAACCCGAAAGGTTCAAGGTGTTTCTCCCCTAGGTCTTGGGTTAGTTTATCAACCACTAGATAAACTAACCAATAGAAAATCTCATGATCATACCATTTATTTTATTTTTGTCAGTTGCATGGTTTATTTATTGTGGGTGTGTTGTCACGATCACACAATTAATGAATTAAATGAGCATGCAAGATGGAACTAAAATAAAACAGGCTTATACGTAAATATTATCTTAGACATGGTTAATCCCTTAAGTATATCCCACTTAATATTAACAAGAATGTAATCAAAGATAATAAAATGTCAATTTACGTATAAGGATAAAATCCCTCAAAATAAATATTAATTCGGCATAGCCTTCCATAATCTTGGTTAGAATCGAACCATAGTTCAAAGTGCTTGACCAACCCTAGTTGGGGTTCTTTCAATTATCGGGGAATTCTAATTCAAGGTTTTGGGTTGACTTGACTTGGTTCGCATCAAGGGTTGACTGCCATAGCAGGACTTGGTGTGACCAAGAGGCAAAAGTTGAGGAAATCCAAAAAGGATTTCAGGATTGGGGAGTCCACTCAGCAGATCAAGGAGCTGCGAGTTAATGTAGTTGGCATTTGGAATGCCTACCTAAAACCCTTCAAGTTGCTCGACCAACCCTAGTTGGGGTAATGTGAAGGGCAATATGGATGTTTGCCACTAGAATATTCACGCAACAGAATATTCCAAAGTCAATGGTGAGGGATATTGGATTTCGATAAAATAGTGGGAGACTAATAAGTATTAATTTATTTATTTGTCTCAAATTTTGTAATAAAGTACTAAACCGTTGCTCATCTTAATTTGTAGAAACAACAAGAAAATGACTTCAAACATATCCTTGCGTACCATAATCGAAAAATAAAACCTTCTCACCAGCACTAATTTCCAAGAGTAGCAGAGGCGTTTACGCGTCATCCTTCGCCACGAAAGGAAATTATATGTGCTGGAAGAGCCTATTCCAGTTGCGCCTAGGAAAGAGGCTAGTGATGAGGAATTATATTTCTACATGAAACACATGGTTGATGCCATAGATGTCCAGTGTTTCATGCTATCGTCCATGTCTAATGAGCTCTTGAAGCAACATGAAAACATGGATGCGTATAGCATGATGTCTCACCTTAAAGATCTCTACCAAGAGAAGGCGAGACAAGAGAGGTATGAGATCTCCAATGCTTTTTTTACCACGAAGCTTGAAGAGTCTACGCCAGCTGGGCCTCATGTAGTCAAGCTTATTGGCTACATTGAATGCTTAGACATTATAGGGATTAAATTCCCGGATTAGTTGCGTACAGATCTCATCCTATCATCACTTCCCAAGACCTTCTCTAGCTTCATTTTCAACTATAACATGAGTAGCAATGAGAAGAGTCTATCAGAGCTTCTGACCTTGATTCACCAGGTAGATAAGGACATGGGGCGTGACAAACCCGCGGTCCTTATGGTGAACAAGAAAAGGAAGGACAAGGAAAAGGGGCAAAAGACTTATAAATGGTCTGAAGCCCCCGAGCACCGTCCCTCCAAGAAGGGGAAGATCTAGAGGCAGGGAAAGGAATGGGAGGCAGTGTGTTTTGCATGTGGCAAGCAGGGCCACTGGAAGAGGAACTGCACCCAGAAGCGTGGGGACGCTAAAGGTGCGTTTTTTATCGAGTGCAATCTTTCTATTTCTACACATTGGGTATTAGATATAGCTTGTGGGGCTCACATCTGTATTCAAATGTTGGAACCAAGTATATTTATAAAGATCTCTAGAGGAGAGGTGGATCTTCGAGCTGCCAATGGCGCAAGGCTGGCTGCGTTGGCTATTGGCGACTACTACCTCTCATTGCCGACTGGGATGATTTTGGTTTTACATAACTGTTATTATGTGCCCAGTGTTACCAAGAACATAATTTATGTATCTTGTTTGGATATGGATGGATATGTTCTCAAATTTGGAAATAAGGGTTGTCTCTTTTATAAGAACAATGTATGTTATGGTATGGCACATTTAAATAATGGTTTGTATGTATTGAATTACGAAAACCAAGTGTTGTCAATCAATAACGAAACAAACTCACATGACTCATACATCACCCAGTTATGGCATCACCGCCCTGGTCATGTGAATGAGAAGCGTCTGACAAAGCTCTGCCAAGATGGCTATTTAGACTCTACTGAGCTAAAACCACTTGATAGATGTCACGCTTGTTTACAAGAAAAAATGACCATGCCACCTTTTGGTGGACAAGATGAAAGGTCCACAGAGCTTCTAGGATTGGTATACACAGATGTGTGTGGACCATTTCTAGTAGAATCTAGAGGTGGATATTCTTACTTCATTACTTTTACGGATGATTTGAGTAGATATGGATATGTCTATCTAATGAGGTATAAGTTAGAGTCCTTAGAGAAATTTAAGGAATTCAAGAATGAAGTAGAGAATCAGCTTGGTAAGAAGATAAATAAGCTTAGATCGGATCGAGGTGGAGAATATCTAAACCAAGAGTTCATCGATCTTCTACGGGAGTCTGGGATTCTATCTCAGCTCACTCCTCCTTATACACCACAGTGGAATGGTGTTAGTGAAAGGAGGAACCGCACCTTGTTGGACATGGTGAGGTCGATGATGAGTCATGTGGATCTTCTATTATCCTTTTGGGGATATGAATTACAAACTGCAGCATACACATTAAACCAAGTACCAACTAAGGCGGCAAATGGAATTCCATCTGAGTTATGGAATGGAAGGAAACCCACTTTGTCGCACACCCGTGTATGGGGATGAGAGGCATTTGTTAAGGCCTTCTCAGGAAACAAACTAGAAACCTGGGGCACGAAGTGTATCTTTATATGATATACCAATGAAACAAAAGGATATTACCTATATAACCCTCAAGACAAGAAAGTGACTGTCTCCAGACAAGCCGTCTTTCTTGAGAGGGAGCACATCCTCAAGAAGGATAGTGGGAGTAAGATTGACTTCGACGAAGTTGATGCTCAAGATACACATGAGTTGGTACAGGAACAAGTTCCACAGGTCCCTGTGGAAGAGGTTCCAAAAACACAAGTACTGCGTAGGAGCTCAAGAGAGGTAAGGGAACCAGAGAGATTTGGTTTCCTAGTCACTGAGGATGGTGAATCATTATTGTTGGACAATGATGAACCTCTCTCATACAAGGAAGTAGTAGAAAGCTCAGAAGCTGCAAGATGGATAGAAGCTATGAATTCTGAGATGGATTCCATGTATCAGAACCAAGTTTGGGTTCTTGTTGATGAGCCAGTTGATGTAAAGCCTGTTGGATGCAAATGGGTATTCAAAAGAAAGCTGGACATGGAAGGTCAATTTAGCACCTATAAAGCAAGGCTAGTGGATAAAGGATTCAGACAGCATCAAGGAATTGACTATGATGAAACCTTCTCACCAGTCTCCATGTTTAAATCCATAAGAATCATACTTGCCATAGCAGCTTACCATGACTATGAGATTTAGCAGATGGATGTCAAAACAACATTCCTTAATGAGAACCTTCAGGAAGATGTCTATATGACACAACCAGAAGGGTTTGTGACACCAAGTGAAGCCAAACGGGTTTGCAAGTTGCAGAAATCCATTTATGTATTGAAGCAAGCATCCAGGTCATGGAACATTCGATTTGATGAAGCCATAAAGGAATTTGGTTTCATTAAGAACGAATGTGAGCCAGTGTTTATAAGCGGTTTAATAGGAATGTGGTCGTCATCCTAGTGGTATATGTTGATGACATATTGATTATTGGAAATGACGTACCAGCCTTACAGTCAGTTAAGGACTGGTTGAACAAGTGTTTCTCCATGAAGGACTTAGGAGAAGCAGCCTACATTCTAGGGATCAAGATCATTTGTGACAGATCCAAGAGGCTGCTTGGACTAAGTCAGGGTACATACATTGAACAGATACTAAAGATATTTAGTATGGAAAAATCCAAGAGGGGATTGGTTCCAGTGTCACATGTCTTACATCTTTCTAAGAAAATGTGTCCCTAGACACAACAGGAGAAATATAGGATGAGCAAGATCCCATACGCTTCGGCTATAGGATCCATCATGTATGCCATGTTATGTACCAGGCTTGATGTTGCCTATGCACTGAGCATGGTAGGAAGATATCAAGCAGATCCAGGAGAACAACATTGGACTGCTGTTAAGACTATCCTTAAGTATCTGATAAGAACTAAGGATATGTTCCTGGTGTATGGAAGAGACGAGGAGCTTGTCATCATAGGGTATGCTGATGCTGGTTTTCAGACAGATCAGAATGATCTGAATTCGAAATCTGGATATGTTTTCTGTCTCAATGAAGCAGCTGTGAGCTGGAAGAGTTCAAAGCAGCCAATTCTCACCGATTCTACAGTGGAGTCCGAGTATATAGCGGCTTCTGATGCAGCCAAGGAAGCTGTCTGGATTCAGAACTTTTTCCAGGATCTTGATGTGGTGCCTAGTAGTAAAGATCCCATTACATTGTATTGTGATAATACTGTAGCGGTGGCTCTTGAAAAAGAACCAAGTTCACATCAACAGACAAAGCACATACTCCGGAAATATCACATCTTGAGGGAATTCTATCAAAGGGGTGAAGTTGCAGTGAGCAGAGTGTCCAGGGAAGAAAACGTGGCAGACCCCATGACTAAAGGCCTATCTCACCAGAAGCATGAATATCATGTGAGAGCTAGCGGGTTAAAGGCGGTTAGCAGTTGGCTCTAGTCCAAGTGGGAGTCTGTTGGAGTTGGTGGCCTAAAACCAACTACTTTTTACTTTATTTATTTAAATAAAAGCCTTATCACATCTTGATTATTCTTCTGCGTGACATGTCATGTGATAATGTCTTAAGGACAACTGTTGCATTAAAGGGTCGTAGCGGATCCCTACTATGATGAGAACCCGGAAGTGCCGTAACACTGTTCTTGAATGTATGTTCTATGGCCGGATGATATTATTTGAGGGACACAAATAATACAGGTCATTAGGGGTGAGGACTCATAACACTTTGAAGCACCTTCTCATGGTGTGCACCCTTGGTAATATCCAGGAGGATATTATGAGAATGAGACCCGCCAGTAGGAAATCCACATTTCATAGTGTCATTGGATGTTCTTATCTGCGGACGTGTGTATTGGTCCTTAGACTTTAAGATTATTATTAATGGATATTACAACTCGCACACTTAGATGTATTTACGAAAACATTGACGACACACTATTCGCAGCGAGGTAGGATACGTTGGGTGCGTCACGAGTAATACCGCATTAATAGATAATGCGAGAAAGGATTTGTCCCTTCCGTTCCATAATGGAAGTAGATATCTCGGGCCCTTTGATGAAATTGATATAGCCTAAATAAATCCATGGCCATGGTAAGGTATGGGCAAGTTCAATTCTGGAAAGTCAAAGAAAGAATAATCAATCACATGGGTTGATGGCACTAGCATGCAAACCGCTTGATTGGAGATATCGAGACAAAGGGATTATATTACACGGTAAGCGTTCGTAGGAGGTGACACGCCATTGCGGCATTAAATTCTTTCTCTATGGGTGCCTTGGTGTGTTGCTAGACGCTAACCTTGGACTTTAGGCAGGCTCAGCCTAATGCCACTGAGAACGAGGCCTACAGGGTCACACACTAAGTGTGTCCATGTATCTCAGTTAAATAGTAATTTAACAAGTTAAATAAATATTATTCTCGAATGTGGTTTAATAATTATTTAAGGATTTCAGATCGCATTTATTTTGACAGTAGTTATTCGAGAGAATATATTGTGGATGAAATAATATATTTATTAGCGAGTAATGCAGTTACATTTATTTAAGAAATAAATAGTCATTTCTCAAGGTCTAATAAATGTGGTGGAGAAAAATGGAAAATAAAAGTACACGCCATGTATATTAAATATACACGCCGTGTAGTATTATGGAAAACAAGTACACTCCATGTATTAATTATTACACGACGTGTAGTTTTTCCAGTTCAGATTTTGAGGATTTAATATTGTTTTATTAAATGATATTTATTATAATCAGCGTGGGTGCATGTCAAGGAATTAATAATTCGACATGGGGGTTTTCAATAAGAGTTAATGAAATAAATAAAACACGTAACACGTTTATTTATTGTCATAAATCTATTAAACTCAAAACCGATTATAAATATCCTCACAACCCCAACATTTTGAAGAGTCATTTTTGTGCACAACGGATTTGGAAATACTCTAAAGCCAAGAGAGAATTCCCTTTCCACCAAAAACGCCCTCAAGTTACGAGAGAAAGATCCTCCACCGGATCAAGGCGGTCGAAGGCGGACATCGCAAGCGAAGGTTCTTCCACGCTAGCACCCAGAGATCCCTTCGGCGACTTCCGGAGATACGTGACACACATGTGGATCACCGCTAGAGGAATCCTACACTTGGATTCTACGACGCAACGACGGTTCACCGAATCATGACCGGACACATCAATGAAGAAAGAATTCCAACGAGGTAATTATTATGCATTAATTAAATTAATTATAATCAATATATGATGATCCTCCTCAAGGGTTCCGGGACGCTTCTTTTCTTTTCGTTCTTCGTTCTATTCCAAAGATTCGGCGTTTTATATCGTGACGGATCTCGGATTGAATGTTGTTTAACGTTAAAATTAATGTTGGGCAAACCCACCAACGTGCTTCCGCTGCACCCAGAACCTAGAGAACGTTCTTGACGAAGAACGACGCCTCCGACGAAGAACGCCTCCGACGGAGAACGCGAAGTCACCGACGACATGCCTTCTCTTCTTCTTCCTCCGCGTCAAGGGAGGAGACACCACGGTGGGGAACGTCTCCATTGACGACGACTCTCCCTCCGATGTCAACAGAATCGGCACCGATCATCCGTGACGTCCGATCATCGCGATGCTTGCCTCTTTCCACGGCTCGACGACGTACGACGTCTTTGCAAGGTAGGGGTTAATTTCTTTTTGTGAATACTTCGTCGCCGTTCATCATTTTTTTAAATAGGCCGCCTGTTATTGCAATAACGAGAGGAGGTCGGACCGCACGAACACGGCCGAATCTCCTCCCCCTTGATGATTGTGTTTGTTGCGGTTTGAAAGAAGGCGGCACGGTGCAACGGCACCGCGCGGTAACATGGGAAAATGTGGCGAAGATGCGCAGCGTCGTCATGCCGCGCCATTGAGGAAAAACGAACCCGCGGCCGGAGTCGGGCCGCGAGGAAGGGACGCGGTGTCGTCACGCCGCGCCGGAGAACCCTGAAGACACCGTGGCCGGAGCGGGGCTGAGGCGGAGTGGCGTGACACCGTCACACCGCGCCAGTTGGACCAGGCCGTGGCATTTGGCCATGGCGGAGCAGGGAGCGGTGGCCAGATTACCGGCCTCCGGCACGCCGGAGCAGGAGTGCGGGACCCCGGCGGTCCCGTGGCAGCAGCACGGCCGGCCAGCCGGGCCGGCCGATCGAGGAGACCGGGGGTTCGTAACCCCTGGCTAGAAGGAGAGCGGCCCCCATGTGTGGGGGGGGGGGGGGTGGGGGGTGGGGGTTCATCAATCAGGGGGGCAGCGCGCCCCCCCTGTTCCGCTCAGCTCGGCCAGCCGAGCAGGCCTCGCGGGCTGTGCCAGTGCGGCAGGCCCACCGGCCGCTGGGCCGGGCCGAGCCACGCCCAAACGGGTCGGACCCGTACCCGGGTCGGGTCGACCCAGTTCGGGCTGACCCAGGGGGTCTCGGGCCGGGTCGGACTGGGCCCGAACCCCCTATTTTCGGACTGTTTTCAGTCATTTTACCATAACATGGGCTACGAACCTCCGATAAACACACCGTCAGTTTGAATAAGATCCTTGGATCGAGACGGTCGTTTCGGTATATTACACTCAGGGTTTTAAAGAACTTTGGGTACGACCGGGTTGGTTCGATCACGAAACCAACCGGGCCCTCAGAGCGGAATCACTTATATCTCGACCTCCGGACGTCCGATTGATGCGCCGTCTATCACGTTGAGTTCCTCTTGTCGAGACGGAACTTTTGGCATACGTCGCATGAGTCTTGGATGCAGTTGGATAGTGGCCGGGTTGGATTGAACCCGTAATCCAACCGGGCCCTTGGAACGGAAAAGCTGATAGCTTTCAAACCGGACGTCCGTTTGACGAATCGTCAGTGGGGTTGGTGATCACGTTGAGAAACGGTCCCTTTGAGTATACCCTATGAGAGTTTGGGGTACAGTTGAGATACGTCCAGGTTGGTTCGCACACGAAACCAACTGGGCCCCTGGGACGAAAATGCTAATAACTCACAGACCGGGTGTCCGATTGACGCACCGGCTGTTGCGTTGAGACCCCTATGATAAGGTGGTACTTGAGATACTTCTTCGTGGGACTTTGAGATACTTGGAGTATCAAACAGTAGCTCATGGAGAGGATCCTTCTGGAGACGAGCGTATGGAGTACAGAGACCGTGTAGCCAGCTGAGACCTGACAATTTCTTGACTGAATCGACTTGGAGTGAGTCGACTAGCCTAGTGGATGGAGCACTACTTTGTTTGGGTGCAGACCCATGGAGGATAGAGCACTAATGTGTTTGAGTGCAGACCCGCGATACTCGACCGGAGGGTACCTCTGCAGGCTATTAGGGGGGATGCACTACTGTATTTGGGTGGCAGACCCCGGCGGGTAGCACTACTGTGTTTGGGTGGCTGACCCGCGGTACTCGACAGGAGGAGTACCTCAATAGTCTTAGGTTAGTGAGAAGTACCTCGGAGTCGTGACAGGATCACTGTACTCTCCAGAGACAGGGAGCTTCATCAGTTACGGTTTCGATAATGAAAATCCTGGTTTGAGCTGAGTCTATGACCTTTGTGTTTACCTCATGAATGAGATGGGTCACTTGATAACTTAGGTATATGTATGGGCACATACCTAGGTAGTGGTTATCCGTTGATTTCATAACCTTTGTGTTTACTCATGATTGAGATGGGTTGCTTGATAACTTAGTTTTAAGTATGGGCTTATACCTAAGTAAGGGTTATCTGTTGAGATTCTTTTTTGGGGTTATCCTTGTTGGATTTAGTGAGACCTTGAGGGTCTCGGGGTCCCTACTGAGTATTGTATAATCACCCCTGCACGGGCTATGCCTACACCTCGTTGTGTTGGTTGCAATCGACGGGCAGCGCTGACAGAGGCCGAGTGTTCGAGGACTGGACGGTACCTGGAGGTGGACCTCACGACGAGTCAGTATCTGGAGGTGGACTTCACGACGAGACGAAACTCGGAGGAGGTTGAAGGGAGAGAGCGTTGTGGAGGATATTTGTACCTATCCTTTAGGTAGGATATGTGGTGGACGATCTAGGAGCTGCGCTATCTTTACCTACCCTTCAGGTAGGATCCGAGGAGGACGACCCAGGAGTTGCTTCTATTCTTCCAGCTATTGTCTTTTCTGTTGTACTTTCGTTCAGTTGTAGTTGTACTTTTCAGTTGGGTTTGTATCCTGGCCCATTTACTTTTCATCACTTTCTTTTGTACTTATTGTTTTACTTCCACTTGTACTATGTGGAGTTTTTTTTACTTTTATAAAGGCAATCCCTTCCCAGTTATTGGGATTTACGCCTTTGGTGCTGGTCGCCAGCCCCTGGCCTATGGAAGGCGGGTTTGGGGTAGTCACAAAACGGGCCCCGAGGATGGGTCGTGACAAATTGGTATTAGAGGAGTCAGTTCTACCACAGAACTTATAACTTTGATATTTCTTTTCTGTGAAGCAATAGTTTTAAGGGTACTGAGTGTGGTTTTTAGTTCAGGGAGTCCAGTGTTGGTGCGGGAGGCCGACGTATCCATACACTAGGACCCTGACTTCTGATTTCCGACTCAGGGCACGAAAACATTAATTGTGTGTGTGTTTCCAAAGGTTTTCCATTTAAACAGCTCAAACCAGGTCATCTCACCAGGTATAAATCATTTAACCGTGTCATGTCTGTTTCTTTCAGGATGCCTTATCACGGACGACCAGCTAGAGCCCAGAGGGATGTGCGTTCTGATAGCCTGCCGAGCGACGAGGCTTCAGTATAGGGACCTCTTACAGTAGAGGCACCAGCAGTACTACCATACGTTGGGCCACCAATGCCACCAGCCCCAGCAGCAGGTGATGCATGTCGCTTGAGCGCACTGCACGAGTTCCAGCCCCAGAGGCCACCCAGGTTTCGGGGAGAGATGGACCCACAGGCGGCTGAGGATTGGATGGAGGCTGTGGTGAGAGTCTTCAGGCTAGTAGGGACGCCAGCAGACTTCATGGGGATCTTTGCTGCCAGCCTCCTTCAGGCAGCAGCAGGTAGGTGGTGGAGCCACTTGTTCCAGTTTTGTGATGGGATGACTGTCACCTGGGGAGACTTCGAGACCTTCTTCAGGGTGGAGTTTGTACCAGTAGCTCTACACCCCAAGCGTGTTCAGGAGATGCTTCCTTTTCCGTAGGATTTTCGATCAGTAGCCGAGTCATCTGTGGGCAGTAGACAGATGATGCAGAGGTCTAAGAGGAGCAGATCTAGCTATATGAGGAGCAAGAAGTGTTATGAATGCGGTAGGAAGGGTCACCTGGCACGTGACTGTCCGACCCCCCACACAGTTGATCCGCAGGCATTGGAGGAGCCACTGAGGCAGAAGCAGCGGCGGGTGCTTGAGCAACAGCGGAGCAGTGGACAATGCAGTAGAGCTCCGTGAGCAGGTGGACAGGAGTGGAACTAGTGGATTACTTTTGTTCTTGGTACTTCTAGTTCCATGTTGCAGTTTTATTCGTGTCTTTGTACTATGAGCTGCAGTAATAAAAAAACAATTATCTTTGTGATGTTTTCTTTCCTGTCCTTTTGATCAGTTGATACTGAGAGGTCCTGGTTAAAACTATTGACTTGACCCTCAATTTCGATATTTCTACTAGAGGAGACCCAGTGACCTCACACTAATGCCGACAGTGTGACTCGACCCTTGGAGGCGAGAGTGACGGTTGGATCTCTTGGTAGTAACGTCGAGGCCTTACGACGTCATCAATGGAATGAATGCATTATTCATATCAGGAATGACTGTATTAGGAAATGGGTGTGGTTAATCCAGGGGATGAGACCGAGTTTCTCTTTTCGACAAAGGAGAAATCTTAGCAGCTCTTACATATCGTTGGAAAAGAAGGTGCAGATCAACCAAGAGCGGATGAAGACTGCACAGTGCAGTAAGAAACAGGAAACTGGCGCCAGTCTTAGAGACTCGGGTGTGTTAAATGTTTCAAGAAGAAGAATCTTTAAGGAGAGATGACTCTGCGAAGCAGCAGACGTGGAGGCAGAGCTGGGAGAGCAGCATGAGGTGGTGTACTTTTCAACAAGCTACAACCACCCACCTTAGTTGTCCCCGCCAGGCTCAGGGAGCTAGATGGAAGGGGAAGATAGTAGCTACATGCGGTCATGGAGAGTGACCCAATGGCTCTTAGAATGATTCAAGGGACAGTTTGTGTCCACTACTAGCTGCTGTAGTAGTAGACGTTGATATGAATCATTCCTTCCTTCCATTAATCTTCTCCCAGACCTAGAGTTTTCGGTAAGCAGTAGAATTGACCCTCACGTCTGGAGATACCCTGGGAGGAGACTCGATAATCACACTAACGCTGACAGTGTGGTCTGACCCTCGAGGCGAGAGTTTCGGTTGGAATCTCTTTATGGCAGCGTCGAGGCCTTACGATGTTGGTCTAAGTATGGATTGGATCCATAGTTCATATACATATTGACTGTATTAGGAAAAAAGGTTGTGGTTTATCTACAATGTTGGAATGGGGTTTTTCCTTGGTCGATGAAAAGGAAACCCCAGGTAGCATAGGATAAACTCATGCATAGGAGGGTGCGGCCGATCACTCTTGAGTCGGCCAACCCTACCCTCGTGGTAGTAGGAGTTTTGAGTTTCAGTTCTAATCAGGAAAGGGAGGCCTCTAGAGTTCGAGGATGGAGATCACGTCCTTATATGGGTCTCACCTCGACAAGGTTTATGGATATGTGGCCGAGGTGACAAGTTATCTCCGAGGATCAGCGGACCTTTTCAGGTCCTCAGCATGGTAGGTGAGGTGGCTTACTGTTTGAACCATCCACCTCAGTTACACCAGGTGCACGACGACTTCCATGTATCTCAGGTGAGGAGATATGAGCACGACCCTTCGCATATCATCGACCATGAGGAGCTAGATGTTGGTGATGGGGTGAATTTTGCTGGGTTCCAGTAGAGGTTGAGGATCGACAGCAGCGGGTTCTACGAGGATGGTTGATTCCTCTTGTGCGATTTAGAAGGTAGCACGGGAACCTCCAGGTGAGCACATAGGAGTGGAATGCTCACATGCATGCTCAGTACCGCTTTTTTATCCCTATATTGTGTTAAAGCTTTACGAGAATGTAAATCCTTGAGGTGGGAGTAATGTAAAGACTCGGAAATTTAAAGGAATTTTTTTTCTTAATTTCTTTGGAATTTTACAAGAACGCAGTTCTTGACGGTACCTTATTCCGAGGCCCGGTGTGGCCGAAATCAATTTCCAAAGTTTAGCTTGGGTACGGTCAGTGAACGAACGAGCATGTTTTTCTATCTTTTGAACCGGTGATCGGAATTGAAATCTGAGGGCACCGATGAACTCATTGTGCCGGTAATTGCTTAAGGGGATCTTAAGCATTGTTTCATTTTGTCGCATGAGGTGGTTAATTTTTGGGGTTTATTTGAATTAAATAAAATTTGTCGTGCACAAATTTTATTCATGGTAAGTGGTTATTTTCAACAAAGGGGGAGTTATATGTGGGGCCCACACCCACCTAACCTCCCATGGGAGAGTTTAGTGTGGTAGGGCCCACACGAGATCCTAACTCCTCACCTTCCCCTCCACTCCCAAAACCCCCCTTTATCACTCTTTAAATTTAATTGTAAACTCCTCCTTAATTATGTAGTCTACACACATAATTAATGAAGTGACTCCTTGAATTAATTTGAATGGTTGGATTTTCCTTTTAAAATGGGGGAAAGATCATTTTAATATTTGGTTGGGAAAATATTGTTAGAGGAATTCTTGGAGAATTTATAAGAACTCCCTCCTTCTGATGAAGAACGTTCTTGACGAAGAACGATGCCTCCGACGAAGAACGCCTCCAACGGAGAATGCGAAGTCACTGACGACGTGCCTTCTCTTCTTCATCCTCCGCATCAAGGGAGGAGACACCACTACGGGGAACGTCACCATCGATGATGACTCTCCCTCCAATGTCAACGGAATCGGCACTGATCTTCCACGACGTCCGATCATCACGACGGTTGCCTCTTTCCACGGCTCGACGATGTGCGACGTCTTTGCAAGGTAGGGGTTAATTTCTTTTCGTGAATACTTCATCGCCGTTCATCATTTTTTTAAATAGGCCGCCTGTTATCGCAATAACGGGAGAAGGTCGGACCACACGAACACGACCGAGTCTCCTCCCCCTTGATGATTATGTTTGTTACGGTTCGAAAGAAGGCGATGCGGTGCAACGACACCGCGCGGTAACATTGGAAAATGTGGCAAAGATGCGCGGCACCATCACGCCGCGCCATTGAGGACAAACGAACCCATGGATGGAGTAGGGCCGCGACAAAGGGGAGCAACATCGTCGCGCCACGCCGGAGAACCTCGAAGACATCGCGACCGGAGCGGGGCCGCGGCGGAGGGGCGAGGCGCTGTCGCGCCGCACCGGTCGGACCAGGCCGCGACCTTTGGCCGCGGCGGAACAGGGAGTAGTGGCCGGACTACCAGCCGCCGGCGCGCCGAAGCAGGAGTGCGGGACCCTGGTGGTCCCGCAGCAGCAGCACGGTCGGCCAGCCGGGCCAGACGATCGAGGAGACCCGGGGTTCGTAACCCCCGGCTGGAAGGAGAGCGGCCCCCACGTGGGGGGGGGGGGGGGTTCATCAATCAGGGGGGCAGTGCGCCCCCCTATTCCGCTCAGCTTAGCCAGCCAAGCAGGCCACGCGGGCTGCGCCCAAACGGGCTTGACCCGGACCTTGGTTGGGTCAACCTGGTTCGGGCCGACCCACGGGGTCTTAGGCCGGGTCAGACCGGGCCCGAACCCCCTATTTTCGGACTGTTTTCAGTCATTTGACCATAACTTGGGCTACAGACCTCCGATCAACGCACCTTCTATTGCGATACAATCCTTGGATCGATACGGTCGTTTCGATATATTACACTCAGGATTTTAAAGAACTTTGGGTACGGCTGGGTTGGTTCGATCACGAAACCAACTTGGCCCTCAGAGCAGAAACACTTATATCTCGAGCTCCGGACGTCCGATTAACGCGCCGCCTATCACGTTGAGTTCCTCTTGTCGAGACGAACGTTTTGGCATACTTTTCCTGGGTCTTGAACGCAGTCAGATAGTGGCCGGGTTGAATTGAACCCGTAATCCAACCGGGCCCTTGGAACGGAAAAGATGATATCTTTCAAACCGGACGTTCGTTTGACGAATCGTCAGGGGCATTGGTGATCAAGTTCAGAAAAGGTCCCTTTGAGTATAACCTATGAGAGTTCGGGTTATATTTGAGGTACGGCCGGGTTGGTTCTCACAGGAAACCAACCGGGCCCTTGGGACGAAAATGCTAATAACTCACAGACCGTGCGTCCGATTGACATGCCGCCTGTTGCGTTGAGACCCCTATGACGAGGCAGTCCCTGAGATACTTCTTTTTTGGACTTTGAGATACTTGGAGTATCGACCAGTAGCTCATGGAGCGGATCCTCCCAGAGACGAGCGTACGGAGTACGGAGACTGTGTAGCCAGCTGAGACCTGACGACTGCTTGACCAACTCGACTTGGAGTGAGTTGACTAGCCCAGTGGAGAGAGCACTACTTTGTTTGGGTGAAGACCCATGGCGGGCGGAGAACTACTGCGTTTGAGTGCAGACTCGCGGTACTCGACCGGAGGGAACCTCTACAGGCTATTAGGGGGGATGCACTACTGTGTTTGGGTGGAAGACCCCGGCGGGTAGCACTACTGTGTTTGGGTGGTTGACCCGCGGTACTCGATAGGAGGATTACCTCAGCAGTCTTAAGTTAGTGAGCAGTATCTCAGAGTCGTGACATGATCACTATACTCTCCAAGGACGGGGCTCTTCAGCAGTTATAGTTCGATAATGAAAATCCTGGTATGAGCTGAGTCTATGACCTTTGTGTTTACCTCATGAATGAGATGGGTCACTTGATAACTTAGGTATATGTATGGGAATATACCTAGGTAGTGGTTATCCGTTGATTTCATAAACTTTGTGTTTCCTCATGATTGAGATGGGTTACTTGATAACTTAGGTATAAGTATGGGCTTATACCTAATTAAGGGTTATCTGTTGAGATTCTTCTTTGTGGTTATCCTTGTTGGATTTAGTGAGACCTTTAGGGTTTCGGGGTCCCTACTGAGTATCGTATACTCACCCCTGCATGGGCTATGTGTAGGACCCCGGGACACCCTGAGAGGGGAGGGGTGAATCAGGGTGGAAACTTTTTCTTCTTTTAGTTGTGGATCTTGTTCCCACGTTGGTAGGAACTACTTAAACCTGTATGATGGATATGAACAGCAATTAAACATTCACATGCAGAGAGATGAAACAACTATTTTTACTTGGTTCACCACTAAGGGCTACATCCAAGGAGCATACGCCGACTGGTTTTCGGTCATACCTAAATCCACTATGCTTCACTAGCTGTAGATTACAAAGGTTCAGGTACAGACACTCTATCCCAGGCTCACTGCCTTTACAATTGTTCAGGGATAGCTCACTGCGTCCCTCGGGTCACTCCCGTTGACTCCCCCAGGCTCACTACCGTTGGTGAAGTCCCACTCAATTTATAGATGTGAAGGTCTCTTCAATAAATGTGCATTGATGTTCTTTGTCTCCTGTTCAGCATGAGACTTTTCTTGCATCAGGGTTCAGAGGTGATGCTCTTTATAGTTCAATCTTTCTTCTTTAGTGCAATGACTGAATGCAGTAGATCCCCTTGTCTTCGTTTTCCTGAATCATAATCACTTATGTGATTGCTCAATAAATGATGTTCAGATTACTCGACATTCGTCAGAATCAATTCACCATGTATGCATGAGATCATGCATGTATCATTTAGATTTCTTCTTCAATCTTGCTTTGCACCGAAAGTATCAGGAAATCTTTAGCTCTTGTGCAGCTCCAGAAAGGTGGGCGTGCTTCAACAATATTTGGCTCTCCTTTTCAAGCCCGGCGCGCAAGTCTCCATCTTGCGCGCAAGTCTTAGGCGCACAAGTATAACCTGGCGCGCAAGTGTCTCAAAAGCACCTGCGCGACTCTGCCTTCTTGAACTTCAAACTTGCGCGACTCACTTCCTTCCTTGCCCAAATCACCAGGGGCGCTCAACCATCAGTCGACACGCAACCTCTACTTGTGCAACCCAACTACCACTTGCGCGGTTCAACCACCTGCACAATGAGAGCTCGAACAATCTCAAAGTCTCGAGTTCCGTTAGAAATGAGGAGGGGTGGTCCAGTATTTATAGGCAAACTGGACCCCCTGCGCGGCGATGCGCAAGTCATCCATCGGCGCGCAAGTCTCGTCCCCTGCTAGGCACTTGCGTGATCAACATCCAAACTTGCGCGAACATCTTGCCTTTGCCAAATTTGGATCTTCTGATCTCGAAAAACCATAGGCGTGCAAGTTATAATGCATTCAAGGCGTCGGCACACAAGTCTCTTCCCGACACATAATTCACCTGCGCGACCTCACCAAAACTTGCACGACCCTTATCCCTTTGCCATATTTTGATGCTCTGATCTTCAAGAACATATGGCATGCAAGTTTCCTATCCTCCAAGAGTATGGCGCGCAAGTCCCTTTTCCAAAATCACTCTTCTTCATTTGTTGATTTTGAGGCCCTGAAATTTGGCAAACACTGGAAAACGGCGCAACCTTGTATCTGCTCTTTTTGTACCGCCTCCATATCATCCATTCCTCTGTCGATGTTCTTGAATCAAACATAGATCGTTGACCAAAACTCTTGAACTCGACATGTCACCATGGAATCTCCTTTGTCAACAAATTTGTATGTCGTTTGTTTTCTTTGTCGACAAGCATGATCACCTCAACAACACTTATTCTTGGTGATCTGTATCCTTCAAAAACTCTTTTTCTTTTATCACAAACTCCACTATTGTGATATGTATTCTTTGAAGGAACAGATTTAGTACCATCATCTTCTATGACAATGTGATGTGCATGGCCATTTCATAAGTCAACTCATTGGCACATTGCCTCCTTCATCAACCGTCATGATCAACTTCATGCAAACCATGTGATTCAACCTGTCAAGAAGTCTCTAGCATGGTTCTCACGCAATCATGAGTAATTGCATGGTTTTCATCAAAAACTCATTGTTCTCATGCAATAATGAGGAATTGCATGGTCTTCATCAAGGCCCATGGTGCTTATGCAATAAGGAGGAATTTCATGGTCTTCATCCAAAAACACCATCCTGCTTTAATCATCCTTGGATGGATTAATCCTCACATTTTTCATTGTTGTAAACAATGTATCACCTTTGACACATGTTCTTTGAACTTACGATCAACACAACAATCGTCTGAATCACTACTCCTCTACTTCATCGGAGTACTTCATGATCTCCTTCATTGTGAGCTTCCATTCCTCCATTTTGTTGGAGTACTTCTTGATCTCTTTCATTTTGATATTCCATTGACAACTATTGACAACAAATACAAACCTATACACAAAGTGGTTCCAACAATATCCCCCTTTGTATTTTGTTGTCAATACCTTATACATCTTCTGAAATGAATTTGTCAATGTCAAAATGAGAATCTTCTATTCAATCAACTTTTCTTTTCAAACGTTCATTTCACTTTCTCTCCCCCTTAGTGACAATAAATACAAAGCACATGGTAGGGAGGGTATCAATCCACACTTAAGCAATGTTTCATTAATCATTTCACTCTAAGTCTACTTGAGCAATGCTCGATGTAGAAAACACGAGGATTTGATTAAGTCAACAAGGCTGTCCATTATCCACAGATCATGATACCAACATGAGATGATAACTCATGTATCTTGTCTTCAAGGGTTTACCACTTTAATTCCAGGTAGAAGAAGATCAACTATGATAGAGAATAATCAACCTAAAACTCCTTCTCCATTGGCGTGTTCTTCAAGAAATTCACAGAGTAACTGCTTTTGAGTCCTGCTGGAGTTGATATTGATTGAAACAGTGATTATGGAAGCTTCTTCATTCTTCTCCCCCTTAAGGGAAACACTCCCGTCATCTTCATCAAGAGTGATCTTTCATCATCATAATCTTTGAATATCAATTGAAGAATCTACAAAGGATGGAAACTTCTTCAGCTTGGCTATCAGGAGTTGACATCATTCACTACTTCTCAGGTTCTCCCCCTGAGAGGATGCTTCACCTTCAATTCCCTGCATTATTAGCACAAAAACAATACACAAATGATTACGGGAATAAGGTGGTTCCTTCTTGGTTCATCAAGAAGACTTGCTTGGTTGAGGTTCTTTTCTCAACCAAGTTCCTCTGTTCACTCCAGTCTTCATGCCTGCACATTTGAACATATGTTCTGACATCTGTCGGTGTGGCATGGCTCTGTTCACATTATCTTCTGCTTTGTGTGGAGAATTGTTCTTCTTAGAAGCCATCATGAATGATACATTCTTACTCCTCTTAAGGACTGCTTCTTTCTCTGGTATTAAGGTTAGGAAACCTTTTGCAATGTGACCAGATTTCTTGCATCTCTCACACAGAACTTCTTTGACACGTGTGTTTCTCTTTGTTTGCAAACTCTCCTGCACTGTGTCTTCATCATGTGAAAGTTTTCCTTTTCCTTTGTCACCAGCCTTGGCCTTCTCATCTTCAAGTTTTCTTATTCTTTTCAAATCTTCTGTCCAGATGACCAATATGTCATTTGGAACTTTTGCAGCTGCTTTAGGTCTTCCACATGGGTTCATCCGAGATTCATCCCACTTAGTGTTTCTTTTGGATGAATGACCCTTCAATTTCATGGATCTAAAATCCTGGGTTTTCTCAGCTTCCCTACTTGGGACCTTTTTGGGGAAATGTGTGTTCACAACATTCTTTTGATTTCTCCCCAAGGTAGCTTCTTCATTCTTTGACGGCATCAGAGGTCTTCTTTTCTTTTCAACAGTGAAAGCATGTTGATATGGAAATGTGCCTGCATTGTGACCGCTGTCGTTGCATACATCACAAATGTTATCAAGAATTCCAAATCTATTTGCAGTAAACAGATGCTTCTGGACCTGCTGATGTTGGTTCCTTTTCTCTGGATTCCTTCTCTTTGATATAGGCATTCTCTATGCTTTTCCATGTAAGGGATTATAAAGACAATCCAGTGCACAATGCCCAAATCTGTTGCAGCACCAACATTGACCCACAAATCTTTTCTTCTTTGTGTCTTCTGTATTAAGTTGTTGGGCCTTCTGCTTAATCTTTTGTGCTCTATTTGAGGAACCCACTTCCTCCTTTTTCTTCCCATCCACCCTAGCCATGGTGGTAGGTTTCTTCTTCTCACCTTTCCTCATCCATACTTGTTTAGAACTTTTCTTCCCACCTGCACTGATTGTAGGAGTGTATTTAGAAATATGAGTACAAGATGGTTTGGATGGTACCTTTACTTTCTCAGTTGCTTGTGATAGATCAAATAGTGAAGTCATGATCTTCTTATCACATGTTGGAGGTCTTTTGACAATAGAATCCTCCAGTGAGCATTGAGTACCAGCAGAAACTGATTCTTGATATGGATAATCAAGAGTTGTCATAATCTTCTTATCACATGTTGGAGGCATTTCAGTTTTAGAATCCTCCAACGAACATTGAGTACAAGCATCACTCATTTCATTCTTTTGTGAAGTCTCAATATGTGTGTTCTCAATCTTGGTCAACTGAGCTTCCAATATTTGACCCACAATATTGAGGATGATCTTCTGATCTTCAATTGTGATCATCTTCTCTTCACAAGTATTCTTCAACCTTTCAACCTCATCTTCATGCATCTTAACTTTGTTTTGTAACAAAGAGTCAAGTTCCCTGAATTTAATGGAAGTTTCTTCCAAACAAAAACTCTTGACATCATTGCTCTTCTTCATCTCAGCTTCAAGTGCATAGATCCTTTCTTTTAAAGTCTTATTGACTTCCTCTTCTTCTTCAAATACTTTCACCCGTTTGATGAGCTTCATACTTTCCATAACTTTTCTTTCCAACCCCTTTTCCATATTTCCAGATTCGCTTTCTAATCGATTGATCTCAACCTGCATAGATTGTAATAGGCTACAAATAATAGCAACCCTTTCTTTTGGAATATCATGCAAATATGTTCTGAGTTTTTCCTGAAAGCATGAATTAGGGGTATCATCCTTTCTTCTGGATGAGTTCTGAGCCACCTGCTTGATACTTTCCAAGCCTAATGTTTCTTCATTATTGGAATGACATGGAGAACAAGACACTGCATCTTCTTTGGATGTGGGGGACTTCTTCATAATCTTCTTCTCTTTCTTTTTCCTATTTGTCAAAGTCTTGGTGGATATAGATTTCTGCTCAGAAATGACTGCGTCATTATCAAGACTGCTCTTCATTGTTGACTCTAGGAAAGAAACTCAAATCATCTTCTCAATAGAATTACTGGAGAATATCCAACATACGTTAACCTCCCTCTAATACCACTTGTAGGACCCCGGGACACCCTGAGAGGGGAGGGGTGAATCAGGGTGGCAACTTTTTCTTCTTTTAGTTGTGGATCTTGTTCCCATGTTGGTAGGAACTAATTAAACCTGTATGATGGATATGATCAGCAATTAAACATTCACATGCAGAGAGATGAAACAACTATTTTTAATTGGTTCACCACTAAGGGCTGCGTCCAAGGAGCATATGTAGACTGGTTGTCGGTCATACCTAAATCCACTATGCTTCACTAGCTGTAGATTACAAAGGTTCAGGTACAGACACTCTGTCCTAGGCTCACTGCCT
The DNA here is from genome assembly GCA_963277665.1 of Viscum album. Classification (NCBI taxonomy): domain Eukaryota; kingdom Viridiplantae; phylum Streptophyta; class Magnoliopsida; order Santalales; family Viscaceae; genus Viscum; species Viscum album. The sequence goes on along the minus strand of OY728158.1, from coordinate 1,532,024,608 downwards.
TTACAATTGTTTAGGGATAGCTCACTACGTCCCTCGGGTCACTCCCGTTGACTCCCCCAGGCTCACTTCCGTTGGTGAAGTCCCACTCAGTTTATAGACGTGAAGGTCTATTCAATAAATGTGCATTGATGTTCTTTGTCTCCTGTTAAACATGAGACATTGCTTGCATCAGGGTTCAGAAGTGATGCTCTTTATAGTTCAATATTTCTTCTTTAGTGCAATGAATGAATGCAGTAGATCCCCTTGTCTTTGTTTTCCTGAATCACAATCACTTATGTGATTGCTCAATAAATGATGTTCAACTTACTTGGCATTCGTCAGAATCAATTCACCATGTATGCATGAGATCATGCATGTATCATTTAGATTTCTTCTTCAATCTCGCTTTGCACCGAAAGTATCAGGAAATCTTTAGCTCTTGTGCAGCTCCAGAAAGGCGGGCGTGCTTCAACAATATTTGGATCTCCTTTTCAAGCCCGGCGCGCAAGTCTCCATCTGGCGCGCAAGTCTTAGGCGCGCAATTATAACCTGGCGCGCAAGTGTCTCCAAATCACCTGCGTGACTCTACCTTCTTGAACTTCAAACCTGCGCGACTCACTTCCTTCCTTGCCCAAATCAGCAGGGGCGCTCAACCATCAGTCGACGCGCAACCTATACTTGTGCGATCCAACTACCACTTGCACGGTTCAACCGCCTGCGCGACGAGAGCTCGAACAATCTCAAAGTCTTTAGCTCCGTTAGAAATGAGGAGGGGTGGTCCAGTATTTATAGGCAAACTGGACCCCCTGCGCGGCGACGCGCAAGTCATCCATCGGCGCGCAAGTCTCGGCCCCTGCTAGGAACTTGCGCGATCAACATCCAAACTTGCTTGAACATCTTGCCTTTTCCAAATTTGGATCTTCTGATCTCGAAAAACCATAGGCACGCAAGTTATAATGCATTCAAGGCGTCGACGCACAAGTCTCTTCCCGACACATAATTCACCTGCGCGACCTCACCAAAACTTGCGCGACCCTTATCCCTTTGCCATATTTTGATGCTCTGATCATCAAGAACATATGGCACGGAAGTTTCCTATCCTCCAAGAGTATGGCGCGCAAGTCCCTTTGAAAAAATCACTCTTCTTCATTTTTTGATTTTGAGGCCCTCAAATTTGGCAAACACTGGAAAACGGCGCCACCTTGTATCTGCTCTTTTTGTACCGCCTCCAGATCATCCATTACTCTGTCGATGTTCTTGAATCAAACATAGATCGTTGACCACAACTCTTGAACTCGACATGTCACCATGGAATCTCCTTTGTCAACAAATTTTTATGTCATTTGTTTGCTTTGTCGACAAGAACGATCACCTCAACCGCACTTCTTCTTGGTGATCTGTATCCTTCAGCAACTCTTTTGCTTTTATCACAAACTCCACTATTGTGATATGTATTCTTTGAAGGAATAGCTTTAGTACCATCATCTTCAATGAAAATGTGATGTGCATGGCCATTTCATAAGTCAACTCATTGGCACATTGCTTCCTTCATCAACCGTCATGATCAACTTCATGCAAACCATGTGATTCAATCCGTCAAGAAGTCTCTAGCATGGTTCTAACACAATCATGAGTAATTGCATGGTTTTCATCAAAAACCCATTGTTCTCATGCAATAATGAGGAATTGCATGGTCTTCCTCAAATCCCATGGTGCTTATGCAATAAGGAGGAATTGCATGGTCTTCATCCAAAAACACCATCCTGCTTTAATCATCCTTGGATGGATTACTCCTCACATTCTTCATTGTTGTAAACAATGTATCACCTTTGACACATGTTCTTTGAACTTACGATCAACACAACAATCGTCTGAATCACTACTCCTCTACTTCATCGGAGTACTTCATGATCTCCTTCATTGTGAGCTTCCATTCCTCCATTTTATTGGAGTACTTATTGATCTCTTTCATTTTGATATTCCATTGAAAACTATTGACAACAAATACAAACCTATACACAAAGTGGTTCCAACACTATGCCCGTACCTTGTTGTGTTGGTTACAGTCGACAGGCAGCACTGACAGAGGCCAAGTGTTCGAGGATTGGACGGTACCCAGAGGTGGACCTCATGACGAGTTAGTATCCAGAGGTGGACTTCATGATGAGACGACACTCGGAGGAGTTTGATGGGTGAGAGAATTGTGGAGGCTATCTGTACCTACCCTTCAGGTAGGATCTGGGGTGGACGATCCCGGAGCTGTGCTATCTGTACCTACCCGTAAGGTAGGATCTGAGGAGGACGACCTAGGAGCTGCTTCTATTCTTCTAACTGTTGTCTTTTCTGTTGTACTTTCGTTCAGTGGTAGCTGTAATTTTATGTTGGGCTTGTATCCTGGCCCATTTACTTTTCATCACTTTTTTTTTGTACTTAGTTTTTTACTTTCGCTTGTACTCTGTGGAGTTTTGTTTACTTTTATTAAGGCAATGCCTTCCCAGTTATCGGGATTTACGCCTTTGGTGCTAGTCGCCAGCCCCTGGCCTATGGAAGGCAGGCTTGGGGTAGTCACGACACGGGCCCCGAGGATGGGTCGTGACATATACCACATTGTTTTTTAAGAATTCATGACAGAACACAGTTTTATGATCTCCCTCATTGAGCTAAGTAGACATAGACATTTTATGAAAGATTATCACTTGAACATGAAGTAACTCATTGAACTGATTATTTTTTAGGGTAAGGGAGGAAAAAGTGTCATCGTCATACTTATTATTCATTTTTTTTTTCTAAAATATCTATTTTTATTAATCAAATTTTTATCTTTAGGCCTTGGAAATAACTTCTAAGTAGAATTATTTTTAATTTTATTAAGTTCCAAATTCATATCTTGAACCCATTCCTCGTTTTAAATATCTTTAATAATAGTTCATAGTTTAACTTGAGATTTAAGAGATATTTTGATTTTCAATTATTAGTATTATTCTAGTTTGGATTGGTACTTTCGACTTTCCTATTATATTCTCTTTATGAACACGATTTTCAAATCTTGGATGTTTCAAAACATATTTAACAGTAGCCTCAAAATCATAAGTCTAATTAGAGTCAATATTAATAATATTTCTCTCAAATTATTCTTATTTTGGAATCCAATTTTCAAAATTATGCTCGCCGCTAGTGTTTCCTCACATTAAACCTTAAAAATAACTTTTGATTTGTAATGATATTCATAGATATTAAAATAAAAACATCCAAGAAGCCTTTATTTCCACTTGTTGATGCACTTATATCAAATTCTACTAGATAAGTAGACCATAGAGACCCTTTCATTAGTTATCTCTTCAAACATTCCCAACATTATTCATTTGATCTTTATAAAGCATTAGATATTGAATAATTTTACACACTTTATAGTTATATTCTTCTTGCACTGTATCTGAAAAATAGTAGAATGTGTTTCAGGTATCATATGACATCAGTTCTGAATATGTACTTTAGTACACACAACATCTCTCCAAAAATATTTTGGGATTTTTTTAGATAACATTGTCCTTCCCTTTTCAATAATGATTCAAATATTTCTCTCTATATCATCATTATATTGGAGACTATATATTATTATGAATTGATTCTTGATACCATTTTGGGAAATATAGATTTCAACTAAATCACATGTGTATTATTTTCCATTACCAGATCTCTATTTATTAATAAAGTTACCTTACTCTTCTTCAACTTGTATCCAAAATAATTTAAAAATATCAATGGATTCTCACTTATAATTTTTGAACATCATGTTGGTAAATTGAATATAGTCATCAATGAATGTGATGAAATATAAATCAACCCTTTTATATTTTTCCACATTATACCACATAAATCTATGTGGATTAACTCCAGTGTTCTAGTTGAGAGAATATCTACCTTCTTGTGATAGTTTTGAGTCATCATTCCCTTTTGAAATGCTCGATAAATATAATTATATAATAATTTAATTTTTAGGAGATCTCACACAATATCATGTTTTTGAATTTTTCTTATGCTTCTTTTTCTAAGATGACCAAAACTCCAATGTCACAACATAATCTCATTTTTACACCCAAATAATTGGAATTGGTTAGATCACCAGTTAAAAATAGATTTCATTTTTTTCTCTTTCCTTATAATATGATCCTTCTATCCATTAATCTTTTAATGTTATATGAGTTCTTATTGGAAACAATGACATTCCCATCATGACAATGTTGACTAAAACTTAAGAGATTATGCTTTAACCCTTCCACATACAAAAATATCATTTTATTTCAAATAATATTTTTCTGTTTTAGTAAATACAACACCTTTAATCTTTAGATAATAATCATATCCAACCCCTACTTCATGAATTTAAATATTACTTAATATTATGATGTCACCTATAATGTGGTAAGAGGACCCACTATCACAAATCCATGATTTTTTCCTTATGCTAGTCTTAAACATCACTTTATCTAAACATGACTTTTCTTATCTAGGATTCTAAATTATTTTACATTTTTTTATAGGTAATATATCATAACAATATTTTTATGAATTTATCTTAAAATGGTTTCACAACTCGTCCCTCGGGGCCTATGCTATGACTACCACAAGCCCGCCTCCCATTGGCCAGGGGCTGGCGACTAACATCGAGTGGACATATCCCAAAAATGGGAGGAATTTCTCCAAGTACTTGTACAAACGCACATAACTCCAAGACTAGATGCTGGAAGGTGAATACACTTAGAAACCAATCACAAGGTATGAAAGTAAGAAACCGAAGGTATATGATGCCAGAATACAAGCCCAATTCAAATAGAAAATTAAAAGTACAAGTCTCTAAAACTCCTCTGTAGAAAACCCTACATGAAAGGTAGGAAAAAAACAACTATTTGAAGTCGCAGAAGCACATATCATCAACCAGGTCACTATAAGAACCAACTAGCCCTGGTCCACCAAGGAATCCATCAAAGGGTCGATTGTTATCACAAGACACGACACATGCTGGCAAAGCCTGTATAGGGCTGAGTAAAACAATACTCAGTAGGGAACCCAAACCATAAAGGTATACCCCAAAGAAATAGAAAAATCAGACTACCAAATAGGCACACAAAGTGTAGCCTCGAAGAAGTATAGTCAATAGAGTCACTAGATTCAGATCACATGGGTATAAATCTATATTATGAAAAGAAATACTATTTTTCATAAATGATGAACACCTTGTACTATTGAAACACTCATCCCCGATGAACCACTTAGGCCTACTAGGACACCCAAACCCGCTCATCACTTAGGCCTACTAGGAACCTAGACTTTCTCTTCACTTAGGCCTTCTAGGGAACCTAGAACCACTCCTCACTTAGGCCTGCTGGGGTAGCTAGACCTGCTCATCTCTTAGGCCTACTGGGGCACCTAGACCCACTCTTCACTTAAGCTCGATGAGGCACCTATACCAGCTCATCACTTATGCCTTATGGGGAACCTATAATAGCTCCTCACTTAGGCTTACTAGGGAACCTAGACCCTATCATCTCTTAGGTCTACTAGGGATCCTAGAACCCTCATAACTTAGACTTGCTGGGGAACCTAGACCCACTCATCGCGCACTTTATTCTAAGAGAATACATTCAAGCAATCGTTCATATCTCAAATTCCAAAAAACACACTTAGAGTATACCAGATGGGATGCCTCATCATGAGGGTCCTAATGCGATAAATAAATCATCAATCAAATGCACTATTTAGAAGTTATGAGCCTTTTAGTAAAAAGGTTCCAGTGGGGTCTGGGTCAGGTACTACCCGGTCGGATCGACCTAGCCCGTTGGGTCTGGCCCAAACTGATGGGTCGACCCATCCCACTGGGCCCGGACTGGACCGGTAGGGTCCGACCTGGCCCACCGCACCTAGCCTGGACTAACTGGGTCTGACCTAGCTAGCTGCGGCAGCCCAACCTACATCGGTGGCCCGAACCAAGGTTCAAGGCTCGGCCCACCTCGGTGGCCTGGCCAGCAGTGGTGGCCTGACTCTAGGAATTGGACCCGACCCGAGGTCGACCTGCCTGACCAACCCAGCCCAATGGAGTTGTCCATTCTTCACCACTCGGGATGAGGTGGGCGCCGCATCCCACCCGTGGTCCAACTAGACCACATGACGCGGCTCACAAACTGTGTTCACCGAACCACCACCGACTGCCTACTAGGAGACTCTGATCACCACCTACGGTGGATGCCTTGGGATTTATTTTCTACCACGACATGCTTCTTGTGCACACCGCCTCCCACACATGGCCACCACCAGCACCGACGGGTGCTTCTACAGGCCACCAGACTCGCTCTGGTGGTCCATTCTTTGATCTGCAAGTCCCACTGCAATCCTTGGGATGCCACCTCCAATTTCATGTGCTACAGACCATCATTCCATCGATCCAGGGATCTGACCATGCTCAGAACTTCCAAGAAATAATCTGATATGACCACAGGGGCCCATCGGTGAAGAATGCGAGGAGGAAGAGAGATCACCATAAACAACCAAGGCAACGACCATCAGCATTGTTCATTTGAATTTCGTTCATTTCATTAGAAAATAAAGGGGATACATTAAAAAAAATTATGATATAATCCCCTCTTCAATCCTTGCTTGTTAATATCCCATTCTCGCAAGGATGATCGATCCGATGGTCAATTTGTTAGTGAATTGACCCACATTTGTCATTTAGAAAAGAAGAAAGGGGGAAGGGTAACCACACAAAAAACAAATCCCCTTACTTGGAATCAGATCATTTGTCAATGAAGAATGGAGTCGCACGTCGTCGTTCTCTAAGCCCTGACCGACCGTTATCATTGGCGATTCTTTGATCTACGATTATCATTGGAGATCCTTTGAAGTAGGATGAAGGGAAGAATATTTTTTTCTCCATTCTTTATTCTCTAGCACATATCCTCTAAATACTCTAAGAAAAACTCCATGATTGTGGAAACGATCTCACAACCACATTAGGATATTAATTGACAAAACACGTTTCAGTGTTTCTGTTATGTTGAGTTGCCACATTGTTACACTGTTTCATTTATGAAATGAAACAGTTGCCTCATCACTACATTACAGTGAAACATTTTCAAATAAAATACACCTTTTAAGTTTATTTTATATTTCCTTAAAACACCAAAAAATAAACTTTTACTCTCGACCCGCGCCAGTCGAGATTAGGCCCCAACTAAGGAAAGAACATCCTCATGAGCTCAATGGCACTTTCAGATTCCAATCCGAGTTACTGTTCATGAGTTATATGGTTTGAAAATAAAATAATTTTTATTTAAATATTTTATTTATGGTTATGCCATTTTTGGGTTTTCTCACTGGAGGCCCGCACTGACTAAAGTTAAGTCATGCTTAGGTAAACCCACTATCTTGAATAAAATAGTACCATTGTATTTTTAATCAAAAAACCTATCTAAGAGTTATTAAACTTTTTTAGGAAAACTGCTCATAATTGCTACTTAAAAAAAATACCATGTTGCGATAGCCCATTCTAGGCACACTGGGCCTTGAAATCGCACGCCGTCTCAGCTCCTGGTCTCAGAATTTTATCAAAAATTTTCTAAAAATAAAATTATGAAAATCCAAGTCATGTCATTCTACCCACCTTAAGACTTTATGTCATTGAAATCTAAACCAAGGTATTCCCTAACAGATGAGGGTACGAGAACGAACATGAGCCTCCTGCTCCCACATCCTCACCTGGAGGTTTCTATACTACCACCAAACATGCATTAGAGGAATCGATTTCCCAAGAAAGATCATATTCTGTCGATCCTAGATATCCACTAGAAACTCCACAAAATTCTCCCCATCATCAACATCCAAATCACCCCAATCAATGACCTGTGATGTGTCGTGTATGTATCTCTTCATCTAGGATATATAGAATGTGTTGTACACATTCATTAACTGTGGAGGTGGATCCAAGATGTACACCACATCACCCACTCAGTATCAGAAAAGGTCCAATGAACCTCAGAGATAACTTTCCACCCCGACCAAATCTCTGTATCCCATGTTTAGGAGAGACCTGAAGAAACACCTGGTCCCCCTCCTTGAACTCCAAGGGTCTCCTTAATATATCTATATAGGACTCTTGAAGGCTATGTGCAGTCTTCATATGCTCCAAGATGACCTACACCTTCTATGTATTATCCTACACCAACTCTGGGCCCATGAGCACTGACTCCCTGGGGTGAGTCTAGCAAAGTGGTGACCTGCATGGTCGCCAGTACAAGGACTCAAACAATGTCATATTGATGGTGGATTAGTATCTATTGTTCTACACAAACTCCACCAGAGGTAGGTGATCCTCCCAACCATTAAAAAATTGAGGATGTAAGCATGTAGCATGTCCTCTAGGATCTGAATGGTCAACTTCGTCTAACAATCTATCTGCATGTGGAAAGTTGTGCTCAAGAGCAGATGAGTCCCAAACACCTCCTGCAAACCCTTCCATAACCAAGATGAAAATAATGAAACTTGATCCGAGACTATCATTTATTTGACTCCATGGAGTCAAAATATCTTTTGAACATAGGGGAAGCCCAAGCTCTCTACGAGACTCTATTCCTGAAAAGCTAAGAAGTGATCGACATGGTGAGTGGTTCAACAATCATCCAGATGGAATCATTTCCCCTAGAAGTACATGATAAACCCATCACTAAGTCCATTGATATCCTTTCCCACTCCCTTCTTGGCACCCCAAGGAAGAAATGAGTAACCCCCTTACAAGCATAGGGGCTCAACACAGGTGTTGAAAAACCACAAAAATGATTAAACAAGAGATTAACAATTAAATTAATAGGTAATCCTAACTTTAACCTATTTTTTCATACTTGGTGTCTACCTTGACACCCACATACATATACTAATGCATATCATCACTCTATGCATCCACTAATAGTACTGTACATCCTCTGAAAAGAAAGAAATGCTCCCAACTTTCGAATATCTATCAGGGGTATTCTCTTTGGAAAACTGATCACTTAAAGACTCACAGTCGGTATCATCGAGCTATGCCTCCATAACTCATTTTAATAGTGCAGGGGTAATGACCACCAATTGGAGGTAAGTTGAATCATCTATATACATGAAGGATAACTGTAACAAGGCCAACTGCTCTATTTCCTTATATATATATGTCTTTATATTTATTCAAAAATGAGGACCAGAAAGCAAGAAACAAGTGAAAACAATAAGAGAGGGAGGAGAAAGAGTGAGGGGGAGAGGGAAAGGGAGAACGGGGAGCGGGAGAATCCCCTGATTATGGGGGACTGAAATAATGGAGCCTGAGGGAGTCACATAGAATTAGATTAATCCCTTCCGCTATGAGAGTAATTGCATTGAGATAAGAGTATAGACTATTTCAAAGTTATAGTTCTGGAGGTACTCTAGCCATCATTTCTATATCAAGTTCAAATCATTCTGAGATAAGATATAAACTACTGGAAATTTAGGCTATAGCCACGGTTTGAAACCGAGGCTATAAGCCCAAAAACCATGGCTATAGGTTATAGCCACAGTTCAATGGACTGTGGCTGGTATTGGCATGGCTATAGGGCAAGACCTATAGCCATTATTTCCAACCGTGGCTAAAGGCCTATAGCCACAGTTCAAACCGTGGCTAAAGGGATATAGACACGGTTCAAAACCGTGGCTAAAGGGATATAGGCACATTTGAAACTATGGAAGAACAGTAAGCCATACAGGTCCTATTTCCACGGTTCAATACTGTGACTATATGGTTTTAGATACGGTTTAAAATCGTGGCAATAGACCTACAACCACAGTTTGAAACTGTGGCTATAGGCCTTCCCATTTCATAAAAAAAACACACATCCCCCCCATTGAACACCTCCCCTACACCCCCATGCCCCCTGAATAGCCCCCCTTTCACCCCCTTGAACATCCACCCTGCACCCCCATGCCCTCCCTGGACAACCCCCTTGCACCCCCTGGACAACCCCTTGCAACCCCACTAGACCCCAAGCCCCCCTGGATAACCCCCTTTCATCCCCCCTGGACAACCCCCTTGAACACCCCCCTATACCCCCATGCCCCCCAGGACAGCACCCTTGCACCCCCTGGACAGCCCCTTGCACCCCCACTGGACCCCCATTCTCCCCCTGGACAGCCCACTTGCACCCCCTGGACAGACCCCTTGCACCCCTGGACACCCCCTTGCACCCCCTGGACAACCCCTTTGAACACCCCCTACACCCCATGCCCCCTGGACAACCCCCTTGCACCCCCACTGGACAACCCCTTCCACAACCCCCTTGCACCCCATGCCCCCTAGATAGCCCCCTTGAACCCCCACTGGACCCCAATTCCCCCCTGTACCCCCCTGTACCTCCATGCCCCAAAAAAGCCCCCTTGCACCCCAACTAGACACCCCCTCCCCCCAAGACACCCCTGGACACCCCCCCCAGATAGTCCCTGGACAAGAAGACCCCCTGCACCCCCAGGTGCATCAATGTTTTCTAGAAATGACGAAACATATGGCTTGGTTGATGTAGTAAGGGGGATTTCTCCAGACTGTTCAACAACATTTTATGGCTTGGGTGTGGAAAAACTACCCACTGGACCCCCATGACCCCCTGGACATCCCCCTTTCACCCCATTCCCCCCTGGATAGACCCCCTGCACCCCCACTGGACCCCCATGCCCCCCATGCCCCTGTACCACATACCCCCCCAAGATAGCCCCTTGCACCCCACTGGACACCCCTTTCCTCCTGTACACCACTCCCTCCACCCTAGACACCCCCTAGACCCCCCTAGACAGACCCTGGATAGCCCCTAGATAAGTAGACCCCCCGCACCCCCCAGGTGCATCAAATATTTCTGAAATGTAGAAACAGGTGGCTTAGTTGATCTAGCTGGGGGATTTCTCCAGACTATTCAACAACTATTTATGGATTGGGAGTGAAAAAACTACCCAGTTACCCATCACTTTTGGGCCGGGAAAGGAACTTTTGAATTGGTATTGGAAAACCAAGGGGTGTATTGAAGAGTCTCTGCAAAGGGCTAGAGAACTGAGGGCTGTCATTGCTGTTGAAAAATAACTCAACAGCATCCAAGGGTATTTCCAAAGGGCTAAATAATGGTTTCACTCATACACATGTTCTAATCATGTATGATAACATTAGTGTCATTATTTTATATCTAATAATTCGACACATCACTCATGGATGTACATTGATGTAAGATATAATTCCCCCCCCCCCTTGAAGAACCACTTCCCCTTCACCCCTGGACACCCCATGGACAACCCCTGGACACCCCCTCGTAGACACCCCACATATACCCCCTGCCCTGCAGACCCCCCTGCACCCCTGCTAGGTCCCCTCCTCCCGGAAACCCCTTGCACCGCACCTGCACCTGCACCCTCCCCACTTCCCTACAGACCCCCCTGCACCCCCACCAGTATCCCCCCTACTAGGACCCCCCACCTGGACACCCCCTTGCACCTCACCTACACCCTCCCCCTTCCCTGAAGACCCCATGAACAACCCTCATAGACACCCCACCTGCACCATATCCCCTACCCTGCAGACCCCCTTGCACCCTCCCGCACCCCGTCCAGGTCCCCCCCTCTTATAAACCCCCTTGCATCGCACCTGCACTGCTCCCCCCACCAGTATCCCCCCTTATAGGTCCCCCCTCCTAGACACCCCTCCCCCTAACCCTGCAGACCCCCTTGCACCCCTCCCTCCACCTAGACATCCCCTGGACCCCCCCCCCCCCCCTCAACAGACCCTGGACAACCCCTGGACAAGCAAACCCCCCTGCACCCCCAGGTGCATCAAATATTTCTGGAAATGTAGAAAAGATGGCTTGGTTGATCTAGCAGGGGGATTTCTCCAGACTGTTCAACAACTGTTTACAGAATGGGTGTGGAAAAACTATCCAGTTACCCATCTCTTTTGGGCTGGGAAAGGAGCCGTTGAATTGGTATTAGAAATCCAATGGGTGTATTGAAGAGTCTCTGCAAAGGGCTAGATAACTGAGAGAAGTCCCTGCTGTTGAAAAAGAACTCAACAAAATCCCAGGGTATTTACAAAGGGCTATTAATGGTTTCACTCATACACATGTTCTGATCATATATGATAACATTAGTGTCATTGGTGTATACCTAAGAATTTGACACATCACTCACGGATGGACATTGATGTAAGACATCATTTCATCCCCCATGCAGACCCCCTCCCTCTGCACCCCCTGGACACCCCATGGACAACCTCTGGACACCCCCCTCCTAGACACCCCACCTGCACCCTCCCCCTTCCCTGCAGACCCCCCTACACCCCCATCCAGGCCCCCCTCATGGGACACCCCCTTGAACCACACCTGCACCTGCACCCTCTCCAATTACCTACAAACCCCCCTAAACCCCCACCAGTATCCCTCTTGCCAAGTCCCCCTCCTGGACACCCCCTTGAATCGCACCTGCACCCTCCCCTACCCTGCAGGCCCCCTTGGACCCCCCGGACAACCCTCCTAGACACCCCACCTGCACCCTCCCCCCTGCCCTACAGACCCCCCCTGAACCCTTCCACACACCTGCCAGGTCCCCCCCCCCTCCGGGACACCCCCTTGCACCGCACCTACACCCTCCCCACTACCCTGCAGACCCCCCTGCCCTGCCCCCCACCAGTATCCCCCCTGCCAGGCCTCCCCTCTTTGGAACCCCCTCCCCTACCCTATAGACCCCCCAACAACACCACACACCTAGAAACCCCCATGAACCACACTTGTACCTTCTCCCTGCCATGCAGCCCCCCCGAACAACCCTCATAGACACCCCACCTGCACCCTCTCCCTCCTGGACACCCACCTCCTGGAAAACCCCTCCCAGACACCCCACCTGCACCCCCAACCGTATCCCCCCTTCCAGATAATTATTTTACATCCTCCTCATTCAAGTAAGGATCTAGCTTATATGGTCATATATTCATTGGTTTTTCACCATGAATTAAAGTAATAACATTATCTATAACTCAGGTGGTAACTCTCTTGGTTCATAAAACATGTAATGAAATTCAAAAATAAAGTATTCCATTTTCTACTAGTTTTCTTCCCAAGGATGGTTTTTATGGTAACAAAACATTTTAATTAAGTTTTCCCAAACCAAAACTCTAAAAGAAGAATCCATGGGTAGACTGATTGTTTTAGTTCCAGTCATATTCATATCTTCTTGTCTCCCCATTTAATCTCACCACTAAGCCATCCAACATGAAATCCATTGATTTATGTTTCTAATTTTGAAAAATATAAACAAAATTATTTTCCAAGTCATTAAAAGAATAAAATATGGTCCACCTGTGTCAAATATGTGATCCTTAGTAGTGAAAAACATTATTCATAGTCACCTAAACACCCTTACAAACCCTTAAGAGTACTGTTAATTCCCATCACCTAGCCCAATTCTGAACTGCTTGGTTGGCCTGGTGACTACATTGGAAACCTTGGAAGGATTTTTATAAAAAAAAATTCACTTGGTCCACTATCTAAATGAACTACCATCAAAATATATAACACATTCGCTAATAATTTCATAGAATCAACACTTGATTCCCACATACTCTTGAATTCTAAAGCTTCTTTGGCCTCTACTATTTCATCATAGTTGAGAGATATTGAACCAGTATAAAAGGGGAAATATGAGATTATGTGTTGTGTCTCAGAAGAAAAGAAAAATATTAACCCATATCTATACCAAAGAAACTCAAATATTGCATGAAATTAATTTGAATAATATGAAGAAATTTGTAATATTATATAGGTTCAAGGTAGAGGTGTCCAAGAAAAGTGTGGTATGAATTCTTATGAGATAAATTTTGTATCTCTAAGGTTCATGTAAGGTTGAAACACATAACTAATGTTTATGTAAGTAAAGGTGAATGGAACTAAAGCTTTAGTGGAACTATCTTTGAGTTATGTAATAATGGAAAATTTCATTCCTTATTCACTAAACCATTGTAGACACCGAAAAACGCTCATGGACAAAAGGAGGTTTTGGCGCGACAAAGTAAAGACATATTTTGACCTGGTGATCCGTCCCGGGGGGCCTGGAGGGGATCTGTAAAAAAACTCAAGGGTGCACAAAAAAATATCTCTTGTGCAGAAAACCACGAGATCCATGAAAGTTTTCCATGTAGGCACGGAAGTTTCCGCGCTCCCGACCGCGGGCGCGGAAAGTTGCGCACGACCGCCCCCGTCCAGTTGAACTGTCGTGCTGCCGACATGGGCCCACAATCAATCGTGCAAGCCTATTTTCCACGCATATCCGATGTCCCCGAGTGCCTATAAATAGAAGGGTGACCCTTTAACTTCCAATGGATGAAGAATCTGAACCATCTTTCATGCGCGAAATCCACCTCTCTTGTGCGCAAAAGATGCTTTTGAGGTATGGGATTTTTCTTGACAGGTCACCCAGGGGTCCGCCTTCACACGAGACCACTCAGGAATAAACCTCACCCAAATTCCTTCAATTCCTGTCGATTTCCAACCATCCCTTTAAATTTCATGAAATCCCTTCCAAATTGAGCGCAACCCTCCAAATTGCGCACACCCCTTCTACTTGCACACAATCCCTCCCATTATGTGCAATCCTGGTAACTTGCGCGCAAATCTCTTCAATTGCGTGCAATCCCTTCCAATTTCGCACAATCCCTTCGAGTTGCGCACAAAACCTCACCTCTCCTTTACGCAAAAAATCTCCTTGATTTCGCGTCGACCCAGTGTTTTTCGCTGAACTCCCTCAATTGTGCACAAAACTCCCCCATTACGCACAATCCTCCCAGGCCCCTCACCCCAGACTTTTCCATGGTAGTGCTCCATTTGCACACAACCCATCCTCCTTGAGCATACTCTTTTGCACGTGTTCGATGTCCCTCTTCCAGACATCATTTTCAGGCACCTCTTACATCCTAAACATCTCTGTTACACACCTTTTTCTCATATCACACTCTAGGCTCATACGAAGTAACTTAAAAGTCCCTTGGGTGGTGTTCCTCATTGAGTTGCTTCACCTCATGCTTCATCGCATAGGCACGCTAATGGCTATTTCTTCTTCACATATCCATGATAACGTGGACCCCCAATGGGATTAGATCTTGACACCCCCCAGTCATGGAGTTCCCTGTCCCTTATCTTCACCAAGGTGAAGAGGGTACTGGTTATGTAAGTCCTAGGGGTGCGGAGTAAACCCACCTCATCTGAGCTGCCAAACGTTAAACTTCCAAGCACTATCGTCCTTAGAACATGACGTTAAACTGTGACCTCACCCCATGCATACTATGTGGGGTCCCCCACCTTGGACATTCTGCACGTCCTCTCGTCTCAATGGGAGTGAAATCCTCTTCAAATGGAATGAGATCTTCTTGGTTGCGGTGACGCCTGTCTGTGGGGAAGGGAAACCATCTTGGTGTAAGCCCCTACCCTTTCTTGTAGAAGATAATACCCCTACTCCTCCTTTCTTTTTTCGGTTCCAAAGGCCAGTAAAGGGTGTGGTGGGGAACAATCCTCCTCCTCTATTTCGTGCCAAATCCCTCCCCTACTGGGCTTTGTCACCATTGGGCCTCCATCATGGAGTAAGTCCTAATCTCCATCTCCATGGGATGCGTACCACACGTAAGCCCCCGTTTCTTCTTTGGCCCACTAACCATGCATAATCCCCACTCCACTTCCCACGAACACACCTTTCACGACGTGATCGTCAGGTCTTTGCTACCTCTTACTTCTCACACCAAGCATGACTCATGTGGGCTTAGAGTAACCATCGACCGTGACATCCATTATCATGGGCCACCTAGAGTGTAATCCCCACACCCCATTCTGAACTATGTGGACTTTGATCCCTGCTATGGCAAGGTACATAGGAAGCCTCCATGAGGTTCAAGCCTAACAATCATTGGTCCCAACCACTTTCACGTTGGTGCACAAATGCCCCATTCTAAACTATGATGTCTTTGATCCTTGCCAAGGAAAGGTACATAGGAAGCCTCCCTGAGGTTCAAGCTCAACAGCCAATCGCTCTGACCCCCTTCATGTCGGTTTTCCCAAAACTTATTAACTACGAGGTATTTGATCCTTGACAAGGAAAGGTACGTAGGAATCCTCCCTAAGGTTCAAGGTCAACACCCGGTCGCTCCTACCTCCTTCACTTTGGTTTGCCCAAATTTTCTGAATTACGGGGTATTTGATCCTTCCCAAGGCAAGGTACATAGGGAGCCTCACTGAGGTTCAAGACCAACACCTGGTCGCTCCGAACCCCTTCACATCGGTTCGCGAACCATCATTCTGAACTACGTGAAATTTGATCCCTGATAAGTCAAGGTACATAGGAAGCCTCCACAAGGTTCAAGCCCAACAATAATTGGTCTCAACCACCTTCACGTCGGTGCACCAATTCCCCATTCTGAACTATGAGGTCATTGATCTTTTCCAAGGCAAGGTACGTAAGAGGCCTCCCTGAGGTTCAAGCTCAACACCTGGTCGCTCTGACCCCTTCACGTCGGTTCTAAAAAACCTTATGAAATATGAGGTATTTGATGCTTACAAGGAATGGTACGTAGGAAGCCTCCCTGAGGTTCAATCCCAACCACCATTAGTCCCAAACCCTTTCATGTCGGTGCACCAATGACCCATTCTGAACTACGTGGACTTTGATACTTGCCATGGAAAGATATGTAGGAATCCTCGTAGTGGTTAATCCCACCATCCATCTAGACCCCATGTCCTCATTCACGTCAGTGCACTAATTCCCCATTCTGAACTACGAGGTCTTTGATCCTTTCCAAGGAAAGGTACGTAGGAAGGCTCCCGGAGGTTCAAGCTCAACACCCGGTTGCTCCGACCCCCTTCACATCAGTTTTCCCAAACCGTGTGAACTAATAGGTCTTTGGTCCTTACCAAGGAAAGGTATGCAGGAAACCTCCCTGAGGTTCAAGCCCAACACTTGGTCGCTCCTACCCCCTTCACGTCAGTTCGCCAACCATCATCTCGAACTACGTGGACTTTGATCCTTGCCAAGGTAAGGTACGTGGGAAGCCTCCCAGAGGTTCAAGCCCACCATCCATCTAGACCCCAGGTCCTCATTCATGTTGGTTCACCAACACTTTGGGCGGACTCAGAGCGTAATCCTCAAATTCCCCTAGCCCAAACTACGTGGATTTTGATCCTTGCTAAGGCATGGTACGTAGGAAGCCTCCTCGAGGTTCAACCCCAACAACCCACCGAACCTGACCACCTCACATCGGTTCACCACCGTATTGCATGACGTTAAACTGTATTCGCCCCTAAGCAGTGGTATGCCATTGTTTCCCATCCGATGGTAAGCCATTGTTTCCCATCCGATGGTAAGCCGTTGTGTCCCCTAAATAGTGGTATGCCGTTGTAATTCAGCGATAAGGTGTTGAAATCCCCTTTTCCTAAATGCACATCTTTCGTCCGTCCTAGTTGAGTCTGACCAATTCAGGCTACTAACTATGAGTAGGTCCCATACATATCATCGGTTTGTTGTCCTATGTGTACACCCCACTTCAAGCCTATTTCTTGGTCTTTACCTCTAGCCTAGGTGTTTCGGGAAGGTCCTGCTCTAACCCAGAGGTTCAAATTTCTCTGGTTCCCATCCACGCATCCATTCTCACAGGATGCCTACTTAGGCATTCCATCTCCCTCTCAAACTACATCGACTTTGATTCCCTACCACAGGGATATGTAGGAAGTCTACTCAAGACTCAAGCCCAACATCATCGTCGTCCTCACAATGGTTCCATCTCACTATCCACCTACTTCACTTAACCACCCATCATCCATCTTGATTCTTACCCGGACCACTGCATCCTGGTGAGGCCATGTCAACCCACCTACATCAGTGTATCCTCCAGGGGTTACACTCATCTGATCCACTCTAGTTAGTGTCTCAATCAGTATGATCTGTCTCCGCTGGACGTTAAACTTGCAGTATACCCTATGTTGAACATGGGATGTTGAGAAAAACCTAATAGACATACCTATGGCATAAAATTCCTCATATTCGATGTGGGATGCCTTGGGATTACATGCCCTCGAGAAGCCCTATAATAAGGGGAAGAAGACAGATGTGCCAGTGTTCCAGCATCCAGACATACCAGTGATGTCCAATGTGACTACTCCCCTGACTGAAGGTTGCTTCCCTGACTTGAACCCTTGGAATGTCCTGACAGAAGTAACCTAATTAACCAGCATCCATGAATATAAGACATTGGGAATATTTTCACGAACAACATATTAAATCTATGAGGGAGACCCCGACTAGGTAATGAGCTCCGAGGAGGAATCCACAGAAGGAGGAACTGACATCCCATCATCCCATTTCGATCAAGGAGAAAAATTCCCTGAATAAGTGACGGATGTCACCCGCCTTTGGAAAGTGGGAATACAGGGTGACAAAAAGGTTCCTTCGTCCTCATGCAGATGGACGCGCACCCCCTGACGAAAGCGTCAGAAACATAAATGGTAAACTCGACGTCAATTTATTCTCCTAAACATGTAGACTAGTAGAGTTCGAGACATCAGTGGATTACTGTGCCACTGGATCCGGTTATCTGGTGCTGGGTCCAGCCAATAAAATTGTGGGCCTGGAGTGAAACTCACTAGAAGTTGGGGAAGTTAAAACATTGGGAATTACGATCTGTGACATTTTCAGTGTGGATCCCTCTTACTGATTATGGAAGATGGAATGACGTTGAGGCATTGGTTGTTGATTATTTTTTCTTTCAGCAATAATGAGTTAATCCCCCTGTTACCAAGAATCAAGTTTCATAATCCGGAAATCGATCACCGCCCGCCCACTGACGCAGGGGCAGGGGCAATACCAATGTGGAAGTCCTACACAGCTACGCCTCTTCCATAATGGCCTCTATACCCATGACTGTGGGGTGCCCACACCCTATCTCCTCCTATGAGGTTATTCAGCAGAGGGTAATCAATGATCTCATACGCCGGTACGAGGAGGAGGGGATCATCCCTACGAGGGATATGGACATCTTGAATTTAGAGGTGTCTGTGCCTCGTTGTCAACACCACCCCTAAGGGCCGCGTAGGGAGCCACTTCTCCCCACTCCAACAATTAATCGTTTGGAGAGCCTGTCCCTGGAACACCTTGATGACTCCCTGCCCTATGCCGAAGAGGTAAGGGATGTTCGGGCCAATCCGGTTAGAGTCCCATTCCAGGGACTCCCAGTGAGGGCCCCCAGCAAGCCATGTTAGCACCGCCACCTGGTCCCACTGGCCGAGGAGCTGGTAAGCCACATACCCGTGCCACTGACTCCAGTCCATCTGACCCGATGCCAGCGTCGGGCGCAAGCCGAAGAGGATACCCACCAAAGGGCCTGAACGTCAGTGGCTACTACGGAATGAGCCACCACTGATGTATATTACCAGCTCCCCATATACACTGAGCAAGTAAATTCATATTCCTGACCTGAATCAAGGCCCCAACCGCCCCACGGGTAGGCTGGGTTGACTCTCTTGGTTGTTGGCATAGGAAATAGACACCGTGGACAAACCTGCAATGATGCCACCCAGTATGGAGGTCCTCCCCTTAACACTACCATGGAGAATTTGGGCCTTCCCCTCTTCCAGGCTTAGAATGGAGGTCTGCCCCATGCTACCTTCAATCCAAATGAGGGTCCTCCCTCCAGTGGTGACACTCAATACGAAAGTCTCCCTAGAGCTCACTACACTGGGTATGGAGTCATTCCTCCTACCACATACCACATGTATGGGGGAATTGCACTTCCAGTCACTCTCCAACATCAGAGCCCTCCCTATTTCCTTGTAGCAGCTAGCAAAGGTCCTCCTCGCCCCAAAAATTAGCGGAGTGAGGGATAAAATCGCTTCACTAGTGCCCAACACGGAGGTCCTACCCGTGTTCAGCTTGATCGGTACAAGGACCCTCCTCGTACTGATGTCACCAGGGGAAATAAGCATTAAGGTCCTCCCCATGATCCTACCAGATACAATGGAGGTCTCGCCTGCTCCAACACTACCCACAGAGGTCCTCCCTGTGTCCCCTTTGATGTATGTCCTGGTGCTTCGCGCACCCCGGCTTACTCAGGCGGAAAACCTCTCTACCCCAGCACCCGTACAACTAAAGGACCCCTTTTGTTAGAAATATGCCCTATCTCGAAGAGAAATTCAGGGGAAGGAAGGCGGTTCATCTCTTCCATAAGAAGAATTCTAGGAAGGTCCAGATAGAAATCAAGCCAGTCCGCTTCTTAGACTCTGAGGCAGAGTACAACTCATCACTGGAACCCTCCCCTCAGTCCTCCGAGTCATGGTATGGGGTAAGAGAAAGGCACATCATCCTCGTACTCCCAGAATGTGAGGTCCACCAGATCCCTACCTCCCTCAGTATGTACATTCAGGAGAATGAATGTCTGGAATTTCCCCAGGGAATGACCACACAATCACCACCGTAATCACCATAAGCACCCACTACCTCGACTAGAGACCACAAAGAGCTGTTTTAGGGATCAATGGAGGAAGAGACATGACGTAGTCCATCACCAGAAGCTACTGATTTTGTTCCAGAAACCCTGGTCACCAGCCAATCTTATTGCGACGTAGCGGCCAGGTCGCTACACTCTTCGGAGGATAGCCTGAGATTTGGCGGCCAGTCAGCCCATTCTCCATATTCTCCATCAGCCAACTTTCCATCCCAGCGGTCTTCCTCAGTACCATTTCCAGTTCCTCAGCCACCCCCAGTCGAAAAATGGGGAAATCAAGGGCTTGAACTTGAATTTTAGTCAAGGAGCTTATGGGATATCATCACGGTGGATCACATCCCCGAGATGTTCTGGCCGGTAGCGGCACTGAATTTCAGCGTTCCGGTATCCCTTACCAAAGATGAGTTTGAATGTTTCCACCAAACCCTCTGGTTGATGCACTTCCAACTTTTTCATCAGCAAGTGGCTTATCCTAGGATCCAAACACATTTTGAGGACATTGGAAAGAAATATTGTCTGGTCGATCTGGCCTCTCTCCCTGTGGCCTAGTGCCCAGAGTCACCTGGACGCCGTAGATCCCTCCAACAAAAATGCGTTCAGAGTTTGAAGGTACTCCACAAGATTATCAAGGAGGCTTCCCCCCATATGCTAGTCCATGGATGGTGGAAGTACGCTGCCCTCCTCTTCCGTCCTATCTGACAGCAGCCTAACTGGATAGGCGATATCGAAGACATGCCCCCAAGAAGAGTCACAATCAACATGGACGACCTGTCGAAAGGGGAGGATAAGCTAGAGCCTCTTTATGGGGACCTATCCCATGAGGGCATGCTACCACTACTGGATCCATTTGAAAGAGTTACTCCCCAACAGAGGAATCTTCTAGGTCTCCTTGTGCCCACCAAGGCATTATTTTTCGGTCGGAATCTCGGTAAGGGTAAAGAGAACCTCGGGGCCGCCAAACACTTTGAACCATCCGTCTCAGTGCAGAAGACAGAGGAAGACCCTAAGAAGGCCGCGTTGTGTCAGCAACTTGACGAATACAAAAAGTTGGTCAATGACCTCCTCACTGAATGTGCTGTGGAACAATGTCCAGATTATGACGATCTGCGACCAGTACAATAGGGATAGACACAACCCCCTGGTGAGTTGCCTCCAGGTAATTCTGAACATCCTACCCACACAGAGAGGGTAGAGTCCGGATCTTATGGAAGAAGGGAATGATATGTGTCTCCAAATCCATTCGAGTGAAAAATTAGTCCTCAGGACACATCTCGAGTTCCCCCAGCTGCTCCACAGGCCGCCCCACTAGTCTCTCCAAGAGCCGTTGGGCTTGATTATCGCATTGAACAACCTTCCAAAGTGTTGGTGGTTAGGGACCCCTATCAAGACAGGGACCCCCACCCAGATGATCCAGTGGCGGTGATTATTTCCCGCCTCGAGGCGTTGGAAACTAGACAAGTGGCACTACCACCTGATGGCAATCCATATCCGACATGGTTGGACGATATGCCAGCACCCCCTGGTTTCAAAAATCCTACCTTCTCCCCCTTTAATGGGACATGTGACCCACCATATCATATGGACCACTTTGTTTCAAGGTGTGGGCCCATGTTGGGAACCCCGATGCAGCAAGAGGCTACCAAGCTCCGGTGATTTGTACAGACATTGGAAGGGCATGCGTTCGTCTGGTATAGGCAACTCCCCGTTGGGTTAATAATAGGATGTGAGGATCTCCGCATGTAGTTTCTATACCAATTTAGCTCCACCACGTAGAAGAAAAGTATCACAGACCTCTTCAAGTGAAAACAGAGGCCTGATGAGCATGTCACCGACTTCATCACCCGGTGGAAAGGGATCACATATTCCTTTAACATACCATTTACTCAGGATCAATTACTGGCGATGTGTGTAGGAAATGTTAATATGGAACTGGTTCCCTCTCTGATCACCCAGAACTACCCT
This sequence comes from Viscum album, assembly GCA_963277665.1. Lineage (NCBI taxonomy): Eukaryota > Viridiplantae > Streptophyta > Magnoliopsida > Santalales > Viscaceae > Viscum > Viscum album. The sequence goes on along the minus strand of OY728158.1, from coordinate 1,532,002,113 downwards.
AGAGGTTTTTAGGACTTCTCTGATAAGGCCCAATGCCTAGAAGAAGCCATGCAACAAGCCATCTAAGAACGTCCTTTGCCTCCTGTAATTCCCACGAGGAGGGCTGCCAAAGCCAAACCCACCACAGTGGCCCAAATAAAAGCCCCCAAACAACTAGAATTATTACTAGTGGAGCTACCTCCGCAACCACAGAGGCCCGCCACCACAGGCACAGCCTCAAGCCTAGCAGAAGCTGCCTCAAAATCAGCAGGCGCTCCCACGTAATGTGCTGCCACCACAAGCACAGCCTCCAGCCTAGCAGCGGCTACCTCAAAATCGGTAGCCGCCCCTGGGTAATGCACCTCCACCACCCAGGTGGGATAATTAGGCTCCACCCCCTCGATAGGCTCCTGTATCCCCTCATCAGAATCAGGCTCCCAGGGCCCCCTTTTTGGATAAAAGAAACCAGACCTACTCGTTCAGCGAGAATCAGGTCCCCGACTATTTCCAAAGTGCCTTGGAACAAGGGATGGTTCGTTTTCCTGAGTGTAGAAGGCCAGAAGAGGCGAATCTCACCGATCTCCCCAAATACATCCCTTATCACCAGATCTTGGGGAAAACCCTCAAATAGTGATATGTGTTTAAAGACTAGCTCCAAGACCAGGTTGACAACAACATAGTCAGGTTGGGCCCAGCCCCAACACAAGTGGCATGTGTCTTCATGAGGCCAGATAGCCATAGTGGTAGCGAAGGTGAGTGGTAGCAGGTTTCTAGCCATGGGTCCCAGAAGTATGACGACTGGATGGATCAAAAGATAGTCTCTCATGCCCATGGTATCATATATGCATGATTGAATTGGTTGGATCCTTCAGAAGCCGCAACTATTACTTATGCATCATCGTCTCAGCCATCCTCTTCCCAGAAGAGCAAGCATCAGTGGTGCAAGGGAAGGAAACGCGCCCCGCCAATGCCATCTTCATCCCGTACTCTCAGAAAATTCATGCCCTCAGAGATGGAGATCCCTCCCAGAATCTGCCCAGTAGTGGAAGAATCTTTGAGTGACAGTCAAGGGTATGCTTCGGTTAACATCATGGAGCTGGTAAACCCATATATGACTCCCGACGATGGGGAACACCAGGCCAATCTCCCCAATGTCCCCCGCCAACGCTAGCATTGGCAGAGCCGTGACTATATGGGTCATCAAGGCACATCAATTGGCACCTCCAACCAGGCCGTGCATGCCACTAAAACCAGATAGCATGCCCAACGCAGAGCTCATTATGCGCAACCTCCTCATCCGATGTCATCAGGCCCGCCTTCACCATCATTTGTTCTACTGGACTAGGCATAGCCACCCAGACCTCATTGTGATCAGCCACACTCCATTACGGACCAGTCTCAGCTAGATATCCTCCATCCTGTAGTCAATCCATATTCTTTGACTAGTGAGCAGCGGGACATTCCCACCACCAGTCAGCCGCTAGTCCAGCAGGCAGGGACCGCCATGCCTCCTGTCATAGAGTAGCCTCCTGCAAGCAGAAGTTCATGCCTGGCATGGAAATACAATGTTCTTAAGAATATTTATAGTATTACAGCAAGTCTCTCCATCCTTGAGTCCCTACGCCTATCACCAGACATGCGTGAATCCCTAAATGAGTCTTTAATAAGCCCCCTTCGGTTTGAGATGGAGGTAGGAACTGCAGAGGCCTTTCACGCTGAGGAAATCGAGAATTCTGAATGCCAGGCCATCATCTCATTCTCCGGAGAAGATGACGGTTCCCCTATACAGGGGAACATTCTCCCATTGTATATCACCGAACAGTTCAACAACATGGAAGTTCACAACTTCCTTGTCGACACAGGCTCTAGGATCAACCTTATCCCAACACGGACATTGTGGAAACTAGGGTTGTCTGAGGACAACTTGACTCACTCTAACATGAAAATCCAAGGTTATGACAGGACAGAACATACCCCAATCGGAAAGATTCATTTGAAGATCTAGTTCGGTGTCCTAGTTTCTAGAACTCAGTTTATGGTTCTCTCCCAGGACACCGCATATAATGAATTGATGGGAATGCTGTGGATCCACCTACATGCGGTGACCCCCTTATCGTATCACCAGTGCCTCAAGTACACCCTTAATGGTCGAGTGGGTGTAATACAAGGTGACGCGTCTCCTTTAACCTTTTGTGAAGCCCTCTGTCTGGACACTGATTATTACAAGAGAAAGGATAAACAAATTCATGCAAGTGAGGTTGAGCCCATCACGGTTGTGACCGACCCCTGGGTAGGCCTAAATGATGCCTACGTCTTCCCAATCCATCGGTTAGAAGCCACGACCCCCAATATAGGGAAATTTTTTGTTGTATCTGGGACAAGGGGGAACCACATTCCTAGATCCATGCGGCGTCATAGGATCACCTCGTATTCTTATACGAATCTGGCCTCAGTGATCCCTATGCCCCCTACTCCCATAAGGTATCGGGATATCCACCCCATAGCAATGGAGGTACGTCATACTTTCTTCTTCCGCCATGCTGGAATTAACTGGATCAAGCCGACACACCACTATTTCTTTGATATTATTAAGTGTGACCCCTTGTGTCACATACATGATGGGATCAGGTCGACAATGTTCATTGTTATAGTTTTGACAACACCATAATCTCTCGATGTAGTGACCACTGCTGCTCAGGATGGCACCAGCCTCTCCTCGGGACCTGTCAACTCAGAGAAATATTTTCCCACCAAGGATCCCTTCTCCATAAGTGAATAATATGACCTAGATGATGCTCCCCCTACCTTTTAAGAGGGCATTTCCACCACGGTCGGTGAGTTGGTAAAGGTAAACCTCAGTAGCGAGGCAGATTTGAGACCTACATTAATCAGTTCCACCATGACCCTCAAGGAGCAGCAACGATACATAGACTTCCTGAAATATCATCTTGATGTTTTTTCCTGGAGATATGATGAGATTCCAGGACTATATCCTCAGGTAGACATCCACCACCTTGGTCTCTTGAAAAATCATCGTAGGTTTAAGAAGCCTCCCAGAAAGATGCACCCTTCTCACAGTGCCATGGTCAAGGTCGAAGTCGATAAGCTCATCAGAGCCAATTTCATTAAGGATGTCTAGTACCCCAAATGGATAGCCAACATTATGCCAGTCAGGAAGAAGAATGGATAGATAAGGGTTTGCATCGACTTCCGAGACCTCAACTATCAGTTCCAAAAGGATGATTTCCCCCTTCCAGTGATAGAGTTGCTGATCGATTCTACAACTGGGTTTCAAGCCCTTTACTTCATGGATGGGTAGTACAGATATAATATAATCTGGATGGCCCCTGAGGATGATGAGTCTATAGCCTGCAAGGCACCACAAGGTATGTTTTGTTACCAATTCATTCCATTCAGCTTATAAAATGTAGGTGCCACCTATCAGCGGGCCATGCGTCACATATTCAATCCAATCCTTAATACATTGGTGGAATTCTATGTGGATAAATTGGTGGTCAAATATCTCTAGCGATGGGACCATCTCAAGGACCTTGATAAAGTGTTCGACTTCCTTCGTTCTCACCACCTGAATATGAATCCATTAAAGTGTGCCTTTGGGGTCACCTATGAGAAGTTCCTCGGCTTCGTTGTCAGATATTAGGGCATCAAGATTGACCTGGAGAAGATCAAGGCCATCAGTCGGATGTCTCCCACAAGCAACATCTGAGAACTTCGGGGCTTCCAAGGCCACTTGGACTACATACACTGATTCATTACGAATCTGTTTGGCAAGTGTAGGCCCTTTTTTCGGCTCATGAATAAAGTCACCACCTATGAATGAGATAGAGAGTACCAGACCGTGTTCGAGGAAATCAAGCAGTATCTGCTTCAACCCCCAGTCTTGATGCCACCTAACTCCAGAAAGTAATTGGTTCTTTATGTGACCACCCTAGAATGATCTCTCAGAGCCCTCCTCACCCAAAAGAATAATTAGGGGACATAGAACAACCTCTACTACCTCAGCCGCATGCTCCTCTATATGGAGACTAGATACTCCCCCATCGAGAAATGCTTCCTTGTGATCATATTTGCAGTAAAGAAGTTGAGACATTACCTGCAACACCATGAAGTACATCTGGTGTCTCGAGTAGATATGTGGAAGTACATCCTGAGTAGTCCCATGCTGACAGGACGACTAGCACGGTGGTCTATGATCCTCTAGTAGTTTGTCATTAGGTTCATGCCTCAAAAGGCGACCAAGGGGAAAACATTGAATTATTTCCTCACTGCTCATCTAACCCTGGTGGACCAGTATCTGGAACTTGATTTCCTTGATGAGGAAATCCTCTCAGTAGATCATGTCACCCTGTGTTGGCAGATGCATTTCAATGGTTCTTCCCAGATCCCCACCGACAAAAGTCTCAATGACCCCAGACTCAAAAGAGTGGGCCAATGTATCGTCTTCATTACCCCAACACAAGATGTTCTTCTGTATTAATTCCTGTTGTTGGAAGGCTGCACCAACAATGGAACAGAGTATCAGGCTCTCATTATTGGCCTCGAGCTGGCTCTCGATATTGACGTGCCCCAACTGCATGTGAAATGGGATTCTGAAATAGTCATCAAACAGATCAATGGTGAATACGTCGTCAGGAAGCCATAGCCTGTACCATTGTTGGAACGTTCTCTCACGCTAATGGCCCAATTCCCTTATCAGGCAGAGGTTGCCCATGTCCCTTGGTCACAGAATGGTGGATCAGATGCTTTGGACATCTTATCGACATCACTTGCTGAGCCCGAATAGGATGACCTGATTATCCACTTGAGGCATCAGAGAGTCATTGCTCCCATCATCCCAGATGATGATGACATCCCGTAGGTAATCCATCTTACCACCGATGCCTCCACGTCAGGACCCCCCAGGTCCCCAGGATATAGTGATTGAATTGACTCCCGATTGAAGGATACCCTTGGTTGAATACCTCCAATACGGTAATCTCCTGACAGATGGGGCCGAGCGCAAGCGAATCCAATGTCGCGCAATGCAGTTTACCCTCCAGAGTGGTCCCAGTCTTGAGAATATCCTCTACAAGCATGGGTTCGATGGTGTTCTACTTTTTTGTATCCAAGGAGTTGAGATTTCTTAGGTCGTGCAGGAGGTTCATGTCGGTTCCTGTGGTTCCCACCAGACCGGACCGAAGCTATCCCATCAGATCAGAAGACTGGGGTACTTTTGGCCCTCTATAATCCATGACTGCATCGAGTTGGCCAAAAGGTTTCATGTGTGTCATGTTCTTTCCAACTTCATGCATCAGCCACCCGAGCCTCTCCACACTACCATGTAATCTTGGACCTTTTCTGTTTGGGGACTAGATGTCATGGGACCATATCCGCTGGTGACATCTCACCAATGTCGGTTCATCCTGACCGCTACAGATTTATTTTCAAAGTGGGCAGAGGCAGCTCTGCTCAAGGAGGTTAAGGCCCACTGTATCATTGACTTCGTGAGCTAAATTATCATCTACTAGTTTGGATTCCCTCATACTGTCTTCACTGATAACGACACCAACTTCCAGGCATCTGAGTTGAAGAAGTTTTATGCCAAGTACAACATCCGTTCTAATCATACCTCCCACTATCACGTGCAAGAAAATAAGAAGATCGAGGTGTTCAAAAAAACTATCTGTAACATTTTTAAAAAAAAATGATTGGTCAGAACAAGAAGAGATGGATGAAAAAGCTCCCCAACGCCTTCTGGGATTATCGTATGAAGACTCGTAATTCCACACAGGTGACCCTGTATTCCCTAGTGTACGGAACTGAGGCCGTTCTGCCTATCGAGATTCAGTTGCCTTCATTACGCACAACGGTCTACGATCAGCAGGTGCCAGATGGAGTAGCTGAAATTCATCTGGATGAATTGGAAGAACTTGATGATAACAGGCTCCGTGACCTACAAAATCTAGAAAGGCATCAGAATAAGATAGCTAGAGCCTTCAACAAGAAAGTATTCCTTCACTACTTCTTGCAAGGCAACTTGGTACTGGACCTCTAGACACCAATGATACCAGATAGGAAACCAACCAAGTTGGAGCCCAAATGAGAAGGACCTTACATAGTCCACAAAGTCTACCCCAATGGTGCTTACTCACTAGTGACCAAGGATGGTGGGCGTATAACTCCTCCCACCAATGCCAAGTTCCTCAAGCAATACTTTTCTTGAGCCAACCGGTCCCACAAGACCTTAAACTGTAGCTAGCCTTGCATGACCCTAAACTGCTTGGTCCCACATGACCTTAAACTATATTTAGGTCCTACATGACCCTAAACTGCCTAGTCCAACATGACTTTAAACTGTGAAACGTCCCGTATGACGTTAAACTGTATGTCGTCCTGCAAGACATTAAATCACATCCCAAGAACTATGTAAGGCTTGATTCCCATTATTATGGGATATGTAGGAATGCTTAAATGTCTCGCCTTGAGTCCAGCCCCTAACTATTCCCTTTGACTATTCCCCCTGGGTATATTTCTCTCAGAGGGTCCTTACATGGTGTAGAGCAGGCTTCTTTGGCCCTTCTCATGTCAGATTTATGATGATCACGCCATGTAATCCATCCTCATTCTTTAATTCTCCCACGTCCTCACCACACGACGCTAAACTACATGGCCATCAAGAAATACGTAAGGATTGATTCCCATCCTTATGGGATACTTATGAATGCTTGGAAATTTGTTTCTGTTGGCCCAGCCCAAAAACTCCAGAATATCCCCTCGGGTTAAGGCATATAGTGTGGTGTATGATTTTGCTGCAATACACCTCAAGTTCATCATAATCCCTCCATCCGTCCAATTCCCCAGAGACTTCTACCTCTTTCACCGTTCTGCTTGACGTTGAAATTCACATGCACACTTATGCTTCACTCACACTCTTTTTTTGGGATTCCATCATCTTGCATGTCCAAAAGGGCCCTCGAATGGCATAGATGCTCGGCCCAAGGGCCCTCCTACCATCTCGGGCCAACGAACTTGAGAATTTCGAACAAAAAATTGACACAAATCCCACATTGCAAATATAGTCAGCGGTTGATCCCCATTTTTTTCCAATCCAGGTCACATGATATGGGTGCTACATTTCAAACATGGTCAGCAGCTATCCTTTGTCATTATCACCACTCCTATAGGTCCCGAATATTGAGTGTAGTGGTCCATTCTACCCGCTTACCCTCAGGATGTGGTCTCCCTCGGTTGATTCCATCTATCTGACCCTTATATAATGGGGAGATCCTAGTCTTACTCCTTATTTCCTACATAGAGAATTGCTCACGTGGGCTTAGGAGTTATGACGAGGCATCACCCGCATAGAAGGTCATATGACAACAGTTGGCCGGGATGCCCAATCTCATGTCCCCTGACACTTTCAGGCCTCTAGCATGAGTTCTCATTTGGGTTTGTATGGTGTGGTATGGGATTATGTCCTCATTAACGTCGGGTTACTAGCCGTCCTGTACACCCCCTCATTGGGGTATCTTAACCATTTTCATCCTCACTGTAAGATGTTAAACTGAAATCTGGCCGCAACATCCTGTCCATGGCCCAATCCCAGGTCCCTCGGCCTTCTCGGTCCTTTGGCCCAAGTTCTCACTTGGGGTTGTACGGTGTGGTATGGGATTATGTCCTCATTCACATTGGGTTACTCATTGTGCCGAACACCCCGCTCGTTGGGGTATCCTACCCCTATCTGCGTCTCTTCTAGAACTACATATGGATTGATTTCCATATTTATAGTATATTTAGGACCTCCCGAACATTTATTCTTTGGGTTTAGCCTCATATTGGCCCTTTGGCCTGCATTTCTTCAGGGAGAGGAGTATATGGTGTGGTTTGGGCTTATGCCCTCATTTACGTTAGGTTTTGTTATAGCCATGCCATGTACCCATTTCTCCTGAGAGTTCTCCATCCCCTTGTTTTATAATCACCTTTTCAAGTCGTCTTCTCTCAAGATGAGTTCCTTGATCCTCTTTGGTGATTCACCAATGTTCCCTAGAGTACTCTGGTTCAGCACCTATAGTGTCAGATTCTACCTGGACACGCTTTCATCAATTTTTTAGGATTCGTGTCCCCCTCCATTAGGGATTACATCACCTTTCACATCCAAAGTGACCCTCGAATGGCATGGATGCTTGGCCCAAGGTCCCTCCTACCATTTCGGGCCAATGTCCTCAGGGGGTTTTGAATAAGGAATTGATACAAGTCCTGTGTTATGAATACAGTCATCGGTCGATGCTCATTTATTGTTCCCATTTCAGGTCACACGATGTGGATGCCGTGTTTCAAACATGGTCAATAGTTACCTTCCATCATCATGGCAACCCCATTAATCCCAAAATGTTAGTTACATGATTCACATCCTTGTCCACTTCATCATGTCCAAGTAGAACTTCAAAACTCTTGGTACTATTCCTCAGTGCGCATCCGCATGTTAGGAGGAAAAAGACGCGATAAGGCATCATTCGGGGCTCTGCACCGATTTCCCTTCACGTGTATTTCACATATTGAAAATACCTTATCCTCCCTGGTTTCATACACTTATTTCGACTCACGTAGGCTTAGGGATTGGATTAAGGCCCGCACTTACTTGGAATAGTTCTGTTTCTCTCTGGCCTGAGCTCTAAAGACCCTAAACTATGATCTATTTATACTCCCTTCCTTAAGAACTACGTACAGATTGATTCCCATCCTCATGGGATATGTAGGAATGCCAGACGTCTTCTCTTTGGGCCCATCTCAATCCCACTAATTTATCTATTCTATTCTACCTTTCAGGCTCCGAATCTTATAGGGCCACGTGGTGTGGCATGTATGGGCTTCTTCCCTCATTCACGTCGGGTTTGCAACATCCACACCATGTACACCCACTTCTAGGAGCTAGTCCCTCCTACCTAGTGTCCTACATGACATTAAACTATACTTAGTCCTGCATGACGTTAAAAGGAACCACCAAGAACAACATACAGCTTGATTCCCATTCTCATGGGATATGTAGGAATACCCGTACATCTTGTCTTCGGGACTAGCTCAATTGAGAGTTAATCTCTCCTACCCCATATCCTATAACATTCTCTGTCCCCTAGGCCCAAGTTTTCTTCCTTGGAATCCCACACAGTGTGATGTGGACCTCGTCCTCATTCACATCGAGTATGCTTTATCGCACTGTACACAATCCCTCTTTAACCTCATCTCTCCTGTATATGTCTGACCCATATGGATTAAAACTATGCTTCCTAGTCCCTCAAGACTTTAAACTGTTATGTCTATACCACACGATGTTAAAGTGCATGGATGGTCCCATCACATGACCCTAAACTGTGACAATATCGTCCTGGCTGCATGATGATAAATGATGTTGCATTGTGGTGTCCCCGCTCAAGGGACATCATGTTTGGTATCGGTCAAACACCATACCATTCATCAATGACTTCATTTGGATTGATTCTTGTTGCGATGTCTGGATTCGCTATTCTAGGCCCATCGCCTCACAAAAAAACATACATACATTCACCCTAAAGGAAAAATAAGACCTATCAAATGCCACTCTTTTTGGTGTGAGGGATAGACCCTCACACCCCGTTTATCCCTGGCACTGGTACCTTACCGTGCCACCCCTTAGAACTATGTATTTCTTGATTCTCATTCTGATGAGATACATAGGAATTCCCGAGCACTTCCCCACGGGTCCAACCAAACTTATGTGTTTGGTTCCCTGACCTAAACACTTCACCAAGGGACACATGGTGATCTGGACTCTGAGCCCTCATTCACGTCGGGTTTCATAATTACCTCACCATGTGTCCCCCACATTCCTTACCGATCCTTGGTCCGAACTCTATGACCATAAACTAAGATAACTCTGGGTCCTTGCTGCAAAATGTTAAACTACACAACATCTTACAAAACTATGTTCGGGTTGATTATCATCCTTATGGGATACGTAGAGATGCCCAAGCATTTCTCCTCAGGTCCAGCCTCTGGAATCATAAGTCATGTTCCTCCTCATTTTCGGCCCCTTGGCCTGAACTCTTTTGGGGGACCATTAACTACAACTCTACCCTGAACAAGTTTGGGATGCCCCATGATAATCATGGGATGCATCGAATTTCTCATCAAAGAGGTCTCATCTAAAAGCAGGAATGATCCATGATTAGATTGATGAGTCCACCTAACGTTTTTCCACCACGGTGGTATAATTTGAAGAGTGTTGGATTCTGTTTGAACAAAAATTCACTCCACTTTCCATGCTTTACGTGCCCTTTTTTAGAACCTCGTGCTCTTTCGTGTCTGAAGGGACCCTCTAACAGTATGTATTCTCAGTCTATGGATTGCCTACTATCCTGGGCCAACGTCCCGGAAGACTAATGGATGACATTCTCAGCCAGGCCCCATGTTTCGAACATGATCAGTGGTCGGACCTCATTTTTCATCCCTATTTCAGGATAATACAATATGGATCCTATGTTTCAAAAATGGTCAATAGTTATTCTTTATTGTCATGCCACCTCCATAGTGTTCCAAATTTTGGGTATCATGATTCACTTTTTTCCACTTCCTTATGTTTGGGTTGATTTCAAATGCCCCTGGCGTTACCCCGCCCATGCACTAGAGCACATTGGAATGACGATACGTCAATTGTTCTGAGGTCCCTGTCCTCTAATCATGCCTCTCTCTTCTCTTCTCAGAAATTAAGATTGGTTATTCGAATCTTGGATACTTGAAGCTTGATTGGAACTCATACATTCAAACGAAGTAATGGTACGAATATCCCTTGTTTCTCACATCGGGTATGACCCACGCGAGCTTAGGAATGGATTGCTATTTATTTCAGGATTGTGGTTGAATGAATTAAACCAAATTAACAAGTAAATAAATATATCCATACATGGGGTTCAAAACAAGAGGCAGTAAGGAGAAATGAGTTTATGAGTTCGGCCAAAATAGGGCCCTTAAGGATCAACATCTTGAATAGATCATTCCAACGCTGCTACCTTTTGTCTTGTGACCTCCAGAATTGCTTCCCAACCCCTAAGAACTCTCTCTTAATTAAAGGATTCGCATCATAGATAACTTTCCCTAGACTGTTCTTGCACCTGTTTGGTTTGAAGTTCAGTCATTTGGTGACCCGCTTCCAGAAGCTGCTCTTGGTCACCTGCCATATGGGCCCTCAATTGCTCCACAAGCTCGGAACAGTTTGCAATGAACACTTCCTTTTCTTTATTCTATTTTTCAAGGCATCTGACCTCTTGTTCCAACTTCAAGAATTCTTGGGTACTCCTCGACTCTTTCTGGGATTGGGCAATGTCAGAGCATCGGTTTCTCTCACGCAACTTCTCGGTTTTACGTACAGCTCCAGTTTTTACCGCGCGCGGACCCTCGGGAGTTCAACATCCCAGTGTTTCCCTCAGAATTCAACCTTTGTGTCCCCACTCCAATCCCATTCCAGGGGGGGATTTGTAGATGCCGAAAAATGCTCACGAACTGAAAGAAGTTTTGGCGCGACAAAGCAACGACATATTTTGACCCGAAAATCCGTCCGTGGGGGCCCGAAGGGGCTGCAAAAAAAAACTTAAAGGTGCGTGAAAAAATATCTCCCGTACAAAAAACCGTGGGATTCGTTAAAGTTTTCCGCGTAGGTGCGGAAATTTCCACGCTCCCAACTGCGGGTGTGGAAAGTTGCATGCGGCGATCGCCACATAGTTGAACTGTCTTGCTACCGACACAGGTGCAGAATCTTTCATGAAAGCCTATTTTCTGTGTGGTTCCGACATCCCCAAGAACCTATAAATAGAAGGTAACCCCTTCAACTTCCGATGACTAAAGAATCCGAACTGTCTCTCATGCGTGAAATCCACCTCTCCTGCAGACAAAAGATGGTTTTCAGGTATGGGATTTTTCACGATAGGTCTCCCAGGGGTCCGCCTTCATGCGAGACCACTCAGTCATAACTCTCACCCAAATTCCTTCATGTCCCATCGATTGTGTGCAATCCATTTCAATTATGTGCAATCCCTTCCAAATTGCATGCACCCCTTCCAATTGCGTGCACCCCTTCCACATGAGTGCAATCCCTTCCATTGTATGCAATCCCAACCACTTGCGTGCAAAGATTTTCAATTGCATGAAATCCATTTTAATTGTGCACAATCCCTTCCAGTTTCACACAAAACCTCGACTCTCCTTTATGCGCCAAACTCCCCAATTTCGCGTCGACCAGGTGTTTTCCACGCAACTGCCTCAATTGCATGCCAATTGTGCGAAAACCTCCACCATTGCATGCAATCCTCCTGGACCCTCACCCCAGACTTTTCCACGCTAGTGCTCTATTTGTGCGCAACCCGTCCTCCTTGGGCATACTCTTTCGCATGTGTTCAATTTCCCTCTTCTAGACATCATTTTCGGGTGCCTCTTATGCCCTAAACATCTCCATTACACACCCTTTTCTCATACGACCCTCTAGGGTCATATGAAGTAACTTCAAAGTCCCTTAGGTGGTGTTCCACATTGCGTTGCTTCCCCACATGATTCTTATAATAGGAACACTAAAGACTATTGCTTCTTCGCATAGCCACGCTAATGTGGACCCCAATGGGATCACCTATCGACACCCCTAGTCATGGCATTGCCTATCCCTTCTATTCACCAAGGTGTAGCGGGTACTAGTTATGTAAGTCCTACGGGTGCACGGTAAACCCACCTCGTCCGAGCTGCATGATGTTAAAATTCCAGGAACTATCGTCCTCAGCTCATGTCGTTAAACTGTAACCTCGCCCCATGCATCCTATGTGGGGTTCCCAACCTTGAAAATTCTGCACATCTTCTCGTCTCAATGGGAGTGAAATCTTCCCCAAATGGAATGAGATCCTATTTGCTGCGGCGCCGCCTGTCCACAGGGAAGGGCAACAATCTTGGTGTAAGCCCCTATCCTTTATTTCAAGAGGTTTTACCCCTACCCCTATTTTATTTTTTTAGTGCCAAAGTCTAGCAAAGGGAATTGTGGGTAATGGTGATCCTCCTGTCTTCCATGCCAAATCCCTCTCCTACTAGGCTTTGTCACAATTGGGCCTCCATCGTGGAGTAAGTCCCAATCTCTATCTCCCTAGGATGCGAACCACACATAATCCCCTGTTTCCTCTTTGGGCCACTAACCATGAATAATCCCCACTCCACTTCCCAAGGACACACCTTTCACGTTGTGATCGTCAGGTCTCTGCTACCTCTTGTTTCTCACACAGATCATGAATCACATGGGCTTAGTGTAAGCATCGACCATGACATCCATTCTAATAGGGTGCCTAGAGTGTAAGATCCACAGCCCATCCTGAACTACGTGGACTTTGATCTCTGCTAAGGAAAGGTATATAAGAATCCTCCACGAGGTTCAAGCCCAACAATCATTGGTCCCGACTACTTTCACATTGGTGCACCAATGCCCCATTCTGAACTACGAGGTCCTTGATCCTTACCAAGTCAAGGTACGTAGGAAGCCTCCCTGAGGTTCAAGATAAACAACCGGTCACTCTGACCCCCTTCATGTCAGTTCGCCCAATCCTTTTGAACTATGAGGTCTTTGATCTTTTCTAAGACATGGTACATAGGAAGCCTCCTTGAGGTTCAAGATCAACACCCAGTCACTCCGACCCCCTTCATGTCGGTTCACCCAAACCTTCTGAACTACGAGGTTTTTGATCCTTTCCAAGGAAAGGTATGTAGTAAGCCTCCCTGAGGCTCAATCACAACACCCAGTTGCTCCGACCCCCTTCACGTTGGTTTTCCAAACATCATTATGAACTATGTGGACTTTGATCCCTACTAAATCAAGGTACGTAGGAAGCCTCCATGATGTTCAAGACCAAAAATCATTGGTCCTGACCACTTTCATGTCGGTTAACCAATGCCCCATTCTAAACTATAAAGTCTTTAATCCTTGCCAAGGAAAGGTACGTAAGAAGCCTCCCTGAGGTTCAAGCTCAACACTCGGTCGCTCCAAACCCCTTCACATCGGTTCACCCAAACCTTCTGAACTACGAGGTATTTGATCCTTTCCAAGGTATTGTATATAAGCAGCCTCCTTGAGGTTCAATCCCAACAACCATTGGTCTCGACCAATTTCACGTCGGTGCACCAATGCCCTATTCTGAACTACGTGGACTTTGATCTTTTCCAAGGCAAGGTATGTAGGAAGTCTCCCAGAGGTTCAATCCCACCATCCATCTAGAACACAGGTCCTCATTCACATTGGTGCACCAATGCCCCATTCTGAATAATGAGGTCTTTGATCCTTGCCAAGGCAAGGTACGTAGAAATCCTCCCTGAGGTTCAAGCTTAACACTCGGTCGCTCCGACCCCCTTCACGTAGGTTCTCCCAAACCATTTGAACTACGAGGTCATTGATGCTTTCCAAGGAAAGGTACGTAGGAAGTCTCCCTGAGGTTCAAGCCCAACACCCGGTCACTCCGACCCCCTTCATGTCGGTTCTCCAACCATCATCCCGAACTACGTAGACTTTGATCCTTGACAAGTAAAAGTATGTAGGAAGCCTCCCTAGGTCCTCATTCACATTGATTCACCAACAATTTGGGCTGGCTCAGAGCGTAATCCCCAAATTCCCCCATCCAGAACTATGTGGACTTTGATCCTTGCTAAGGCATGGTACATAGGAAGCCTCCCCATGGTTCAAGACCAATAACCCACCGAACCTGACCACCTCACGTCAATTCACCACCATCCTACACGATGTTAAACTGTATTCTCCCCAAAGCAGCATTAATTCATTGTTTCACATATGACGGAAATCCATTGTTTTCCATCAAACGGCAAGCCGTTGTGTCCCCTAAACAATGGTAGGCTATTGTACCCTATTCAGCGGTAAGCTGTTGCAATCCCCTTTGCTGCGATGCACATATTTGGTCCGTCCTAGTGGTGTTAGACCAATTCAGGATTCTAACCATGCATAAGCCCTATACATATCATCGAGTTTTTGTCCTATGTGTACACCCCACTTAAAGCCTATTTCCTGGTCTTTCCCTCGATCCTAGGTGTTTCGGGAAGGTCATTCTCTAACCAAGAGGTTACACTTACTCTAGGTCCCATCCACACATCCATTCTCATGGGTCGACTCCTTAGGCATCCCATCGCCCTCTCAAACTATGCAAACTTTGATTCCCTACCACATGGATACGTAGAAAGTCTCCTTGAGACTCAATCCCAACATCATCATCGTCCTCACGACAGTTCCATATCACTCTCCACCTAATACACTTAACCACCCAATATCCATATTGATTCTCACCTGGGCCACCACATACCGGTGTGGCCATGTCAACCCACCTACATCAGTTTATCCTACAGGGTTTACACTCATCTGATCCACTCTTGTTAGTTTTCCGATCAGTCTGATCCATCTCCACTAGACGTTAAACATGTGTCATACCCTGTGTTGAACATGGTAAGATGAGTAAAACCTCAGAGAAATTCCTAGGAAATACGATTCCTCGCATTCGACGCGAGATGCCTTTGGCTTCCACGCCCTCAAGAATCCCTATAACAAGGGGAAAAAGATATATGCACCAGTGTTCCAGCGTCCAGACACACCAGTGATGTCCAATGTGACTAATCCCCTGACTAAAGGTTTCTTCCCTGACTTGACCCCTTAGAATGTCTTGAAAGAAGTAGTGTAATTAACCAGCATCCATGAAGATATGGCACTAGTAAGAGTTTCACAAACAACGTATTAAATCTATGAGGGAGACCCGGAATAGGTAACGAGCTCCGAGGAGGAATCCACAGAAGGGGGAACCAACATCCCATCATCCCGTATCAATCAAGGAGAAAACGTCCCTGAATAAGTGATGGATGGAACCTGCCTTTGGAAAGCAGGAATGTAGGGAGACAAAACCACACCTTTCATCCTCAAGCGGACGGACGTGCATGCCCCTGTAAAAGCATCAGAAACAACCATGAAGGAGGGATCTTTTCCGAATAATGTGGCACTAATTGAGCTCAAATAATATATTCTCATGATAAGTGATATCATCGTAGAATAAGATCACTTGAGAGAAATGTGGCACTAATTGAGCTCATATAATATATTCTCAGCCTGCACACCCCTCCCTTACACACCCCCTTCCCTATTCCCTAGAACCATCCCCCCTCCTGGACACCCCTCCCCCCTGCAACCCCCTCCCCCCTGAACACCCACTGCAACCCCCCTGCCCCTGTACCCTGCACACCCCTTCCTGGACTGGACACCCCCCTCCTGCACACGCACCCCCTCCCCTGCACACCCCCTGCCCTCTTCCCCAGCACCAGCCCCTACCTCCTGCAACCCCCTACCTCCCGCACACCCCCACCCTCCTGGAACAACCCCCCTCTATGAAAAACTTCAGCTAATGATCTCATATATCTATCCCATATTTCTAGTTCTCCACCTCAATATTCCAATGACGCCACAACACCTGAACAAGAGGCATTGTATTCGATCATATCACTTTCCTACTCTAGTGCCTGAAATAAAATAGACATTACTCAAATGACGTTTCCACCTTAAACTCACTATCATCATTTTCAACCACATATGGATGATATGGATCATACTTCAAGAGATATGATACATGAAATACAATTTTCATCACCTAATGTTACATAGGAGGTAACCTGTAAGGCATGATTCTGATCTTATCCACAATATTGAATATACCAAAAAATTATGGAACAAAATTCCCATGTTTCCTAATGTAACTTTTCCTTAAAAAAGTTGATAACCATTAGAATACCCAATCACCCATGGTGAACTTTAGAGGTCATTTCCACCATAAAACCTACAAGAAATTCCTTCCTTGAGCAGTAACCAGCCACATATGGATCATATGAACCCTAGAGAGACCACCCCGGATAACCCCCCCATACATCCCCCAACCCCTAACCAACTATACTTAATCATCAAATGCTTCCATAATAGCTGCACCTTATAAAAGTACTCACATTATCTAGCTACGAGAAAAAAACCCCCACCTTCCAAATAAAACTGAACTCAAACATAATACAATATATATCATAATAATTAAAACTATCTACAATATAAACAATATAAAATTTCAATATCAATATCATCATAATAAAAAGAACTATTTGACAAAATTAAATGTATAAACCAAGAATACAAGTTACATCTGAAATGTACCTCAATATCAACATCACCAGAACCATCATGACCTTCATCATCTCCTATAGAAACACCAACATCATTATCACCTCCTCTTAGACCACTGCCACTATCATCATGATCATTTAAATATTCATTGGTTTATGCACCTAAATCAGTTGAAGGAGAGAAGAATCCTGATAAACATAATGCATACAAATGAGAAAACATTTAATTAATGAAAACATCCAATGTTTATATGGTGATTCATATAATATCATTATGTTACCAATAAAATAATCTGATAAACATAAAGCATACAAATAAGAACACATTTAATTAATAAAAACATTGAAATATTCTTGTGTATGATGATTCTTGAACAAAAAATTGAAGAGAAATAAGAAGGATGTTTAGAAAGTGTAACAGACCCGTCTGAAATAAGATCACAACCACCAACAAATATGTTGAAGTTCTCCATGTGAATATCTTTAACAGTCAGATTAAATGAAAACAAATTTATTAGAAAAAAGATTAACTACTATTCAATAGTTACAATTAAATTTTCATTTTGAAATAACAAAATCAAAATAGAATACATGTTTTTTAGATCAAATAAACAAACTGAAATAGAACACTTGTTCTGTTATCTATAAATTAGAACTTCATTAATACAAAAATATGTAACATTGCAACTATTGATAAAAAAATACAAATATATTTTCAATTGAAAAGACAATCAAAAAATAAAAATCATGTTCTATTATAATTATTTTAACTTCAACAATAAAAACTCACACCTAAAAAAAAATAACATTTTGTGGATAAATATTAAAGACACCTCAATGGTGAAACAATCCTCGACACCAGCCTCTCTACACCTCTAGATTTTTTGGATACCATATCTACTCAATGATCTTGAATTTGTGGATATTGTCAATATAGATTCCGAAATATATTTTATTTACAATATCTAATGATATATTAAAAAAATATTAGAATTCATATATTCAATCCTTGATGAAAGACAATACAGAAATATAGTTTCATAAATGTAATCTATAGTTGTGAGAATTAACTATGTGGTGGCGTTTAAATTTTTGGTAACAGCCTGTGGGTGTTTCAAGAAAAGACAAGTTTAATGATCTACAGATGACAGAGAGTTCATATGTTATAAAAGAGAATTCATCAAAATGAAAAGAAAGTAAAAGAAAGAAGATAAAGCAGGGATGGATGTACCATTTGAAGAATGAAAAGCGTTGGGAAAACACCAATCAAAATTCCAAACACAACCCACATGGAAGTTGTAACAGTATCCTTTGATTTTTCGCAGATTGAAACCCAAAATAAAGAAAGCATTACAACATCTAACGATGATTTTTTTGTTACAACTCCAATCCTGGAAAGGAAGGCATTTTTTTTCAGAATCTTCCATCCAAGTAATCTTTTCATATTTCCATAGGAGACCATCAAACAGTTATATTGAGAATCTATCTTCTAAAAAACATGTTCATGAAAAGTAAGGAAGCAGAAAGAGAGATTCCTGAAGATAGAGAATTAAAGAATTAGAGAATTAATGAATTAGAGAAAAGAAAGCCGCAAACCACAAACAACATATTCAATTTCTAAATCAATCAGACAACTCCTGATATTTATATAACTTTCAGATCACATACCAATCAGTTTAGGAGTAAAGTTATCCATACTGAGCTCCAAATAACCCCGAAGGACAACTTGGCTACTCTTTTTCTTCAGCTCATTCTTATATGAGAACCTCTCTATGTTAGCGTCTTGGTCATCTGAAGAGTCAAGTATATTGGCATATTGAAGAGAACATTTTTGATAAAAGAAAACCTGAAATAATACATATATATTTCACTATCAATACACTATAAAGAAAAATAAACAACATAAAAGAAGGGATACCTATATAACTTCTTCTCTAAAAATATCATTTCAATCTTGGAACATCCCTGTATACATTGAATTTCCAAAAAAACCTCTGCCAAGGAGAACCCATGAAAAAGTATCATGTAATTGAAACTTTGAATGAGTGAAGAAATTACGTATGAAATCCTTTTAAGAAAGCTGCAATATGAAAACACTTCTATATAAGAAATATCTAAACATGTATATATAATAAATCTATAAATAATTTCAATTAATATCCAATTGAAAAAAATAAATGAATTGTATGTTTTAGTTATATAAAAAATGGAAATGAGAAAAAAATGCATATTTTTCAATTATAATATTTGAATAAAAATAACAGTCCAATAAAAAGAAAAATTATATACCTGAGTGGATGATTATTTAACATACCCACCTTCAGTGAGTCCACTCTGAATGTAATCCAATACATTTATAAAAAAACAATGAAAACGACAGGAAATCTACATGATTAAAACTGCAAAAAATGTGTACTGAATAAAATTAGTTCGCCATACATTAAATGGAGAATGCATTGATGTGGTGGAGGAAAACTATATCAACCATGGAAGAAATTTTAGATGAAGAAATATTGACCCAGAAAAAGAAGTACAAGCATTGATTAGTGAATCAAAATAGGAGATATATTGTATTGATGTTTGAAAAATACATATGTATCTTGAAAAACTAACTCTTGGAGAGAATTGAATTTTTTTCTAGAAACTTATGAGAACCCACTATTTGTGAAGAACTATATTTTATTATAACCTGAAATATTAGTATGAACATAGTAAAATCTAAAACTATAGGGTAGATAAAAATGATACCGAGATGCTACAGATGAGAAAATACCATATACATGATTCATCAAAAGATGGATGAATCTGTGCTTAGGGAACATTTCTACCCTCTCGTCTATTTCTATGAAGAAATAGTAAGATAGATTTTTGAAGAAAGTAGTAGATTTCGGTGATGGTGAATGGAAACATGAAGTGAGTATAGGGTGTGCTTCACCGAGGTAGATCTGATAGGAGACAGATAATACTGGGAACCCCTGGAGGAGTGGAGGGGAACTAGGTGATGGATAGAGATGTCAACTGGGTGAGGCAAGGACCCTAGCTTGACAGGAGGTAATAATCGAGCGAGAGCAGAAACCAAGGGAAATCTATACTTGGCATTGATTTGATCAAATTATAGAGCCATAAAAGGAAGGCGGAGTCACAGTCAATAGAGGGAATTAGGGTAGATTGATTTGAAGGATGGTATCAGAGTATGACGGTGGAAATAGTGCGCGAGAACCCGAGGAGTGGACATGAACCAGGATTAGGATGAAGAAGATGACTGGGGTCTGTGGGGACCATAGGTTGACAGAAGAAGAAGCGCGAGTGTGGGGATAAACTGAGGGAAACCACATGTGGAAGAGGGGGTGAGGAAAAAGAAATGGTATGATGCAAAGGAAGACAACAAACCCTAGGTAGATAAGAGATGAACCCCGAGATGGAGGAGAATCCGAGGTAAACTGTGTGCCAAAGAGGGAGGGAGGGAGAGGAAGGGATTGATACGAAGAAGGTATTTGGAAGTCTGGTGGAGAAGAAACGTGGGTTTCTGAATGTTGGACACGTGGAATGGAGAGGAACCCAAGATTAGTATAGTTAGTAGATACCATGTCTCCCCTATTTTTTCTTTTAATACTATTTATGAAAGTAGTAAATTGAACATGTTGAAGAACCTCAATTCACTCTGACATGTTTATAGTTTTTTATTTTGGAATTATGAAATTCCTTATTGTTTTTAGAATAAAAAAAATATTATTCTAGATAACTAGAGGTAAAGAGGAAGATGTAACTTTTAAAATTTTCCTAGTGGGAAGAATATCATTGGGCCCATGTCATCACATAGTAGCTTCAATGATGGTAACTTCATTATCATTGTTGAGAATTTTAAATCTAATAATGATGAACCACCAAAGAATAATCAGTGGTTAAATATTTGATTTTATCAATATAGGATAGATCCGTAAATTCCATGAGCTCACCTTTAGCATGGGGATGATTCTGGAACATCTATATTTTTAAATGTAACACCAAAATCTGATCATTATACATCTTGGTAATGTTTTCTCATACCTGAATACAAGAAATATTTGAATATTATTAACATATAATATATAAGAAACACTATTTTGGGAATATTTACATAGGGAATCAACCATGATAAATAATAATCATGCTAGTAAACATATACGATATCAATTGGTAAGTTTTTTTTGGGTAAAGATATCAAAAGATTAGATAGAATAATATCACATTAAATCATGGTTAAAGGTGAGAATGTGGAAGTTTAATGTCATTGCACCACATTCTATGAGGGAATGGTGACAATGTAATGATTTCATCAAGGATAAATTTAATAAATAAAAAATAATTGGAGTATCTAACATAATGATAAAAATAAAACAACGTTTCCATTTGCCACAATATTTCTAACATGTCAATGGATAAATAAATCTTGGAAACATCACATTATCATGTTCCACAATAAGTCTCGGTGAAATCTAACACAAACCATACCCTAAAAAAAATAAATATTAAAAGATATAAATAAGAAAGAATAATGGAGGTAGAAGCGGAATATTTACCTCTATCCATTTAAAGTAGAAGAACCCCATAAGGAATTTTTAGAGGTGGAATCCAGAATAACTATTTTTTTATCCTTAAAAAACAACACCCATCCTTACTAGGTAACCAATCCACCTCCACTTTGTACCCGATGGACCTTATAAAAGGTCCACTACACTTTCCAGCCCACCGAGTACTTGGTACCCCTCCATCGGGTACCTTATAAAGGCTGTAGTTTTTTACAAACCCATTAAGAGGCACCTAGTGACTCCCAATCAAATACCCAATGACTACTGCCATTTTTTGTGGTTAGCCACCACCCTAAGATTTGGAATCCAACCCTCTAAATAACTGTTAGACTCAAATAAAAACACATCCTAGAGATGTACTAACTCTTGAAATTCCAATTCATATCCCAATTCTCAAAAATCTTCCTGCTTCAGGCAAAACAAATCAAATTTCCTCTGAAATTAATGACCCTCTAATTGTGTGGGTCATTAAAAAATCCCAACCATAAGAATTAAAATCCCTGAGAAGCATCCAGGATGATCCCCTAATTCCCAATTTAACCATCAAAATTTTATACCATCACTTTTTATCGATTCCAATTGTCCCAACTCTACCATGAATATTCCCAATCTAAACTAATTTTTTCTTCACCAAAAACCACTTCTCCCTCACTCCACACATATAAATTATAAATATTATAATGTATCGAATTCAAAAACCTCTTTACCATACTCAAACATGTGAAACTATTCCAGTTTACTTCTAAAAACTGATAAAAAAAATAATGAACACATAATTGTTCATAACAAAGAAGAGGAGAATCACCAGGAGGGGTTTGGCTGCATTAGAGGAATGACATAGGAGGTGTGGAGGCCACCTAGGAGCAGCTTCAATGGGGGAGGTGAGGTGTCCCACATTCTGTGGCAGCGGCTTGTGGTGGGGTTTCCTTGTTCGGTGTCAGCAAGGGGCTCTATCGCGAGGGGCACCGTCGGTGGAGGAGTATCAGGGATAGGAGAGGCCGTGATGGGTTAGGGAAGGAGAGTCATGTGCAGAGTGTATCGGGAAGAAGGGTGCCTCCATGAGATATGTCAAGGGTTTGAAGGGTCTTGAGGGGCATCGTCGGTGGAGGAGGATCAGGGAGAGGAGTGGTCACGATGGGTTGAAGAAGGAGGGCCGCGCGCAGTGTGAGATGTCTAGTGTTCGAAGGGTCGCCACCATGAGAGACATAAGGAGGAGCCTGACTCAATTTGTAAGAAAAAGCGATCAGGGGAAAATGGAGGAGGAGCCCAATGGGATTTGAAAAAAAATACTACGTAAATTTTTTGCCATGACAGTATATAATAAATCGTGGCTATAAATAAGATTTAGCCACAGATCTATAAAACCGTGGATATATATCCATGGATATAGCTTCAATTTCTAGTAGTTATACTTGATAATCCTATGGTTAGAGTAGACGATAAACCATTGGCCCATAAGGTAGTGTCACCACATCTTCAATGTGAAGACTACCGCTACCAACTCATGGTTGGGAGTCATATAGTTCTCCTCATGTGGTCTCAAATAACATGACCTTTAGGAAACCAACACTTACCTCTACATCAGTACATAACCAAGTTCAGTCCTTGATGCATTGTAGGACACTACGTAATCAACTCCCATATTAAGAAAACTCAATATCAGCGTGCTCTTCAAACTCTGTCGTAACTTTTGAAAAGCCTATGGGCACCTTTCTATCCATGTGAAAGGTTTCCCCTTTCAAACGATCAATATTTTCATCGACCCATTGGTAGTATATACTAGTTCACCATGGTCACTTAGTTAAAGTTCCTATAGTCCACACATAACCTCAAACACTAGGTCTTACTAATCCCTTTCTTTGAAAGTCATCCACCTACAACCTCAGCTTGAGAAGCTACGCAAAATCCATCCATAATATTGATGCTGATATCGGTTCCATCTCGGGGTTTAGAACAAAGTAGAAGTCTATCCCTCTATAAAGAGGTAAACTTGGAACATCTTTAGGGAAGATGTCTTCATACTCCTACACTATTGTTGGGAACCATAAACTCATAACATCTACTACGCCGAGGGTAAGACTAGCCAAATCAAGAGTGATCAGCAGCACCCTCCTATGCATGAGTCTATACTGTGCGGACTGGATTCCCTTTCTTACCAACCAAGGAAAACCCAATTCCATTACTGTGGACATGCCATACCCTTTTGCCCAAAATATTCAATCTATGAATGAAATGTGGATGACCAGTCCATACCCAAACTAATTTCGTAAGGCCTCCACACAACCACTAAGAGTTTCCAACCAAAACTCTCACCTAAAGTGTTAGATCACACCGTCTGCATAAGTGTGATTATGGAGTCTCATACAATAGGTATCTCTAGATGTAAGGGTAAATTCAACGGTTCAACTGGAAACTATAGGTCTTGAAAAAGATTCACGACAAGAAGGAATGATCATCACCTATTTCAATTAATACAACAACTAAGAGTAGACATAGACCATACCTCAAATCATTGATGGAGACCTTGGATCATACACCTTGGCCGCATGAGTCTACCCATTCCCCTATCCTCCAACTCCCTGAGCCTGGTGTGGACCGCATTAGGGCGGTGGTGGTAACATGTAAAAATGTATACCACCTCCTACTACTCTCCTAGATCCTCTACCACGTATCCCGCCCTAAAAATTCATTTGTTCCTGTCACCGTCTCTACCCCGGTGTCCCATCCCCGATTTCACAGTCAACATGATGGGCGAGACAATCTCTAGAAAGATGTCCCCTACTATATTTTGAAAAAAATTACCTCTTTCTAGGACATCTGGACTAACCCTATAAGCCCTGAGTTATATATACCCTATATTGGGACCTCTGCTCAGAATGTATCACATGTCCATGTCCTTAATAATGACGTTTTCTTATTACTTTCCCACTTCTAACATCCACTAGCTGTATCTTCTTGTCCAAAGGACTTAAACCACAAAGGTTCTCTCTAGCACCCTTGAATAAGTAATAATTAATAGAGGAATAGTGCTAGCAGGGATGTCCCTAAACACACCTCGCTCAGAGGTACAACCCTTGAAGCACTAGTTTTATCATATTCATTGAGAACCTGGAAAGGTCGGTATGCCTCGATGAATAATCAGCTACCAACATGTCATCCTACCGAAATTGTATAAAATCTTGGGAATACATATCCCTTAGATGTCATGGTGAGATCCCCTTATCTGAGAAAGGTTCTCAAACTCTATCCATAGAAGAGTTACCTCATTGTAAGATCAGGTAATCTAAACCCCATTATCACCTTACTGGTCCACATAGAAGGATCACCACCAGGATCGCCATATGATATAATGGTTTCCTGACCAGATGAAAAACTTGGTCACCACCTCAAGGTAGTTCTTAGATGATTGTGAGCCAGGATCACCTTGGAACATGAGGGGTTTCTGTCGCTGAAACTTACAAAGATTTATTAGCCTATATATCTCATCCATTGGTACTACGAGTTCCATGTGCTACTCCATAAGTGGTGTTATAGGTGGTACACCACCCGATGGTGTTGTATCTAGTATGAACCCATGTACCCATCTCATCACCCCACAGATCATCCTCATGATCATGTGGTGGAATCCTGGATGGCTATCTATATGGAAAAATCTTGAAACAAAACAAGATGTACCATGGTCAATAGAGTATACCTAGTTAGATGACTCAAGGAACTGGAAAACTCAACCAATTTCTATACGATGCATGTACCATATTTTCCCCTGTAAGTAGTGTTATCATGTACCGAGTCAAAAATAAGAGTTCATGGTCCATATGGATACGTTAGCCGCTACACCAAAACTGGATTCCCTGACCTGAAAGCCAAATTGAAAACACTTAACACTATTTCCCCAAACCAAACCCATAGACTCTGGGTTCTTAAGGTAGAACTGACCTCCTCTGCTACCATTATATCATGTACCATCCCCTGAGGCCCATTATATTACTATCCCAAGACCACCTCCCATAGACCAGGGTCTAGAGATGAGCACTGAGTAGGCATATACCAAAAAACAGGAGGCATTTTTCTAAGTAACTATACAAACACACAAAACTACAAGCCCATATGCTGGAAGGTGAATACACTAAGTAAAAAACACAAGGTATGTTAGTAGAAAACTGAAGGTAAACGAGGCCATAATACACGCCCAAATAAAATATAAAAGTAAATGTACAAGTCTATGGAAATCCTCTACAGAAAACCCTACCTGAAGGGTAGGTACATAAACAACTGTATGAAATTACATAAGCACATCTTTTCTATCGGGTCACTCTAAGCACCACCCGACCCCGGTCCACCAAGGACTCTATCAAAGAGTTGATCTTCTGCTCAAGACACGACACGTGTGGTAATGGCCTGTACAGGGGTGAGTAAAAAATACTTAGTAGGGACCCGAACCATAATGTTATATCATAAAGAAATACACAAAGCATAAAAACAAATAGATACAAGAAGTGTAGCCTCTGAGAAGTATAGTTAAGAGAGTCACTAGAGTCAACCCACATAGGTATAAATCTAAAGTATGAAAAGAAAGACTATCAGTCGTAAATACTGAACACCCTGTACTATTGATACACTCATTCCCAATGAGTCACTTAGGCCTATTGGGGCACCTAGACCCACTCTTCACTTAGGCCTACCGGGGAAACTATAACCACTCTTCACTTAGGCCTACTGAGGCACATAGACCCGCTCTTCTATTAGGCTTGTTCGAGCACCTAGTCCCGATCACCAATTAGGCCTATTGGGGCACATAAACCTGATCGTCACATAGGACTACTAGGGAACCTAGACATAATCATCTCATAGGTCTTCTGGGGAACCTAGACCCGCTCATCACTTAGACCAGCTGGGACACCTAGACCCGATGGGTGCACGCTTGATTCTAGGAGTATCTAATACTCATGCCATTGGTCATATTTAAACTTAAAAAAATACCCACTAAGAGTATATCAAAAGGACCATATAATCAAGAGGGTCCCAATTCCACAAAAGTCTCATCAATCAGACATGTGGTTTGGAAGTTATGATCCTTTTAGTAAAAAGGGGTCAGTGGGGTCTACGTCCGGGCCGACCTGGTCAGACCGAACGAACCTGACTCGGCCCGCTGGGGCCGACCCAAACTGGTGGGTTGAACCAGCCCATTGGGCCTGGCCCAGACCAGCTAGGTCTGACCCAACCCACTATGGAGGCCTGACCCGTTGAGGCGGGCCAACCCACTGTGCCGACACAATCCTCCTGATGAACTCAGCATGCTAGAGTGGGATGGTCTTCTCTACTCGGGATGGGGTGGACACTGCATCCCACTCATGGATGGCGCTTCTTCCCACCCACTTCTGTTGTCGTGGGTCTCCCCTATGGCATGCCACCTCCCACACACGACCTCCGTTGCCGGCGCACTGCCAGGTGCTTTTGCGGGCCATCGAATTCTCTCTAATGGTCTGTTTTCTAATCCGCAAGTCCCATTGTGATCCTTAGGTCACCGCCTCCACTTTCCTGTGCTCCAAGACGTCTTTCTATCCATCTGGGGGTCTGACCACATTCGAAACCTCCTGAAAATAATCTGACTCGACCATAAGGGTTCGTTGGTGAAGAACGTGAGGTGGGAGAGAGATCACCATGAACACCCAAGGAAAAAAACATCATCCTTGTTCATTTGAATTTCTTTAATTACATTATAAAATAAAGGGGAGACATTCAAATAATTACCATTATATCATCCCCTCTTAAATCCCTACATGTCGAAATCCCATTCCGGTAGGGATGATCGATCCAAGGGTCAATTTTTTAGTGAATTGATATGTGTTTTTCATTTAGAAAAGAGGAATTGGGGAAGGGTAACCACATAGAAAAAAATTCCCCTACTTGGAATCAGATCATTTGTCGTTGAAGAACAGATTCGCACGACGTCATTTTTTGATCCTTGATCTGTAGTCTGCCGTTATTGTTGGAGATCCTTTGACCCACTGTTATCATTAGAGATCCTTTGAAGGAGGAGGGAGGGAATAATATTTATCATCACCGTTCATCGTTCGCTAGTGAAAATCCTCCATATCCTCCAAGAAAAACTCCAAGATCGTGGAAATAATTCCGCACCCACGTTAGGCTATTAATTGATGAAACACCTTTCAAAATTTCTATTATACTGAGTTTATGCATCATTACGATGTTTCATTTATGAAATGAAACACTTTCCCCACCACTGCGTTGTAGCGAAACATTTTCAAATAGAATAAACTTTTTAAGTTTATTTTATTTTTCCTTAAAACGCATGAAAATTAACTTTTACCCTCAACCCTCACCGGTCGAGGTTAGGCCCCAACTAAAGAAAGAACACCCTCACGAGCTCAAAGAAACTCTTAGATTTCCAATCCAAGTCACCGTTAATGAGTTACTTGATTTGAGAATAAAATAATTTTTATTTAATTATTTTATTCATGATTATTCCATTTTTAGGTTTTCTCATTGGAGGCCCGCACCAACTAAAGTTCAGTAACACATATGGTAAACCTTCCATCCTAAACCCAATAGTGCCCTCATAATTTTGATTTAGGAAACCCATTTAAGATTTATTCCCCTTTTTTTGGAAAATTGCTCACATGCACTATTTAAAAACATAATATTTTTTGACAGACAATTCAGGGCCCACCAGGCCTCAGAATCACATGCCATCTCAGAAAATCTGAGTCATTACAAATGGACCTTTTATTAACATCGTTAACATACTTCTTTGAGACACCCAAATATATTCCATGTTTGTGGATAGAAAGAATTTATTTTCATAAACTTCCTTATATAAGGATATGTTTTTATTTATTTTTTATAAATACCCATGAATTTATACCTCATTACTTATAGAGACATATTATACTATGATATGTAGGTCTTGTTCCCAAATGTTCCACAACACCATAAGTATCCTTGAAATTTGAATCTTTTAGTATCATTTAAATTATGTATGAAGTGTTATCCTATATTTTTTTCTTGATGCATACTATGGGAATGAATTTTATTCTATTTGGTAATCATAGAAATTATAGATGTATTCTATTATTCCACTAATAAAGCTGAATGTTATTTATCATTTTTATTGGTCCAAACATGATCAAATTTTATGTTTAAACCTGAATTTTTATTGAAAATAGAGACACATAGATTTTTTAGATACATATTTAACCTTATATTTTGTGTAATATCTCTTAGCTGATTTATAGGATTTTAATTGACTTCAATATAATTTTTGAAATCCTCATTTAAATCATTCATATCATTCTCTACTTTAGGGTACTCAGATCATTTATTTAAAAATTATTTATTTTTTCAACGCAAATACTTCTTTAATATTCTTTATCATCTTCTAATTTTTAGAACTTTTTATCTTAAATTTTTTGATTTGATGAACCATGGAATCTTATTTATTTTTAAGAACATTTTTTTTCTATTATTTTCTTAATTTCTTATACTAATTTTTTTTCTTGAGCATGGTTTTATGTTTAGGACATGATTTATGTTCGTACTTAAATATGAATTCCATATTAGTTGGTTATATATAATTTTATTTACTTCTTGAAGTGCTAAACACTTTTCAGCATGATCTATAAAATTAATAAAATTTTCACCAGATTCATATTTAAATTATCTACTAGATGAAATTAAAAATTCTTCCTCCTTACTAATCATATTTTTTATTATTTAATATGGAATATATATTATTTTTACTTTTATCTTTGATTTATTTTCTTGACATTTTATCCCAATTCTTTATTTTTGGTCTCTCACTATCATTAGATTCAAAATATAACCCTTTATTCTTAGGTTAGTCAATGGAAAAACTCCAAGTTACACTTAATTTATATCTTTTAATTGGAAACTTTCCATTAATCTTTCTCTTTACCTTAATCAAACTATTTGAAATAAGAGAAATTATTCTTTGATAGTCTTGACCATCCTCTTCATTTTAATATTCAATTGAATCTTTAGAATCAATATGTTCTTTGATTTTAGACATTCTCATAGCTTGAAAATTTATTTTTTCTATTTTTGTTTTCTTGAAGGATAGATTTTTCTCATTTCATAAGCTATAAGAATGATATGAAATTCATCAAAGTACATATCCTCTCAATATTTTATAGGTGAGATATTACAATAATTTTTTTTAGAAAAATAATCACATGATTCTTAATAATTTTATAATCTTTATATTTTTTACCAAACCCAAATATATTTATAATAATTTTTTTACCCAAGTAAAATAGTCCTAAATATTATCTTCCATGGTTTTATTTATGTCATTAAACCTGATTATCCAAATCAACCATTTAGCCTCCTTGACTTCCATATTTCCTTCATAGTTACTTTATGGATTATACTAGATTTTTTAGTTAATTTAAGTCACATAAATATTGTGTAAATTTAAAAAAAATTAGGATAACATTTTGTGCTTTACCATCAGGGTTTATAACCTTTTTATATAATGTTCATTAGACAATTGGCTTCAATTGGGGAAAAAACAACTAAAATACCCCTATATTCTAATATGAGGAATAAAAGATATGGAAATATCATGTTATTCGAA
This sequence comes from Viscum album, assembly GCA_963277665.1. Lineage (NCBI taxonomy): Eukaryota > Viridiplantae > Streptophyta > Magnoliopsida > Santalales > Viscaceae > Viscum > Viscum album. The sequence goes on along the minus strand of OY728158.1, from coordinate 1,531,971,747 downwards.
TTGTGATAATTGTTTCTATAAAATATAGTCTCCCACCTAGCGTTAAAAAATTTATATATCTATCATAAGCACCTAAATGGAGTAGAAATAGAGAACCTCACTATGATACTAGTTGAATGATCCATGATCATATGAATTTACTAAGAAGGTTAGGGATGAATTAGTGGGGACTAATTTTTATAATTTATTCCAAATTAAATCAACCACTACAATAACATTATAATAGATTAGTACCGTTCTTGTTTCGAGTCACACGAGACTGAGCTATTTTACAATGCTTCTATATAGAAATTCTAACCACATTGTGAAAAATCCCCTTGAAGATTCAGTTTCTTTATCAACATTTGATGTGATATTCCTCCATGAAGCTTAAATAATATTCATGTATAGATTGATCACTTCATACATACATTTATGTATTCACTAATAAATAATCAACCCCATATATGATAAACTAAAATCTCGAGTTCATAAAAAATAGAAATGATGACTTTTAAAATTTTGGCTTTAGGCTCTGCTCTTCTCTCAACATTCCAATGATTTTATCTATCTTCTTAAAAACCTTATGCTCACCCTATACCCGTACTCAGTATAATGAATCAATTTTTTTGTATATAAGTACTAATGTTTTATTTTTTTATAGTAATAAATTTATCTACTAAAATTTTAAAAAAAAATCATTCAAGATCATTAAATTTTCTCCATGAAATCCATTATCCTAAAATAGAAATTGATGAATCCATTTTGTCATGTTAGAATGAGTAATTATAAAAATACTATCTTGGGAGACATCAATTTGATGTAAAATTTTATTAAAGGTCTCTATCATGAACTATATATCAACATGAGTTACTAAAATACTCGTAAACAATTTATCTTATCAAACCATCAACTTCAAACTTCATAGAAGATCTCAAAAATGATAAAAATAATTCAAAATTACAAAATATCATGATAAATTTCATTTCAATTCTACATGCATGAGAATTGAACTTTTACTTACCTAGTCCTTAAAATAAAAATCAGATTGAATCAATGTAATTTTTCATAATGTTTTTTAGAACCAAAGACAATCAATTCTTCATCCCATGAAAACACCAGAGTAGTTATTTAATGAAACATCTTCATTAAACTCAATTTTTAATACTACAATAAATAATTTAGGTAAGATAACTCAAAACATAAAATAGATATAAGTACTGATCATTTATTTCATAATTTATCATGAATCTACTTTAATCATATTTTGAATATCAATTTTAATACAATAATGACCAGTTCAAGAATCTTTCGGTTTAATTTCATTAAAATATTTTAATTTTGGAAAAATAATATTTTAAAATGGAAAAAATCACATGAGGTCAGATTTTTCATAAAAGAGAATATCATACGAGATTATAAAAACATCCTACGCATAACCGAACTTGCCTATGTGTGAAAAAATATCATATTCATGGATGAATTTACATTTCTAATTTTCCAAAATGACTTATGTTATTATAAAATATTTTTTCGGTTATTTTAATTAATTATATGGTACCCCTATAAGATAATTTACTTAGCCATATTTTCAATGTCTATATGCCTAATTGGAATAATATACGTGGTGGAAAATTCTTGCATTTATAGCTGAAATGAATTTGATGTTTAAAAAAATATCATATTCAAATTAAAACGTCACATATATAGTGAAAATTTATTATACGAATACTTTATTATATGAATACAAACATTATTCTGGTCTCTTACTTATTTTACAAGATTTCATATAGAATAATTTATTTGTATATGTTTTCAACATAGAACAAAAAAATTCTAGGACACAACCATCTCTCTCAAAACATCTTAAAATTTCTTCCATCCATATTTAACTATCTTAAAAAAATTCCGATAATCTCCAAAAACATCTCATCAACCTCCAATTATTGTCAATAAAGGGTTAAAACAACTAAAAACCTTCATAAAATGCATGGTACTATATTTATATAATCATTTTATATAATGAAACATTTATAAGATTAATTCATTCATGAAAGTTTACATGAATAGGACAAGTATAATTCACTCATGATTTATAATTCATGTTTAAATACAAGAACACATAAGGAGTGTCCTCAAGGTCTATTTAAAGATTATACTACCATATAATATAACATGGGGTGATATTTACAATTCTTCAACATATAATATCCCTTGATCCCATAGCTTTATTACTTTTCAACCTTAGCCTTCATGAGGTACTATCATGTCACGGGTGATGAGAGGATCCCGTTAGAGTGCCAAGTTATTTAACATAGCTTATAAATACCACCAGAGGATGGATTTTATTTAGATACCTCTCATGTGATCTTTATTAAGAACAATAAGATGAATATAAAAATCATAGTTCTATAATGATAGTACACAAGAAATATTTTATTTATTCTAAAATATGAGTGATTTTATTTATCGATCATGGTTTTATTATTTTATTAGTTTTTTATGATTTCACCACTTAGTTTAATCTTTAAACTATATTGAAAAACCTATAATGTTATTATAGCTTTAAAATGAATTTAATTTTTGAAATAATTTTTTTGAAATTAAGAACACAAGTATTGTTATTCACAATAGGCCATATCATAATATACAATATAACATGGAAGAGTGTCAACTATTAGACCACTCTTCCCAGTTTTATGATATTGAATATCATATTGAATTATTTTTATTTTGTTAGTCTTAGGGAATAATTAGTTTTTATCATAAGGTAAGATACAATGATATCCATTGGTTTTATTATATGTTGTAAGCTATGATATGTGGTATCATAGCCTATGACTAAAATCTTGGATACATGGAAACAAGTTGTATCATAATAATGATATAATATATATAATAAAATATGACATGCCCATTTGTATGATATATAACCACGTGTAAGATATACTACTTTTCCATATAAGTAGATATATAGTCATATATAAGGGTTTCATGATACATAAGATATTTTCCTTTTCCTTATACTCTCATATATAATGATCTTTTATATGTAATATTTTTTCCATTGCGCGATACTCTCATATATAATGATATATTAATACATAAGATATTATACATTTTTTATTCTATGATATGTAACGATTTATTAATTTATAATAACTTTCCTTCAAGTAATATCACTTATCTTAAGTGTTGGTTGAGTTATATATTATGATTGATAATTATACTATCAATTATACAATACGATTTAAGTTAAACATGATTTGTATTATTGTTAAAATTCAATTATAAATTGAATTATATATGCTAGTTTCAATGGATCATATGGATACACTGGGGTGGGGGTGGTGAATTGGTTTATATTTTTTACTTAATTTTTTTCACTATAAATTAACCCATGTGACTAGTTAAGATATAATTCTCAAAATTTTATACTTTACCCTCAACATTGTATGACAAAATATAGAAAATGAAGAGAAAAAGGAACAATTTTTTATAAGGTTTGGACATATTGTTTAAGCCTACTTATTACTCTCCCACTTTATTACTATATTTATATTTTACATTATAATTCAATCACCAAATTACAATGGGAAAGGATGAATCACCCTTCACCTACAGTATTAAAACATCCCATTACTACCATTACACAATATCTCATGTGTCTTACTCAACATCAAAATGGTTATAATGTGATAGAACCAATGGTAAAGATCATTCAAAACTTAAGGTTTGTCAACAAATAGATAAATATCCTTATCTTAATCCCACAAGATGTATAAAAATAAATATAATATATTAATTTATAAAATACAACTTCTGATAATAATAAATATAGTTTCATTCATTCCATTTCCATTGTATAAAATTCTATTAAAGGTTTTACCTTTTCTTATTATCTCATCTCTATAATCTTGGAAGACGACATATTTTTATATTTACATAACTTTGGATAAATATTATTATACTTCTTCACATTTTTTTGATGTCTTATATTATTTTTTTATCAGTATAAATATCTATTTCATAGAGAAATTACTTTTTTGTACAGATAACACATGAAATTATCATATCCTTTTTATATACCTGAATTTTTATATAAGAAGATATATCAAGAATCTCAAAATAAACCATCATGAGAATAAAAATATTTTTATATTCCTTGATAATTTTTCTAGAGACTCATTAAAAACTATCACATGGGTTTTCTCCTCCACATTATCAAGAATATATAAAATATTCCCTATTTTTCTTCCTTGGGTAAAAAAATTTCAAAATACATTTAGCAAATATTCAACAATAATGTATTTTTGAATATCACAAATACCCAATAGTTTTTTACACTTTAGTTAACCAACTTATCTTAGTTCATAACTCATTTAAACTACTTTCTATGTTGAGGAAAAATTGTTAGCATAATGTACCCCAAAACCATGCTTATGAAAATATCTCTAAAATGACCCAATATTTCCAAACATAGAGATTAATTATTTTTTAATAAACATTCATTACATCACACAAACACACTATGAATGATCATAAAGGTATAGTTATTTTAGAAACTTGGAAACATAAATTATTACTTCATAAGTGAACTACATCATCTCCCACAAAGTTCTTAGTAACTAGAATCCTTCTTAGAAATATCATAGATAATAAATTTCATCATTACCTGGGGAGAGAAAACACAAGAAAGGGTGATATTATATGTTCAATAGGGGTAAAAAAGTGAGATATATAAACAAAAAATGAGTTTAAGATCACGAGAACATGGCCATAGCATTTGAAAACCATACCCTGTATATCAACGATCATAATCTTTGGTTATGTAATAAATATTGGTAGTTCATAAAACATGAATCATAAGGGAATCAAAGAACATGAGTCATGAAGGAATTAAAATGGAATAAGACTTAGAATTGTGGCTTACACATAATAATAGAAAATCATTTCCATAGTAGTAAAGGCTCACTACCAAGTTTGGCATAGTGGAATGAGTTTACTCCCCCAACCATCAGAGTAGTCTAGGTTCACTCCCAAGACAATCATAGTGGAAAAATTTCCATAATAAAATAGGTTCACTCCCTATTATAGTTCTATTTATCTCCTGGGATTACAATATTCAACCAATGAATATGAGGGATATATAGGTCCTACTACTGACATAATAAAAATCATACACACACATGTCACAAGATTATAAAAAAATCATCATATCTAAAACCATGAAAAGAAATGGGCTTCATAAAACATCCATCATATCAAAAACCATGAAGATAAATGGGTTGCATAAATATTCCATCATATCATAATCAATGGAATATAAACAGGATTCATAATCATCCTTTCAATTCATCATAATATAACCCATGTAAAAAGAGGGAGGTTACATAAGAATTTTATCATGGTATAACCCATGGAATAGAAATGAGTTTCATAAACATATTTACATTATTAACATAAAAAATTCATAGAATGAATACTAATGGTATCCTAGGATAATATCTTTAGTAAATTATAAGTCACACAAAATAATTTCATCTTATATGAAAAATGATTTTGAAAGACTACTTGGAAAATTTCTTGAGAAAAAAAACCTTTCCACTTTGAAAAACAGTTTTTAAAAATTAAAAAAATTACAAAATAGTTTTCTTTGAAAATAAAATTTGGAACATATAATGGAAGCTTTAAAACATTGATTGTTTAGGATTATGAATAATTCCTTTCAGGTCATACACTTTAAAAAAATATTCCTTTTATATTTTTAGTAAAAGTAAAAAGTTCCCCACTCAAAAATTATGGCATCCCACCTTTTTATAACATAACTTTTCATTTCATTTTACAAAAGCGAGGATCTTTAAGGTTTAGTATCTTAGAAACCAGGAACTTAAAACATGAAAACATAAAACATTCTTCTTAAACACTTGAAAGGATTATCCTTATGTTTATCCTGGCTTCATTACTACATCTCATAACCTGGGGATATACATCAAAAGAAAGGGTGAGCAGAAGGCCTAGTAAGGGAAACAAGGGGAAACATTTAACATGTGAACTTGAGATACATCAACAATGTCATGAAAAAAAACTTTAAGGCACGACAAAGAAATCATGAGGCATATCATAATAAAAACAACTTATTTCATAACTTGAAGATATGGCTACAACATTTAATATTGACAATAATTTCCATTTCACCAAGGTCCATCCCCAAGGTGTCATTAAAAATTACCAAGGTTATTCACCAAGGCGTCGTTAAAAATGGCCATCTCTAGAGATTAAGTCTTTACCCAATGCATTGGATCGCTATTAGGGCGCACCCATAAATTTTAATTTATTATCATGTGAGCCATATATATCATAATAAATCATCTCATAAAAAACCCATATAGCATAAAAGAAATGGGTTTCATTTCATAATCAAAACGTTTTAAAAACTGCTTTAAAGACATGATCTTTATGTCACTTTAAACCCACAGAAAGGGAAAGAGGGTCTAATTTATGTAAATCCTAGAATTTAAAATAGAAAATTTTGGTATATATGTGAATACCCCTTTAGAAGAAAGATCTTTGAGTATTAACTTAATAAAATAAATGAATTTGAGAATAAGAGAGAGACATTTTGAGACGGAAATTCTGCAGCATAACGACTACGTTATGAGGTTTTAGAAAACATTGAAAAGAGAGGGGACATGGGTCACCCACTCATAAATGATCCATAAAACAGTAGGGGGACATAATATAAAGGATTTAAGAACATGTTAATGAAATTTGAAGGATATACCATATGAAATGAAGAACATGAAAGGAAGACCAAAATAAGATTTCTCTTATGAAAATTCGGCAGCCTAACGACGTCGCTTAAACTTCAAAAAAAAATGAATTGACAAGATCAAATAGGGTCTCTAATAATATGAAAATAAAAGATCAGTATGATAGATATAGAGATAATACCCAAAATAATTAAAAGGAACTTGAAAGACTTGACATGAAAGTAGAACTTTGAAAAATGAGAAAGGTTAACGAATCCCTAAAACATTCGGCAACCTAACGGCGTCACCTAAACTTCAAAAAAAAATGAATTGACGAGATAAAATAGGGTCTCTCATAATATGAACATAAAAGATCATTATGATAGATATAGAGATCATAACCCAACATAATAAAAAGGAACTTGAATGACTTGACATGAAAGTAGAACTTTGAAAAATTAGAAAGGTGAACGAATCCCTTAAAAATTCGGCAGCCTAACGGCGCCACTTAAATTTTATTAAAATGAATTGATGAGAGAAAGAGGGGGTATCTCATCATATGAACATGAAAAGGGAAGTAAGAATAATATAAAAGAACATCCTCCAACATAATATCATGGAGCATAAATGAAATGACATAAAAGAGATTACTTGAAAAGAAAGAGAGAGGTAGGATCCCTTACCTTAAACGTACCTCTTAAAACTTGAAGGTTGGGACCTTGAGGGCCTGGGGGCACCTTGGGAGGAATAATTGGGAGGTAATGAGACCAGATCTTCGTTGGGGGAGAGTTGGGAGTGAAAACTAAAGGAGGGAAGGGTGGGTATTTATAGGGAAAGTGAGGGGACAAGGCATTAATGGCCAAGGGTCACCTCATTGGTGGTTTTGGCAAAACAATGGGCTTGCCCATGGTATTTGCCCATGGTATTGGCCACTTGGGACAACTCATACCTTATATTAATATTCATAAGTCTACCATATTTAATACATACTTAACACATCATTTAATGATGTCATTAAACACACGTAACTTAAAAACTGTATTTTCACTATTCATTGAAAATTCGTCTTTCTCAGAAAAATTCCCAAATTCCACCTTAACCAAATATCGATGCTCTGATTTCAAAAATTAACTCCATTTTATAAAAATAATTTTTTAAATATTTTTAATTTAATTTTAAATAAATACACTATTCACCAAAAATTCATTTTTTCAGAAAATTCCCCAAAAATTACCTTAAGATAATATCGATGTTCTGAATTCAAAAATAAAGTCAATTTTGTAAAAATAATTTTCTAAATAATTTTAATTTAATTTTTAATTAAAAAAACACTATTCACCCTTAAAAACTAATACTTGACTAATAACTTATAAAACTGTTATTTAACCATTTTATTGAATCACATTACTTAATCAAGGTGCCTAGATTATATTAATAATTTTTAAGTGAAATTACTAATCCATTTGGTCACATTACTAATCCTAAGCATAAAATCGCTATTCATAATTTACTATAATCAAAAATTAAGTTGATCTTATTAGACTCTAAATTTCGTACTGCACATAATTGTAGAAGACCATTTTTTGAAAATCATTACACATTTTTAATTATTTAAGGTTAACATAAACTTTTTTAAAATATCCTTTCTCTAAAATTCATCAAAAATATGCATACTATATTTATCTGGACATTTGAAAATTCATAAAATTCATCATAAGAAGAAATCAAAATTTTTATTTAAAATAAAGGATTACACAAGGCAGTTACGGTCTCCTTACATAGCCCCTTATAACCCCAGCATAGGACCTAAGTCTAAGGTGTGCTAAGGTGAGAGAATCTGAGGGCGGCTCAGCCAACATTGCACGAGTAGTAATTTCTATCAGTTTGAACTTCTAACGAAGGTGATTCCGTTCTAGCATCACACGATGAAGTTCATCTTGGGTTTGGTCCAGAGCAAAGCCCAGTGGTGCTACCTCCTTCCCAAGTTCGGTTAGATGGGCTTCGATTGTCCCAAGACTACTGGATGAGGCCATTGAATCTTATTTCTATATTAATTAACCAAGATCACTTGTATTTAGAGACAATAATCGAAACGTTTAGTTTCCAGTGGTCATATTGACCAATGGTCATATAACAGTCAAAAACCCAACGGTCTCATTTTAATTATACTCATATTATCAAATGAAACAGTTTTGTTGAGTATAAGAATAAAATAACACACAAAATTAGGAAACAAGATTTATTCAAAATTTCGGGTCGTTACAATCTTCCCCCCCTTAAGAAATTTCATCCTCCAAATTTTTAAAATTGGGTTTCAAAATTTCATTGAAACTCCCACATCGGAAAAGGAGTCACTAAAACTATTACTTTAAAATAAAGAAAGGGAAGTACAAAGGTCACCCGAGTTAACCCACACTAGGATTCCATGTAGGAAAACATGGACATGGAGGATAAAACAAAGGGTCAAGTTCTGAGGGAGAGTTATAGAAAACATGATTAGGATAAAGTTAACCACAAGAAAATCACAAACTTATGATGTGTGTAAAGGGTCTTTGATTACCTAGTAGGAAACTTAAACCAAAAATGTTTTTGTTTTACGTTCCTTTTCCTAATTTTGAGGAATTAATTTACTATATAGAATAAAAACACAAGGAAATATATTTACCTTCAAGTAGAGTTTCATCCTTTAATAAGTTCCTACCAAAACTAATCTTTTCTCCAAACGATGAGAATTCAAAAACACTTGGTATCATTAAAACAAAAGAATCATCTTTTTGAGAGTCACATAATCCACAAAAGATTAACTATAAATTTCTTCTATCTTTTAACATTATCCCAAAAATAGAAAGGGTAAGATAAAACAACTCTTCAAAAAGAAATAATCCCATAGGAAGGGAAACTACTTTTAAATCTTCAAAGTTCCATGGTACTACCCAAAGTTCATCATAGATCATTCCATAAATAACTATCCTTAAAATTCCTCAAAATAAACCAAACTAAGATTGAAACCCAATTATAAGAATGATCTCATAACATAGTCTTCCAATATAGACTTTATCATTCATCTCCAAACAACATCAACCACTCTTATCATCTTATAACAAAAGTAACTAACCTAATCACATTTTCCCCAAGATAGGTTAATCATTTCCATATGTAACCTAAATTACTATAAGTTCACCTTAAATTCATCGATTCTTCAAAATATAATTCAGCCTTTACTCCTCAAAGAAATTACCATAATAATATATTTACCTTGATCAAAAAGGGTTCCCAAAATAGTGAACGTCTTCCAAAATAATAATCATCTTTTAATCCCCCAATCACCCCTTTTTTAAGAAGAATAGCTTCACTACATAAACATGTGGTACATAACAATAGATGTTTTCCTTAATGTTATAAAATCATCTTAGTTAGTGGCTCGATGATCTTAGAAACATAAAATATATGCTCATAGAGGACGAACTAAAACACAACATGACATAGACAATTATTGTGAAGTAGTTACATGTACTTCAGTCATCATGATCCATCTCAGCATATGACTTGCATTGTTCCCTTGTACTCGAAGATTGTTGATGATCATAATGCTTCTCACCAATTCCAAGAGAGAATTTCCTTTGATAATGTATAACTTCTCCATATTTATGACATCGAAATGTATAAGGTACATTAGATCAAACCTTATCTCAATTCATCACATTATCCATTTTTTTAAAGAAATTGGCTACTTTATGCCCCATCTTCCCATACTTAAAACATATCTCAGTTCCTTTGTGACATTATCCTTGGTGCCACTTCCCACAGTATTTTCAAAAAATAAATTGGGTCTTCTTTCCCTTATTAACTTTATCAAATGAATATCCTTGAGACTTTGTCTTCTTCTTCCTTGATGAATTTGGTCATTAAACTAGGTACCAATTATTAATTGTGATTTTTGATAGCTAGTTTGGAATAATCAGAATATGTTCAACTTGATATTTCATCATCTCTATCACATTAATAGGGCAATCATCAAATTTCCTATCACATTGGTTGTTGGGACATGCTCTTCCATTTCCCGCTATTAACTAAGAAAAGAACATATAATTAGGGGGCTTAAATACTTAGCCAATAATCATTAAAAGGAAACTTTAATCGTAGAAGGATAAACTTGTAGAAGGAAAGTATACCCTAAATTGTGATCCCCTAGGTTGTAATCTAGGTTATCCATGATCATATATTCTTATATGAATCTTTATTTTATTTTATCTTTGTTCCTTTAATAGTGGTTCATACTAAGCTTATGAATTTACCAAAGCATATCCCCTGGGAGTGTTGTAACCAAGAGTGCAGTAAGGCCCGTTTTCGTGTACTAGTTCCCATTCGAGTCTAGCTCAAAGCAGTGTTTTCAGGTTTTACCCCTATGTACATCTGTGCTAGAGCCACCTCCACCTGCTCGTATCCAGACAGGGATGTATTTGCTTGGCAATCCCTTACCCAATACTCACCAAAATACCTGGAATATTTCCTATATTTAAAATTTTCTATAGGGTTCTTCCTAGAGTTTTCATATCCTAATTGACACAAATAACTAAACCATCCTTTGATACCAACTATGGCATCCCACATTTTTATAACAGAACTTTTCATTACATTTTAGAAAAGTGAGGATCTTTAAGGTTTAGTGTCTTGGAAACCAGTAACTTAAAAAATGAAAATGTAAAAAATTCTTCTTAAAAACTTGAAAGGATTATCCTTATGTTCATCCTAGGTTCATTACTGCATCTCAAAACCTGGGGACATACATTAAAAGAAAGGGTGAGCAGAAGGCCCAGTAAGTGAAACAAGGGGAAACATTTAACATGTGAACTTGAGATACATCAACAATGTCATGAAAAAGAACTTTAAGGCATGAGAAAGAAATCATGAGGAATATCATAATAAAAACAATGTATTTCATAACTTGAAGATGTGGCTACAAAATTAAATATTGACAATCATTTTCGTTTCACCAAGGTCCATCCCCAAGGTGACATTAAAAATTACCAAGGTTACTCACCAAGGTGTCGTTAAAAATGGTCATCTATAGAGATTAAGTCTTTACCCAATGCATCAGAGCGCTATCAAGGCGCACCCATAAATTTTCCTTTATTATCATGTGATCCACATATATCATCATCAGTAATTTCATAAATAACCCATACAACATAAAAGAAATGGGTTTCATTTCATAATCATAACATTTTAAAAGCTGCTTTAAAGACATGATCTTTATGTCACTTTAAACCCACAGAAAAGGAAAGCGGGTCTCATGTATGTAAATCCCAGAATTTAAAATATAAAATTTTGGTATATATGTGAATAACCCTTTAGAATAAAGAGATTTGAGTATTAACTTAAAAAAATAAATGAATTTGAGAATAAGAGAGAGACATTTTGAGACAGAAATTCTACAGCATAACGGCTATGTTACGAGGTTTTAGAAAACATTGAAAAAAGAGGGGACATGGGTCAACCACTCATAAATAATCCATAAAAAAGTAGGGGGATAGAATATAAAGGATTTAAGAACATGGTAATGAAATTTGAAAGATATACCATAAGAAGTGAAGAACATGAAAGAAAGACAAAAATAAGATTTCTCTTATGAAAATTCGATAGCCTAACGACGTCACTTAAACTTAAAAAAAAATGAATTGATGAGATCAAATAGGGTCTCTAATCATATGAACATAAAAGATAAGTATTATAGATATAGATATCATACCCCAGCATAATAAACTGAAACTTGAAATACTTGAAATGAAAGTAGAACTTTGAAAAAAGAGAAAGGTGAATGAATCCCCTAAAACTTCGGCAGCCTAACGACGTCACCTAAACTTCAAAAAAAAATGAATTAACGAGATCAAATAGGGTCTCTCATAATATGAACATAAAAGAACAGTATTATAGATATAGAGATCATAACCCATCATAATAAAAAGGAACATGAAATACTTGACATGAAAGTCGAACTTTGAAAAATGAGAAAGGTGAACGAATACCTTAAAAATTCGGCAGCCTAACAACGCCACTTAAATTTTCTTAAAATGAATTGATGAGAGAAAGAGGGGGTATCTCATCATATGAAAATGAAAAGGGAAGTAATAGGAATATAAAAGAACATCCTCCAACATAAGAGCATGGAGCATAAAAGAAATGACATAGAAGAGATTACTTGAAAAGAAAGAGAGAGGTAGGATCCCTTACCTTAAACGTAACTCTCAAAACTCGAAGGTTGGGACCTTGAGGGCCTGGGGGAACCTTGGGAGGACTCCTTATGAGAAAATGAGACCAGATCTTCGTTGGGGGAGATTTGGGAGTGAAAACTAAAGGAGGGAAGGGTGGGTATTTATAGGGAAAGTGAGGGGACAAGGCATTAATGGCCAATGGACACCTCATTGGTGGTTTTGGAAAAACCATGGGCTTTCCCATGGTATTTGCCCATGGTATTGGCCACTTGGGACACCTCATACCTTATCATACTATTCATAAGTCGACCATATTTATTACATACTTAACACATCATTTAATAATGTCATTAAACACCCGTAACTTTAAAACTGTATTTTCATTATTCATCGAAAATTCAACTTTCTTAGAAAAATACCCAAATTTCACCTTAACCAAATATCGATGCTATGATTTCAAAAATAAAATCTATTTTATAAAAATAATTTTTTTAAATTTTTTTAATTTAATTTTAAAATAAATACACTATTCACCAAAAATTCATTTTTTTCAGAAAATTCCCCGAAAATTACCTTAGCATAATATCGATGTTTTGAATTAAAAAATAAAGTCCATTTTATAAAAATAATTTTCTAAATATTTTTAATTTATATTTTAATTAAAAAACACTATTCACCCGAAAAAACTAATACTTGACTAATAATTTATGAAACCATTATTTAATCATTTTATTGAATCACATTACTTAATCAAGGTGCCTAGATTATATTAATAATTTCTTTAAGTGAGATTACTAATCCATTTGGTCACATTACTAATCCTAAGCATAAAATCACTATTCATAATTTACTATTCATCAAAAATTAAGTTCATCTTATTAGACTCTAAATTTCGTAATGAACATAATTATAGAATACCGTTTTTTGAAAATCATTACACATTTTTAATGATTTAAGGTTTACATAAACATTTTTAAAATATCGTTTCTCTAAAATTCATCAAAAATATGCATACTATATTTATCCGGACATTTGAAAATTCATAAACTTCATCATAAGAAGAAATCAAAATTTTTATTTAAAAAAAATGATTACACAAGGTAGTTACGGTCTCCTTACATAGCCCCTTATAACCCCAGCATAGGACCTAAGTGTAAGGTGTGCTAAGGTGAGAGAATCTGAGGGCGGCTCATCCAACATTGCACGAGTAGTAATTTCTATCAGTTTGAACTTCTCACGAAGGTGATTCCGTTCTAGATTCGCATGATGAAGTTCAGCTTGGGTTTGATCCAGAGAAAAGCCCAGTGGTGCTACCTCCTTCCCAAGTTTCGTTAGATGGGCTTCGATTGGCCCAAGACTACTAGATGAGGCCATCAAATCTTCTTTCTATATTAATTAACCAATATCACTTGTATTTAGAGACAATAATCGAAACGTTTAGTTTCTAGTGTCCATATTGACCAATGGTCATATAACAGTCAAAACCCAACAGTCTCATTTTAATTATACTCATGTTATCAAATGAAATAGTTTTGTTGAGTATAAAACTAAAATAAAACACAAAATTAGGAAACAAGATTTATTCAAAATTTCGGGTCGTTACAAAAATGGACAAGAAGAATCATTTAAAATATTTTTATGAAAATTAAAATATGGGTCTAAATGGTTTTTGAAATATTATTATATTTTAATAATTATATTTTAAACATTTATTTAAAATAAGGATTTGGAAGAAAAACCGTTTTTGAATAAAGAGAGAAATAAAATCGATTTTTACTAAAAAATATATTTTTGATCCTTTGAGTACTTAAAATGAGGAAAATGTAAGGAAAAATTTATTCTAAAGAAATTAAGTAAGGAGAATAAAAAAAATTAGTTTCTTTCTATATATATAACGAGTTTTTATCATTGAAAATATAATAATAAACAATCCTGATAAATGACGAGATTGTAACATAAAATATTTTCCACTTTGGTATCTTTTGAATTGTAAAAACCATTAAATATTAAAACAAATGAAACTTTAATATCATATAAATAATTATATTTATGTTATAACTTGTCAAATGGTAGTATATACAAGTCATAAAATAATATAGGTGTATAAAATAACTTATGTACCTAAGAAGGTAATTTTTGAAAAAAACACCAAACCTTATGTCTCGAATTCTTTATTACGCATTTGAAAAGCCTTGATAATAAATATAAGTTTATTATAAAACTGTTAAGGTGCCATAATAATATGTATCATTCTATACATGACTAAATTATGACTTTTTATTACATGTTTTCAATAATTCTTTATTAAAATCATGTTTTGGGTAATACTTACTTCATTTTTCATATATGTTTTGGTTTGGTATTTTAAATCCACTTAATTTAATTATAGTTCCATAATACCAAAAATTTTAACCATAATATAAATATAATATATATTAATCTATTAAAGTTAGATATACAAAATAAGTTATACTGTTCATAGAGACGGTAAACTGTACGTTCTAATGAACGTTGTTTCCATTTTCTCAATGGATAAAAAGAAAATAAGGTAAATAATATATCAAATTTATATAGTATTTATTACAATATATATATCATTTAGATTCATTAAATTAATCCTTATAACCATCCATGTAAAGCATTAGTGAAAAAAAAATCACATCACTTTACAAGGCGGTAGTTTTCCATACACACGAGTGATATTATCGAATCCCTATAGAATAGAAAGTAAGAAGGAATATATGATATCATGACTATATAATAATAATAATATAATAAATATAAAATATATATAATAAATAAATCATTATATTCACCCGTGATAGGTGGTTATGGAAAATTAATAACATCGGTTCCCAAGGTGGTAGTTCACCATACACACAATAAAAAATTTTGTTTCCCATTTCAGGGAAGAGGAGAAATAATATGATCATTAAATTAACTTAATAACATATCATTATATGTAATATACTATTGTTTTTAAATTGATATTACTTGATAATATTTTAATGATGTGGAGGATGAAATAAAACAAAAAAAAAACAAGTTTAAGAATTTTACCTTTCTTCGAAGAGTCTCTTTAGGTTTATAATTAAATCTTTCTTAGTAGAATTTTATAATAAAAATAAGGACTATATGATGAGATTAAAAAACTATGTAATGGAATTGTTTTGGTATTTTCTGATTTAAAGTTTTTTTGATGTGTGAATAGAAGAGAAAAGGATGTGACTTTTTATAAGTGGGGTAGATTACACATATGGAATTTTTGAAAATAATACTGTACCCACATTTTTCACATGAAAAAATGATAAAAAATAGTTAGTGTTAAAAATTATAGGATATAATTTGAAAATATTTCCATAAAATTGGTGTTGGAAAAGCTTATAGGTCATTTTACACCTTATCTTTTTTATTTTAACCCTTGGTAAACCCGTTTTAACCATAACTGCGTTAATTGATTTATTACTATTTTCACTGTTCATTATGGTAAAAAATTACGTTTAAATTATTATAAAATATTAATTAATCTTATTATAAATATTAAATAAATTTTCAAAAATTCAATTCATATGTGTGGTATAATTTAATTTAATATTATACCTGCAGACAAGACCGAAAAGTGGTTTTCCAAAGAAAAAATTTTCAAATGTTTAAAAAGTTTTTATATCAAAATTAAATATGAAGTTGATTAAATTGAACTATATTGTTCTAATTATAATATAATTGAACTAATTTTACTTTGAAAATAATTATAAAAAAAATTTAATGTTATAATGTTTTTAAACAAAAAACCAATTTTCAATAAAAACTAGTATTTTCACTATTCATCGAAAAATAAATCTTTTTAGAAAAACCTAAAATATTCACCTTAAGATATTTTTACATTTTTATTCTAAAAATTATGTTCATATTTTTGATATAAATTTTTTATAAGTTTCATAAATTTCTTTTATTATTTTTTGACAAAAATAAATATAAGTATATTTTGGGAAAATAAAATTTTAGAAACATATAAATAATTTACCAAAAACTTAGTACTTTTTTATCAATATGTTTTATTTATATATAAAAATTATACATAAAATTTAAAATGTGGTTTTTACTATTAATACAACCATGTTTAATGGATAGGTCATAACAATGATGTTAAATAGTAATATAAACAGTATATTATGGGTCCTTAGAACTCAGTGTTGTGGGTAGCACACAATATCAAAGAAATTAAATTTATTTAATTTTTTTTCATAAAATATCATTGTGTTACATCATAAACCTATTAAAATGAATTTCTCTTAGGAAAATATTCACTCTAATATAAATAACTTTTTATAATTCTGCTTTATTACATCCTCAGGTTCCCACGTAGTTTCCTCAAGATGGTGGTTTCACTATAAAACATTGACTATGTGTGTAGTCTTATTTTCTAGAAAATTATCTCTATGATACATAATATCAACCCATTTTTCCTTGTAATAAAGATCTTTCTTCAGTGGTATGACTTCTAAGTTTAGTATACATGAAGCGTCAAGTATGTACTTCCTCAGGGGAGATACATGGAACACATCATGGACTTGAGAAAGGTTTAGTGAAAGTGCCATCCAATAGGCTACTGTCTCAATATGATCAATAATTTCAAACATACTGATATACCTAGGTATTAGTTTTACATTATTCTAAAATATCATTACCTTTTTCCACGGATAAATTCTTTGAAACACCTTGTCACCAACTTCAAATTCTAGATCACAATAACGATTATCAGTATAAATTTTCTATCAACTTTGTGTAGCCTTTGTGTGTTGTTTAATGGATCTTACCTTCTCCACCATTTCTTTTCCTATGTCTGGTACCAATAGTTTTCTTTCTCCAACATTATTCCAACACATTTAAGATATACACTTCTTTCTATGGAGGGCTTTGTAAAGATCCATATGAATAATCATGTGAAAGCTATTATTTTATTAAAACTCCACTAGAGGAATGTGTTGATCCCAAACACCATTGATATCCGTAGAAAAATATCTCAACATATCCTTTAGGGTTTGGATTATTCTCTCAGATTGAATATTTATTTGAGGATGACACGTAGTGATAAAACTCAACTTTATATCAAGAGCTTTCTGAAGACATCACCGGGACTTTGAGGTAAAACTCAAATCTCAATTAGACATAATGGAATATGGTAATCCATGAAAATTTACCACTTCTTTAATGTATAACCTAGATATATGATCCAAAAAAATATATTATCTGACAATGATGAAGTGTATTGAATTTGAAAGGTGATTTACTATAAACCATATATCATTATTCCCTTTAGACGTTTTGTGGAGTCCAACAACATAATACATGGTTATGTTTTCTCATTTCCATTCGGGTATTGGTAATGGATATAACAACCCCATATAATTTCATCTTTGAAATTTAAATTTATAACATACCATGAATCGAAATACAAACTTTTAAATATCAATCTTCATGAAATTCAACTAGAAATACTCATTCAAATATCTATAGATCTTCATACTTATAGGATGAATAAATAATTAAGAACTACATTCCCATTATAAAAAATATTTCATCAAATATAGTATGGATGGAACACATACACGATTCGAAAAACTTATCCTTCCATCACAATCATGTTTAAACTAATGTACATTTCTCATATTCCTATGCAACTTTATATCATCCTTCTATTACTATTTAATATTCACTTTCATAGATTGCTGAATACACATTTGAGAAAGATAATATTTCTCTCTTGCCTCCAGGATTTCCAAATACTTCTTTCAGAAATCCTAAAATATTAGATCTTTTGCGATCCTCATCATGAATAAACTAGCATGATCCTTTCGACTGAAAGCATCGACCACTATATTTTCTTTCTTAGGGTGGTAATGTATCGGGCAGTTATAATATATAATAATATGAAACCATCTCCCATAAAGAATGTTTAAATCCTTTTCTGTTAATATATACCTTAAAACTTTTTAATTAGTATATATACCACACTTTTACTCATAAAGATAATTCCTCCATATATTTAATGCAAAAATTACTATATCTAACTCCAAATCATGAGGTGGGTAATTTTTCTCACGAACCTTAAATTTTTATAAGGCATAAGATATAACTATTTAACTTTTCATAATAATTCCTCCCAATCCCTTATTTTATGCATCACTGTTGATCACAAATCTTTATTCACTTCAGGGAAATGTCAGCATGAGTGCACTAACAAATATTCTCTTCAGTTCCTTAAATGTTTCCTTGCATTAATATATCCAAAGGAACATGGATCACTTCCAAGTTAACTTGGTGAGAGGATTAGATAATCAAGATAATTTCTCTATAAACCATTGATAATATCAGGAAAAACTAAGAAAAATTTAGATCTAAGTCACAATTGTTGGTCTAGGCCAACATTCAACAGCCTCCGTCTTTGATGGATCCTCCAATATATCCTATCTTGATATTATATGACCTAAAAATGAATCATTTTACAGCCAAAATTACATCCTTATCAATATTACATAAAAATTATTATTCCTAAAAGTATTTAGTACAATTCACTATTGATCTTTTATCTATTCCTTTATCTATGAATAGATTAGAAAATTATCTATAATGACTAACAATAACTGATCAAGGTAATCACTGAAGACTCCATTCATTAAATCTATAATTATAGTAGGGGAATTAGTAAGACTAAATTGAATCACAATATACTCATATTTTCCACACCTTATAAGGAACATTGTCTTGGGTATATCCTCTTTATTGAACCTTAATTGATGATATACATAATGAAGGTCAATCTCAAAAAGGTATTGATCTCTGCATAGTTGATCAAACAAGTCATCAATAAAGGGTATTGGATACTTATTCATGATATTTATCTTGTTCAGATCCTAATAATTAATTCAATGTAACATAAATCCGTATTTATTTTTGATAAATAGAATAGCTTCACCCCAAGGTGGAATTCTTGGCTGAATGAATCTCTTTTCATGATTCTTCTTGGAGTTAATTTTCCAACTCCTATAACTCAATTGGGTCAATTCTATAGGGAGTATTTGAAATAGGTGTGACATTAGGTATGAGTTATATTGAAAATTCTACTCCATTATTTGGTGGAAGACTATAAAAATCTTCTGGAAAGACATTAAGAAACTCTCACACAATAGGCATATGACCAAGGTTGATTTTCTCCCCAACCATCTGTGATAAATGACCATTTTAAATAGTAATAAAAATCTATACAATGGATATGATTTCCATAAAATGTTCATTATTATCATTGAAATGTTATATAATCATAGGATGGGTTAGAATATAAAATGTTACTTCCCTTGACAATTTATGTGGGATTTTTGTAGAGAAAGCCAATCTATTACAAAGATAACATCAAATTCAAATAGAAGAAGAATGACAAGATTTATAAGAAGAAAATTCACACAAATTTCAACCTAAAAAAATCATATACTTTATATGAAATAAGCATTACATTAGGGGTGTTCAATTCTAATTTTACATCTAATCATGTGCATGGAATCTTGATACCCATATAAAATTATTTAAATATAAAATAATGGGTAGATATGGAGTTGAATAAGATATTAACAGTTATAGAATGGTTAGAATGTGTACATTCCACAATGTTGTTTTTTAACCACTTATCAAAAATATTTATTGCATGAGATTTCCCCATTTCTATCAGATTAAGAGTTTAATAACATCGATTATCATCAATAACCTTCGGGTTTGGGAACTGGTTAGCATAGTGACTATACTTATTTCATTTGAAACACTAGAGTGTGGGTGGTGCATTCTATGAAGATTTTTCTCCATTCACATCATTAGTTAACTTCTTATAATCACATCAGTATTAGATTTCCTAATGAAATTCAATTCCATACTTAAAAAATTTACTATTAACCTTAAGGAAGTTTACTCTATATTTCTTTTAGCACTTCATGTATAAAGTAAATATCATCTTCTTCTCTCCATGGTTGCCAGTGTTTCCCATTCACTCTATATTTCTTTTCTGATCAAAACCACGTGATTAATGGGTAACTAGAATCTAAATTTACACATCGAGAGAAGATTTAATGATTTTATCATAGATACTAACGTAACTTATGGATCAAAACATTCAGAGACTTGATTTTAATCCATTTATGAATTGTACAATGTTACTTTTAGGTTGGATTATAATTTCATAAGTATACCTCAAAATTATTGTACAATTTTCCACGTAGGTACCAACAGATTCATTATCCTTCTACTGTTTCTCTAATAATTCATTATCTATTTTTTTATGAATAATGCGAGGGAATTAATAATTAAAAAATAAGATCTTAATATAATCCCACTCTATGGAGTCAATTTTATCTTTTTTTTCCTCATATTCTTGACGAGAGTCCACCATTTATATTATTCCCCTACCAAATGATAGACAACAAAAATGTTTTTTCATGTTTAAATCATAGGATAATGGGAAATATATTTTCAATGGTACTGATATATTTCTCAATAATTAGTGGATCATAAGAACCACTAAATGATGGTGGATGTTTCCTCACGGGGGGCCCAACAAAATTTTCTTCTCCAAATTTCTCATTTGGAAGTTAAGTATTATTCATATATTTAGAAATTTGTGTGAGCATAAAAATGAGATTTTCATTCCATATCCCATATAATTTGGTTAATCAATAGTAAAATCATTGAATTGTCTATTTTATTTAGAATTAACATGGATCTTTTAGGTTCTAACAATCAAATCAAATAAAAAAATCATAGTGTAAGAAATAATAACCGTAGTGGGAAAACACATTGCCATGAAAAATAATTTATAGGATGTCAAAATCAAGTCACATTATTTTAAATCCATGAAACATAATGTTTAACCTAAGTTATTCATGGTTATAATATATTCAAATACTTCCCAGTGGTCTGTAAAGAAAAGGTAATCTAACCAAAGAAAACCCCATGGTAGTGTCAAACTAGGTGTATAGTAAGGTTCATTTTCATGTAGCAGGTAGCACAAAAGTTAATATTGAAACAACTTTTTCATATTTTTTACCCATAGGTACGTCTATTCTAGAATCACATCCACTTTTAGTATCCAGATATGGATTTTTCCTAGGTAAAACACATAATCACTTCCTTAATAAAAACATTTGAATGTTACCCTATACTAAGGATTATCCTAATATTTCTCACTAAAGTTTTCTCATCCTCATTTCCAAAGGATAACTAATCTTATCCTCTTATACCAACTATAAAAACCTAGGATTTTCATAAAAATATGTTACATAATTTTTTGATGAACATGAATTAAATTACACAAACACATGCTAAAGGATTATAAAGGTATCATTCCTTGAGACACTTGGAAACCTAAACAACTGGGTCATAAGTGAACTACATAATACAAATAATATCTTCATAAATATCACCCTTCTTAGACATATTATACATAATACATTTCATCATAACCTAGGTAAAAAAACATAATAATGGGTGATCTCAAATACCCAGTAAGGGTAAAAAAGGGTGATATATAAACATAACATGAGTAAAAGGGTTTGAGAACATGAACATAATAGTTTAAGACCTTACCCTTAATATCAAAGATCACAATATTAGGTAATGAGACAAATATTAGTAGTTCATAAAACATGAATCATAAGGGAATCAAAGAACATGATCTATGAGAGTATAAAAATGAAATAAGACATCAAATTGTGGCATACATATAAGAATAAAAAATCATTTCCATAGTAGTCAAAGATCCTTGAAAATTATATCACAGTGTATTGAGTTCACTCCCCAAACCATTATAGTAGTCAAGGTTCACTCCCATGGAAATCATAGTGGACAAATTCCATTACTAAACTAGGTTCACTCCCAATTATATTCTTATTTATCACATGAGATTTCAATATTTACCCAATGTATTATAGAGAGATATTGGCCCCACCCATTACATAATGAGAATTATACAAACGTATACCATAATATCATAAAACATTCATCATCTTAGAACCCATGAAAATAAATGGTATTCATAAAAATTCATCATATCAAAACTCATGAAAATAAATGGTTTTTATAAACATTTCATCATATCCTATCTTATGAAAAATAAACTGGTTTCATAATCATTTCATATATTTATCATTTTATAACCCATAGAAAGTGGATTTCATATTCATTTTATCATAGTATAACCCATAGAAGAGAAACAAGTTTCATAAAAATATTGTGAGAATAAACATAAACCATTCAGATAAAGAATAATAATTGTGTCCTTGTATCATATCGCTAGTAAAAAACAATTTACATCAAAGTATATCATCTTATATAGAAAATTATTTTGAAGGATTACTTGGAAAATATCTTGTGGAAAATAACCTTTCCACTTAAAAAAAAACATTATAAGACTTAAAATATTTTCAAAACCCTTTTCTTTAAAAATAAAAATATAAACTTATAAAGTAATATTTAAAATATTTATTGGTTATGATGGTTGGAAATTCTATTCATGTTGTAAAATTTAAAAAAAATACTTTCAAAGTTTTAGTAAAAGTCTAAAGAACCTCATTCAGAAAATGGTGAGAATAATAATTTTAAACAATTTATTGAAAATAAAAACAGGGTTAGAAATTAATTTGATCAATATTATTATATTTTTAAAAACTTACTTAAAATTTTTATTGAAAACATAGATATGGAAGAAAAATCATTTTCAACTGAAGAGTGAAATAAAATTGGTTTTTCTTAATAAAATCATAATTATGATCACTTGAGTACTTAAAAAGAGGAAAATGAAAAGAAAAAAAGTATTTTCAAGAAATAAGCATTGGATAATAAAATAAATGTGTTTGTTGAGAGATATATCATAAATTTTCACTATTATAAACATAATGCTAAATAATCATGATAAACGATGAGATTATAACATAAAATATTTACCACTTTGGTATATTTTGAATCCGAAGATCCATTAAATAATAAAATCAATTTAAACATTAAATATAATTAAAATAATTATATTCATGATATAATATTTCAATGTTAAATATATACACCTCATAAAATAATATATATAAATAACATATCTTATGTTCCAAAGAAGGCAATTTGAGATAAGAATCCATTACCTCAAGTCTTGACATCCATTGTACGCATTCAAACATAATGTATAACAATTTTAAGTATATTTTAAATATATTAAATCACCATAATAATATTTATCATACCATATATGATTTAATTATGAATTTTTATTACCTTTTTATCAATAATTATTTATTAAAATCCCATTTTAGGTAATAACTACTTTATTTTTCGTGTATGGTTTGGTTTGGTATTTTTGATAATTTTATTTTAATCCTGGTTAAATCATCTCCATAATGTTAAATATGATATAAATATCATATATATTCATTATATATGTATTTATAGTAATCCATTAATGTTAGATAAAAAAATGAGTTACACTGTTCATGGAGATGGTAAACTGTACATACACATGAACACTATTTTAATTTTTGTAATGGATAGAAATAAAATAAGGTAAATAATATAGAAAATTTCAAGAGCAATTATTATGTAATATATATAACATATATTCATTAAATTTATTGTTATTACATTCCATGTAAATTCTTAGTGAAAAACGAATCACATCGCTTCGTGAAGCGGTAGTCCGTCGTACACACGAGTGACATTATCGTATCCCCAAAAAATAGAAATTATGAATTAATATGTGATATAATGATTATATAAAAATAATATAATCATAAATTTAATATATATAATCAATAAATACATCATTATATCCATTCATGAGAGGTGGTGATAAAAAACAAATAACATCGGTTCGTCAGGAGGTAATCATCTTTACACACGATCGATGGTTTCACTTCCCATTTGAGGGAAGAGGAGAATTATGTATGTCATTAAATTAAAATAATAAAAACTCTGTATATTTCATATATTAAGGTTACTATATAATCGTTTTTTAATAAAATTTTATAGATGTAGAGGAAGAAATAAAATAAAAAAATAAGATTAAGAATTTTACATATTCTTCAGAGATCCTCTCCAGGTTTATACTTAAGGACTTATACGAAGAGTTACCTAATAAAAATAAATGCTTAAGTATTATATGAGGGAATTAATTATTGTAATTTATATTTTATTTTATGAACCAAAGTAGTTTGTAAGTGTTAAGTGGAGAGGAGAGGTGGTGACCCTTTATAAGTGGGGGAGATCACACACATTGAATTCCTGAAAAGAATAAAATGTGCCCATATTTTTCACATGCTAATATTATCTAAAATGGGTAATTATTGAACTTTATAGGTTATAAGGTTGAAATATTTCCATAAAATGAGTTTAATACAATTTTCTACATCATTTTACCCATTATCATTTTAGTTTAACCCCATGTAAACCTGTTTTATCTTTAACCGTGATAATTAATTATTTGTTGTTTTCAATATTCGTTATGGTAAAAAATAATGTTTAAATTATTAGATAATGTTAATTACTCATATTAAAAATATTGAATTAATTTTTCAAAATTTATTTCATAGAAGTTTCAAAATTTAATTTAAAATTAAACCGACAAATGCGATGAAATTGTGGTTTTCCAAAGAGAATTTTTTTAATAGTTTTTATTTATTATAAAAATAAATATTATATTAAATAAAATAACCTATATTGGTTTAATTTTAATATAATCAAACTAATTTTACTTTTAAAATATTTTTTTTAAAATTTAACTTTATATAAATTTTTTAAAATAAAAGGCAACTTTTAACAAAAAACAAGTATTTTCACTATTCATTGTATAATTAATCTTTTAAGAAAAATCTCAAAAGTACACCCTAATATAATTTTTATAAGCTAAATAAAAAAATTAATTTAATTTTTTAAAAAAAATCTTCCCAAATTTTTAAAAATTAATGTTATTATTTGTTCACAAAATGCAATAAAATCATTTTTTGAAAAAATATTATTTTCAAAACATATAAAGACTTTATGAAAAAATAAGTAATTGTTTATAAATATGGTTTATTTATATAAAAAAACTATAATTAATATTTAAAAATTATTTATTTATCTCAATACCACTAATTTTAACGACTATTTCATAATGGCCATGTTAAATTGTAATATCAATTATATAATACAGTTCATCAGAACTCATTGTTTTGTATAGTGTAGACTATCAAAGAAATTAAATTTATTAATTTTTTTATAAAATATCTGGGTGTTACAATATTATCCATTCAAAATTATAACATCTTGAATCAATGAATTATTTTCAAGTGATTTTAAGAAAATTTTAAAAAAAAATCATCTTTACACTAATATCTGCATTATTATTGAAAATAAAATAAATGAATTTAAAATTCCTTAAGATCACCATTATTCTATTATATCAGTTGAAACATTTTTTATTCATGATGAGGGGTTAAAAAATTCTTAATATTGGTTGAATAAAATTTTTAATGTGATGTTTTGATCTTTGGAGAGTATAACTTGCATCTCATTATTTTTATTCTTCTGAAAATTTGAATTCTAGAAACCTATTTTTTTAACAATGGAAAATTTCATTTGTGAGTCACTAAAATGTCATATGGTTGACTCAAATATTACTTAATCCATATGAATTTTTTCTTTTATATATTTCTACACAACTTAAATATCACATGGGATGTCAAATTTCTTATGTCATATGACTTTTATCTCAAAATTCCTTATGTGTATAAAATATTTCATAGGACCAGTTGAAATTTCTTATGCTCTATGATAATTTACTTTTCCATTTTTATTGAGAAAAAATTTAGTTTAAATTTATTATACATAGGATAATTTTCCTATGCCCTTCTCACTACACCTATGCATAAATCAAATGTCCTACGAACTTATCATGTATCCTACACATGAATCTCAATAACATAATAGGTGATAGAAATATATTTTAGGAAGCTCATAAGATATTTTAATTAAATAAAAATTAAACATCCAACACAAAAATTATATAACACAAAAACCACTCAAAAATATTATTTTAAATCAATTTAATCCACCTTCAACCATCCTAAAAACACTTCAATTAAAATAATAAAACATATCATAAATCTTAATTTTTTTTAAGCATGTTGAAAAATAATAAAACTATAATCAATTCCATAAAAAACATCAATGGAACATTAATAACCCCTTTGGATTTTGTATCCAACATTTTCCAAATCTTTCTCAATTTACTCAAAAAAATAAATTATTTTAGTAAACTCACTCAAGAATCATTAAATCACATCATATATCAAGTGAAATGTATTGTAACTCCTCACTATAAGATAATGCACTATTTTTATTATAAAACAATTCCTAAATGGAAAGATAATTTTGGCCAAATGATTCAAATAGTGTTTCCTTATAATCTTTTTAAACTCATAAAAAATTATACCCCTTTTACAATAACCAAATCAATGGATCTTTAAATAAAGATCACTTTAATTCATTTTATAAACATCTATCCCTTTCATAAATAAGGAAAATAGTTATAACATCTTTATCACCCCCATTGAAAACACAATAAAAAGACTGGTGAGGGGAGGGGGATTTAAAATACCTTTTTATAAGGGGTAATGTTGAATATAAAGTTTTTCCCTCATGTCATTTAACCATTCCTTTTAGAAATGATTTAGTTAAAATGTTTGTAACTTATTCCTAGTTACCATTGAACTTAAGTGTAACATCACCATTTTCTATATTTTATTTAATGAAATGACATCTAAGACCATTTTATTTGGATCTAGAATTTTATATGGATTTTTGGAAATATTTATATCACTTCGATTATCACAATTATTGTATAATGGATTATCAACTACAACTTTCAAATCTAATAACTCTGCATGAATCTAAATCATTTGTGTGAAATCATGAGTGGTTGAAATGTTCTTAACTTCATCCATACTCAACACCTATAAACTTTAATTCTTTCCATTCCATATACCATTACTTTAACCAAGAAAGGATGTTCCACCTGATGTGTACTTATTATCAATATAGCCTATAGAACAATTGACACATGTAATCCCATATTGACTCTGATTTGGATTGGTATTGTGAAATAGGCTAAAACTCAATGTGTTTTTGATATACCTCAATAATTTCTTTGTAATAATCATATATGATTATGTGGGATCACTATGAAAGTTATAATATAATGTCATAATAAATAAAATTTACGGTTAAGAGTCTATTAAATAAAGTATACTACCAATCACTTTTCTATATTCATTTTTATATAAAGAAGTTCTAATATAATCCATTCTTAATTTGGTACTAAAAAACATAGGATTAGGGATCCCTTTTCATTCTAGTATACCAAACTACTTGATCAATTATTTGTAGTAATTTTCTTGAGATAGAAGGATATTATCATCCCCATGTATTACTTATAAGCCCAAAAATATGGCATTACCCCCAAAATTGGAATTTAAAAATGATTTTTCATTTTCTTAGAAAATTACTTATAGAGAGACTCTTTGTCATATTTAATAATTATTTCTTCAATATATACTCTGAAAATTAGAGTATATATGGAAAAATAATTCACATAACGAGTTCTATAAACTTTTCCCTTTGAAATATTTATGCTTTTCAAGAATTAATCAATCTTTGAATACTAGGATCTTGGGGTTTAATTCAACCCATATAACTAATTTGTAAGATTTACCACCATACATCAATTTCTATGTAGAAAAAATCCCTTAGTTTTTTCATTGAAACCCTCTTCGTTAAGATCACCACTAAAGAAGGCCAACATCACCTCCATTTGATAGATGTTTTTTAACTTTTTAGATCTTCCACACCCAAGAAAATTAAGATGGTCTCAATAATTTTCATTGGAAAAATGATTCCATCAAAATCAACCTCTTTTATATGAGAATAACCATTTCAAACTGGTCTTATTTTATTTCATTTCATCTTTCATATTTTATTAAACTTTTTTATGAAAAATCACTTTGTTCTAATGTAATTTATTTTCTGAGTAATATTTACATGATACCAAGTGGTTTTAATCTCTATTTGATCATCTTATCAATTTATTGTAGCAATATAATCATCATTCATAACTTACTCAACAATAGTATGAGTCTTAACCTATGAAACGAGTGTAGTTTGGTTATCTAAACTTTGACTTATTTGTGCTTAGATAAGTGCATCTTATTGAACAATAATATTTTTATAATCAACATGATTCCTCATCATTTGATTCATTTCCCTCTATTATAATCCCATTATTCTTCATTGGTTACATCTGAATTAGTATCTACCACAACCTTCTTAGTTTCAACTTTCTCACCAATATATTTTTCATAATTCTACTTGTTCCCATCTATATAAGATTAATATTCAAGTTCTATAATTAAATATATTTTTATTTCATTTTCAATTATTTTGACATTTAAAAATTCCATCACCTAATGTTGTTTTTTACTCCATTTGTTTTAAAGAGAACTATTTTTAGGATACCACCAAAACATGACTTCTTTATCCCTTTCTTTAAAAAGTCACATACTTTTGTTCTTGAAATTCATGTAATAGGGGATTCTAAATACTTTAAATTATTTAAAAAATATTTTTTATTCCATATCTCATAAGAAGTTTAATGAGTTTTGGACTTAATAAGAATCTATTTTGGATATGCACATTTATGCAAATAACTACTCTCTAAAATAACTTGAAAAGTTTTTTCTTATCTTTCATAGTTCTTTCCACTTTTATAATACATATGTTTTTTACTTCCAACCACGTCATTTTTTTGATGGGTTTATGGTGTTATATATTGATGTTTTATACCATGATATTATATATATGTCTCCAAATAATTTTTTATGTATTCATTGATTTTTTCTGACCGCACCCTTTTTATGTAAACCCCAAGCTCTTTCTCTAATTTTCTGTTGAAAATTTTGAACATCTGAATATCCTATTATTTGTTATTCATGAAGATAAATTTTTTCATTCAGATAGAGTCAACTATTAATATAATGAAATATATGTCTCCCCTTTATAACTATTTTACCATAGGTCCACATACACCTCAATATATTAGTACTAATATTATAATTTATTTTATGTCTATCTTATCATGTGTGTTTTAAGTTATCTTACCCTTATGATATTTTCACTAAAAAATCATATTTCTATATTGATTTAGGGAAAATATCCCAAAACATCATGCATAGAGATATTTCTCACATTCCTTTTCCCAATGTTTCTAACTCACCTATTCCATAGATCATTTTCATAATTGGAACTCATGTAACTTGAATTGTTTGGATAAAAAATCTAAAACAATTTAAAACTAGTTCTTTCACTTATATTAACAACTATTCTATCCTTGTAATTTTTTACAATTCATACATTCTTTAGAAAAAAAATTCATTTACCTCATCACATATTTTTATAAGACTTAGAAATCTATGTTTCGTCCCATCCACAAATAATATTTTTTTTAACTTGAGTCATTTAGACTCAATCTCAGTAGTACCAAATCCTATGATCTTTAGTGAGAAGTCATTTCCTAAAGTAAATAATCCTCTTTTATATTTCTCAACATCGATCAACATTTTAGTGTCACCAGTAATATATGAATAGAAATCACTATCATGTATCTAAAGTCTCCCATTACTAATTTTCGTAAAATAAATATCTATAAAAAATGAATCCTCACATGATTTTTATTTTGAAATCATTTCCCCATTTATTGGTAGGATAATTTTCTATGTATATTTTACATAAATTTTTATCATAATGACCTAGATTATCACATTTATAACAAACATATTTGAAACATTAAAACCCATTTTGAGTAGATATATTTGAATTGATTATTTCATTTCTTTCATCTATAGGGAGTCACTTATTTTTATCTCATAGTCCCCCCTTTATTAATAATTCCTTCTAGGTAGAGATATAATGTTCAAACATGAAATCCACTAATCCAATTCTCCGATCTGGTTCACCACATGGCCTCAAGTTCACCTCTCGATATGCGAGAGTCTTCTAACTAGTATCTAGGGTATAACAATGGTCTGGTGAGGAGACTACACCCTCTTAATCAGAGTATTACATTGGTATACCATTGATAAATCAACATTGAAAGAAATATAAATTAAATTTATCAAAATTAAATCATCCCAAATAATAATAAATGTCCAAATACATAATCATTACCATATATAGAATGATATAATTCCAATACTAAAAGGAAAATAAGTATACATGGTAGCACACATACAATACAATACAAGTATTATGAAATAAAAAAGAAAATCCCCAAGAGATATATCTATAAAAATTCTAATCTATAACTTATTCCTTTGATCCTATACTCCCATGTCCAATGGTAACCCCACAAAATTATTAACATCAATCAAGCCAAATCATTGACCGAGGTAATACCCAAAAGAAAACCCAATCCACCATGGTGAAATCCAATGGTTTCTGGTTTTAATTAAAATATGAGCACTTCCTGCTTTAAGTAGTGAACAACTACATCTAGATCAACTACACCTACTTAGTGGTTTTCTGTACTAAGCTTGTTTTGATAAAATCTAACTCAACCTCCACCAGACAACAAAATTACAAGAAAAATGAATTATAAAAAATATCCTCAAAAGGGGAAATCCGATTCAAATATTTTTAGCTATTATTATAAAAAAATATACTAAGGATAGGCGTTCATCCCAAGATCCACAAACATGTACATCCTAGGAATATATTCCAGTATATGAATTTTCCTCTTGGACTATCTATCCATCAATGTTTGATACAATTTTCTTATCTTTTTCTATAACCCCACGTCCTTCTGAATTCCTTTATTTAATCTCTATGTAAAGTGTTCCATCACAATGTGATACTATGACCACAATAATTTCATGAAATCATACTATTTATTATAAATATAATGAACATAAATAATCTACATACTGAGTCTCTTGAATGTAAAATAAATGAAAAACATTCATCAACCTATCAACTACCCTCACACTCCATCACAACCCCTTGGGGTCTTGGTTTGTCCTATTTTTAAGTCCATAGTCACCTTTTCCCATTTACACAATGAAACTGGAAGGGGTTTATGTACACCACCCAATTTTTTATTCTCTTACTTTTTTCCCCGACTGGTAAGGAAGTGGAAAATGAATCTGGTGATAGATTTTATCATTATTTTGTCTTAAAACACCAACTTATATCTTGACACAACTTGGTGTAAGATATATGTATTTCTCATTGCAAGGTATGAGATTAACCTATCATATTTACACTCATAGAAATAATAAAGACCACCTTACCATGGATATAAAACACATCATATATATGCTAAATCCATTCTGGGATAGGTTCATCATAGATGATCCATTCTCGCATCACAAAGCAGTTTGAATAGAACATCTACTTGGCATTCAACCGGTCTACACATGAATTCGCAACTATCAAGTGAGAAGAAACCAATTTCTCTTAGTCCTATGAAACATTCATCTACCAGTCCATGAGTAAGACCATTAACTTCCACTACTCTTCATAAGTATGAAATCTCAATCATTTGGTTTTCCCACTCAAATAATCCAAAAAGATATTCCTCCCCCAAGGAATATTCCATATTGAAATCAAATTTTTGAAGTTACTTGACCTGAAATATCTTCCATAAATTTAGATATCATTAGGATAAGATAAAGCATAATCTATTTTGGTTTTTGTAGACAAAAAACCTCTCACTTAAGAGATAATGGATCCAAAATGATTGAGAAATAACTACAACTAATATCTCAAAATCATGGGTGGGGTAGTTATGGACATGGTGTCATAGCTAATGAGACCCATAAGTGATCATCCAATTCCTCTACGTTATAATATCTCCTAGTACAACTCTTGTGGAATCATGATAGTCATTATAACTAATATAAGGGTCTGAAATAATTAGAATAAGAGTTAATTTCAACCTCTTCGTCAACCTATCAATATGTGATTATAAGTGACATATGTCCTAAATAAACAACCTATAATATTTTGAAAATACAAGGAAAATTTGAATCTATGGTAGATTCATGTGCTAAGACCAAGACATCACAACTTATACTTTATTTAGAGAAACTGAAATTCATTCCTCTGAAATCACATGTCCAAGAAAGAAGACTTCCTAAATCTAAAAATGACACTTTGAGTACATGGGATAAAGTTGATGAAACCAAAGCATAGAGAATATGATCTAAAGGTACTCAATATGTGACTCTTAGGTCCAAAAATATACCAAGATGTTATTTATAAACACCTAGAAAAGGGGTCGAATTAGGTATAAAAAATATGGTAAATGAGAGCCATGAAAACTACCGACACATTATTAAAAACAAATTAAAGAATAAGTTACTTATAAAATTAGTACCTACTACTTAACAACACATTGGGTACATCTTTAACCCTAAACCACTACTGATGATCACCTGATAACAGATCGATCTTGGAAAACACTTTATCTCCCACTAACTATCCATACAGATCATCAATTGTTGGCAATAGATATTGGTTATTTACCATAACTTATATCAGATACTATCAATATATTTATAGTATAGTCCCACTATATTACTTCATGGAAAATAAAATTGGATGACCACACTGAGAGGTACCCAGAAAGATAAAACCCTTTTCCTCAATTTTCTCTAGTTGTGCCTTCAGATCCCACAGATTGGGGAGTTACATATGATATAATGTAATCAATATTGTCTTTGTACCCAAACTAAAATCGATCATAAAGTATATCTCCATCTCATGAGAAATCAATGATAAACCCCCTAGAAAGAAATCCAAGAACTGATACAGCACTAGTGGAATAATGGTTATAACCATCACTTAATCCACTAAACAAATACCCCCTCCACCTGTATTGAAATGAATCCTACCTAGTTGAAATTAGGCATAGCTCTACTTGAATTACTATCGTACTCTCCCATAATAAAAAACTCCTCTTCCAAAGGTATGTAAATGACACCCACCTTTGGTAGTAGTCAATGCTAAAATAGAATCCCATAAGCTAATCCATCCCAAAAATGACATCAACATTATTTTTGTTGAAGAATATAAAATCTAAAAAAATTATATAGATCCTAAAAACCATGTCACATGAAAGTTACCTTTAAAAATAGTTTAAAATCTTCTCATGATGTGTATCGAAAGTTGAAATCATAGGGAGAAACTCTACAGTGAGAAAAAAACCTAGATTTTTTTTGAAAATAATTAAAAGAATGTGAATCCATGATATGAAGAAAATATATTGAAAGTGTTGATGCAATAATTACTATACCTATAATAGTTTAAGGACCCAAAACTATGTTAGGTTGAATTTTACCCAAATAATAAACATGGTTGACCTCATATATTTATCCTTGTCCCCATGATCCTTGACTCACCTATGATACAAAAACCTATGATGTTTTATGCTATAGATACTAAAAACCTTGTCCATCTCTCTCCCTATCCTCATAGAAGTACCTTTTCATTAAATTAGAGGTACACCTGACCAATACCCTGGGGATTGAATCAAAACTCTACCCT
Organism: Viscum album; assembly: GCA_963277665.1. Lineage (NCBI taxonomy): Eukaryota > Viridiplantae > Streptophyta > Magnoliopsida > Santalales > Viscaceae > Viscum > Viscum album. The sequence goes on along the minus strand of OY728158.1, from coordinate 1,531,937,147 downwards.
TACCTAACTATTATGTTCTAGAAAAAATAATTCATGACATCTAATTTTTCTATATGAATGGAACTCCCTTAGATGATTGGTATAAATCTTAGAGTAATTTCTAGAATTCATACTCTAAAAAAACATGGGAAATTTACAACTTAATGCTAGAAGATACAAACCCCTACCTTACCTTGACTTCCTATCACCACCCTTGAGAATCTCCTCATAACTGATATTACCACCATAGGAAGAGGCACCTAAAATAACACTTGGGTTTCTCTACATATCCCACTGAAGAAATGAGGAATCCATACTATATTTTAGTTTGATAATTACTTATCAACTGTGAGAGCCTCAAAAAATATATCTAAGTATGAGGTCAGATCAATTGTCTAATCATAGAACCACACCTTAGAAATAAGGTATATGTCAAACCTCAAGGACTTCCAAGCCACATCCTCGACTATCATCAGAGAAAAATGAATCAACTCTTTGAAATATGTCATTTAGTCCTCTAAAAATGTCTCCCCCAATTATACCTCTATAAAATCCTATGTTATATACATTATTAGTTTCTTAAATAAGAAATAATTAAAAAACAGGTGCTCAAAATATTCCCATGGAAAACCCTCTTGCCTTAAACCTTGGATTATCAAACCACACCACTTTTTAAAAGGTCCCCTTATTATATAAGATGCCGGCTTCACCCAAAATTCACAACCTTTCTACAAATTCAATAAAATTACCTTAAGAATCTTGATTCATTCCTCAGTGTCTAGAGGACCACCCATTACTTAGAAGGATAGAGGGTATTAAAACAAAAAAACTCAACCAAAATCTACAATCACAGCACCTCCTTGATGGGACCATCCACCTCCCTCCATCACGATGCAAAAAACATAAGGATGAAGAGTCCTTAATTCATGGACTATTAGAGAAACATCAATAAAATGATTATCTTGACCCTATTGAACATCTTGTGGGTAAAAGATAAATATTCCATACTTTTTTAGAATCCACACTCTGGACCCTCAGTGGTATTGTGGCATGTTGATGAGGTTGAATTATTTGAATCTAAAAATATATACTCAATAATACCCTTAACTTATCAAATAATTTTAAAAACATAATCAATTAACAAGCACAAATACAAAAAAACACACACCATGATACTAAGGAACACTCCCTATAAGACTTACCATAACTACTAGGTACAACAGATAACACTACCCAAGTCCTAATCCTAAGTACTTAGTACCTAGAAATTAGTAACAATGATAATAAAAAAATGTGGGCATGATCAAGTTAAACTAATTACTTACGACTAATAATTTTTTAAGAAAAAAAAAGAATATATAATCACTAGAATTTAATTTATTTTAAACAATATGAATCATTTTGCATGACCCCATCCCCCCGAAGATAATTCAAAGAAGTGAGAGAGATAATGAACACCGAGTCCGGCCTCAAGTAGGTCACAGGTTGGAGACTATCATTGTGGGTATAAAAATCCCACAATATTGGAGAAATTACCCCATATTTTGAAACAATATTAGGAGATAGAATTAGTTAACCATAATCAACTCCCTAAAATATATAAAATAAAGAAAAACCATCTAGCAATGCCTGTATAAATCAAAATTAGGATATATAAAAGTATCCAAATAAATTCCCAAAAGAGTAAAAACTAAGGCATCTACACAAAAACAACTCCAAAGGTCCAAACTAGAAATTTACATCATGGTCCACAATGTCCTCATGGAATCTTGAAAAAAAATTTATATACATAGGGTGATTATAAAACTATACTTGGTAGGAAAACCAAAGTATATCATGCACATGTGAAAAGAGAATAATATTACACCCGTGTGAAATAAGTATAACCCAAAAGAACATAAAAATGTACACTAACCAAAATATCAACCTCACCAAAGCTTGGTCACCAAGTAATTCATCCAATAATATAATATAATATCAATCACATAATTGATGGGGTACCCCACACCACTTTACCACTGATTTTACTCTCTCACACCCCAACATCATATGTCCTGGAATAGCCACACATTTCAAAAAAGATCACATCACATCACGTTCCACCCACACACACCTGGGCCATCACAACACATCACATCCCACTTAAACACACCTGGTACATCACATATCATAAAACAACTCGACATGAACACTTTTTTATGGCTATCACATCGCATTCTTGTCATTCTTATCTTCTATAATAGGGAGCAGGGAAGTGTGGGTTTCCATCCATCCATCCTCCCACCCAGATGTTGGGAAAACACCCCTAGGTGACAATGCAGGTGTCAGAAAATAGTGATAAATGGGGGTTGGGTGCATATAAAAATAACAAGAATATGTAGGGTTTATAAATATAGAGTTACATCACACAAGCACATCCTATGGGTTGACAATAATAACTAACCATATCAGAGAATCTACACAATCACTGCCACCTCTAAATGTATAAAATCAAACAAACAAAACATAATCCATAATTCATATAATAGTATTTATTCCATTTTCTAGAGTCTCTATTTATAAATAAATTCCACTTTAATATCTTATTTAATTTATGTATTTAAAATTTGTTTGAATCCCATTTTATTTATAATGACACTTTTTTTAAATTTTCATTCCATTAGCTTGTATATAAACATTAACTGTTTAGTCCACACAACCCATCATCAATTCCCTTATTAAACTTACCTATATTAAATCATTATCATACATTCAATCCCCTTAATATTTCGGTAAATAGAATAGAACGAAACACACAACACAAGAACAACACCACAACCCAACTGCCACATCCACATCATTTTATACCCATATCCACTTTCGTAGCCCTGCTACACAACCATACCATAAAAAAACATCATATCCACGATGCACCAAAGCATATCATCTACACCCCACACATTTCACAATATTGAAACTTCACATCACATCAGTCCTACGCACAAAAACCACAACCATTACATATATAACAACACATATCACAACAGAACAATTTTTCAAATTTAGAAAAGGGTATCTTATTCAATTTCACTACATCAATTTAGGATGTTATCACAGAATCCATTAAATTGTGGGGAATCCGTTATAGTAACTGAATATGGGTGATTAGCTAGTTATTTATGATGATATCAAACAATAAAAAAACTAACATTTCAAAAGAAAAGTATCTAAATTATAATCAAGCCACAAAAAGACATGATCTTCATAATGTAATTACATCCATACAATCATACTATCAAATCAAATCAAATCAAATCAATAAAAAGATGTAAGATCATACATCACATTAACTTATACCTTTAAATTCAATTGAAACCAATTCATTATATTTATTAATCTATATAAAAACATGTTTACAAAATATGAAAATAATAAACCCATTCCTCATGATAAACATAAGGATAAATGAGGGAAATACCTACTTGGAAGAAAGAAACTTTTCCCTAACTCACTGCACCAAATATGGGGTGCACGTATAGGAAGGATCTTCTTTGGTAAAAACTCAAACTAACTCCAACAACTAGTTCTACGACTCCCAAGGAAGAAGGATTTACAACCTCTCGTATTAAGAGAAAGTAATCATGAAGGAAGAAATAAAAGGTATTCTATTTAGAATGAACACATCCAATACTAGGGGGAATTGGATACGATTTTAACTAAAAATAAAGAAGGATCCCATCAATATATGCAGTTTATTCTTTTAAAAGGTCTCAAGACTTTTTTAGAAAATAAGGATATTATCTATATCCTTTGAAACATATTTAAAAAATTTATATAAGACATTTAAACCCATTTTTTTTATTATAAAAGACATCAAAATGGGAATTCTATAGTTTTTTTAGAAAAACTAGAAACACTATTCATGACCTACTCTTAGAAATGAATCACTGCAAGAAATGACTCATAGCCAAAATGAATCACTTCCAGAAATGACTCACTACTAGAAATGAATAAACACCAGAAATGAATCACCACAAAAACGACTCACTGCTAGAAATTAATCACTACCATAATGAGTCACGGTAAAAATGAATCATTGCCAGAATGACTCAATACTAGAAATGACGCACTGCCAGAATGACTCACCACCAAAATGACTCACCACCATAAATGAATCAACACAAAAAATCACTCACCACTAGAATGACTAACCACCATAAATGACTCCCCACTAGAATGAATCATTGCCAAAAATCTCAAAATTTAGTAAACTGTTGGAGTGTCTCACTATTGGAATGTCCCAAATATCTTAAAAACACCCTGAAATCCCACCCAGACACCTCAATTATCATATTTTTCTTAATGTAATGGTCTGTACGGTTTAGTCCATTACACAAAATACCACTCAAACTATTCTCATCCTTAAGAATTCAAAACCAACTCATAAGGAAGGAGAGAAAGGGTCCAAACAACCATCCCTCAAGATACTTGTCAAGGAACTCATTATTCCTAAAACACTATAATAAAGTAAACATACTTTCCCAAAAACCCACAATAAATGACCAAAAAGTACTTCCCTGAACATATAAATTAGGGAATTCCATCCTCCATATCATTATATTATCCGCTATACGAGGCACTGTGTAAGGACCCGACCCCAGTTTCCCAGATCCGGTTCCTTATTTTATTACATTGGAATATATACAAGGAATATTAAACCCCATGGACTATGTAGTTTAGTAGATTTTGGAAACAAGATACATAAATATGTCCAGCTTTATATCATTAAAGGAAATACAACACTGATTTATTCCATTAGAAACATCCATGCCTCCTAGATTATTCTGGAAAGTCATTCATAATTTACTTCTTCATATCCTGGGAAAATGAAACATAAGAATGGGGTGAGATCAAATGCTCAGTAAGGGTAATAAATACAATGGAAGATAGTATAAACATAATACATGGTGAATAATTAAAAACACATGCCTTTAAAAATAATAAACATGAACACATTATGGTGGGAATATGAGCTGAGTAAATAATGAAATAATACAACATAATTATGGGTATTCTAATAGTCAAATAAACACATGAACATTCAATCACTAGCTTCATAACGAGGTAAGTTCACATGTCCAAAATTCGTAAACATTTTTTCATGGCCTCAGGCAAGACGTCTAAAAATGATTTAGGCCTCGGCAAAATCCATATATCATATTGGGAAAGGCCTCATCCAATTCCATATCTATTTGTGTCATGAGACCTAATGATGCATCGAGGGGATATATAGGGCCCCACATGTACCATAATATGTCCAATGCATTCCTCATATGATCAAGGATAAACATAAAAAACATATTCATTTATATTGAAACTATCATATGAAATGTAACTAACTTTCCCCAATAATTAAACATAAAACATTAACCATTACGAGTAATATAGTGAACGGTTTTAGGATTGATCATCCAAAATAAAATTATTCAGAAACCATTAAATAAAGTATGGTAGATGTCATCATAAATTATTAAACCAAATCATACATAATAATCAACAAGAGTGTTAAATCAGAAAAAAAATACTCTTATAAAATCATTAAGCAACTCTTTTATTTTGAAATGAAGATTTCTTTTGGAAAAATATTTATGTTAAAAAATAAGTGAATTAAATAGAATTTTTATAATAAAATGAGTCATTTTAGAAAGATAATGTTTTCCAAAAATATATTATAAAGTGCCCTTGAAAATAGATAAGAGTTTGAGAAATTCCCTTGAATCGAGCTTGTATTTTGGAAATAGTTTTGAAAGTTTTCTTTTAAAACATGTAACTATCCATAAAATAAGGAAGGATTATGGTTGGTGTAAATAAACAGAATAATCACACATAATTTATTAGGAGTACATAATAATACATAATAATTTCATTGAGGTAATTAGATAATGAAAGTAACCCGAATGAAAATGGAGGTTCGGGTGAGAAAACCCTTACCTTAAGTCCGAATGTGTTTCCCTCTTGAAATTAAGTTCCCAAAATATGAAATTATACTCATTAATAACTTAATTAAGAACCTATTAGGCATGTATTTAGTTTATCATAATTCTTTTTAGTTCATTTATTTCTTTATTCATAAGTTATAATATCGAATTTCGTTATTCCGGAGGGTTCGTTTTCTTGATTTTCATAATCAGTTATCTTGTATTTAATTAACGGAGTTCATGTGGAATGGTTTTAAATCTTCAAAATTGAAATTAAATAATTTTTTTGAATATACAGAATTTGTAATGGTCATTTCTGTCAATTTTTACATGGAATGATGTGGATCATTAGATGAAAACCACTATGACTATTTGCCGGTATTTGGATTTTTATGAACTAGTTTTGTCATATAAATTAATAATACGTACATATACTGGTTCTTAAATATAAATTAGTTTATAATACATATATTTTAGTCTAGTTCGACCATCTAAATGGTTTCATTACCAGTAATGATGGAGAAATTTAATAAAGAAACTTTTTCATCCACGAAGGTTATAAATTGGAACCTCATGGATGTTGATTTCATTTATAAAAATAAAAGGGAGGGAGTAAGAATATTTATGATGGTTATTTCATTAAAATGATATAACTCTAGTATATAGATTATTATAGAGTTATCATGGTCATTTGGACAGAGTAGGTGAGGAGAGGATAACAAAAAAAGACAAATTCAAAAGAAACTAAATGAAAAAGAAAGGTGCTTTACCTCTTGCAATAACTTCCTTGAGAACCTCATTAAGGGAAGAGATTTTGGTCTTTTGGAAAGACCAAGAGATTTCTAGTCATCTGGAATGACTAGGGAAGGGTAATTGTGCATAACGTTGAGGATATTTAAGGCTTAGAGAAGTGAAGAGAAGAGGGAGTGGTGGGGGGTTTTTTTATAGTGGAGGAGAGGGGTAAATTTTGAAAACATTATTCATTATTTTATTATTTACATCAAGATAACCAATAGTGTTGTTTCATGTGACCCCTAATAGTAAAAAGTGCATGTGAGTTCAAACCAAGAGGCCTTACATCACTTATGATGTCATAAATAGTGTATTTAACTGATAATTTGTATATATGGCATTTTATCATATTTCACTATTCATAAAAAATTCATGAATTTCAGAAAAATACAAAAACTTGACCCCTACCATTTTTCAACGTTTAGAATTCAAAAATATAGTCCATTTTTTAAAAATATTCTAAATATTATTAATTAAATTTTTCAATAAAATCATAGTTAATTCTAAAAATAACAATTTAAAGGCATAATTAGTTTTAGATCACATTGAAAAATTAATTAAGACCTCATTATCTTATTTCCTTAATAAAATAAAATAATATCATTATTTACTATTCACAAGTTTTATATTACTATTCATAAGGGTATGCTACTATTCTCCAAAAAAAAGTTTGTTTTTTCAGAATCCAAATGACTTACTAATCAGAACTCTAGATGAATGTTTTTTGAAATTCAAAACATAGTAGAGGTAAAGTTCTATTTAATGGATAGATTATAAAATGCATTCAATATTATTTTCAAAACCTTGGGGTGTTACATTCTCCCCTCCTTAAAAAAATTTCATCCTCAAAACTCACAAAATTTTACCTAAAAATATTCAGGCATGTCTTCAACATAAGCTCCGTAGGCTCCCTTGTTTCTTCCTCCATATTATTGTTCCTCCAAAGAACATTTACCAGACGAGTCATCCGGTTTCTCAATACATGTTATATGGTATCAATAATCTTGATAGGATATTTAAAATATGACAGATCAGGATGAAGTTATATTTCATCATAGGTGAGTACATGTGTTGGGTACGACATGTATTTCCTTAACATTTACACGTGGAACACATTGTGAACATTGGAGAGACCTGGAGGCATTTCCAAATGGTAAGCTATGACTCCAATTCAAACTAGAATTTAAAAAGGTCCAATGTATATGGGACTTAATTTTACCTTCTTACCGAACCGTATAATACACATCCATGGAGATACCATTAAGAAAACATGAGATCCTTCTTGAAATTACAAATCCTTCCTTCGGTTATCAACATAGCTCTTCTACCTACTTTAAGATATTTTGATTTGGGTTTGGATAATCTTCACCATTTTCGATGTTTCCTCAACAAGTTCTTGTCCCATGAGCTTTCTCTCACCAACATCATCCTAGAAAGTAGGTGTACGACAACTCTTTCCATATGACGCTTTATATGGTTCCATCTGAATACTTATATGGAAGGTATTGTTATAGGAAAATTATAAGAGAGGTAAATACTGATCCCATATACCTTGAATTTCATTTAAACAATACTTCAACATGTCTTCGAAAGTCCGAATAGTCTGTTCTGATTATCCATTAGTTTGTGGGTGGTAGGTAGTGCTCAAATGAAGATTAGTATCTAAGGCCTTCTGAATACTTTTCCAAAATTGTGTTGTAAAACTATGATCATGATCAAGAACAATTGATAAAGGTACACCATGAAGTCTTACAACTTCATTATTATATAATCTTGATAAACATTCAAGTGGTAAATATTCTCTTATAGCAAGAAAATATGCTGATTTTGTAAGATGGTCAACAATGACCCATTTCACATCATTCCTTCTTGGAGTCTTTGGTAGCGCCTTGAAAAATTTCATTCTAATATCATCCCATTTCCACATAGGAATATTAAAGGGTTTCATGACTTCTCTAGGACATTTTTTTCCAGCCTTCACCTGTTGACAAACCAAACATCTCAACACATAATCAGAAATCTCCTTCTTCTTGTTTTACAACAAAAAATGTTCATTTAGATATCTATACATATTTGTGCAACCAGAGTGTATAGAGAAGTTATATCTATGAGCATCATCCAATAGTTACCTATTTATCTTAGGAATACTGGGAACACAAAGCCTCTTTCCGAATTTCAAAATGCCACCTCCATATACGATGCCTATCAAATTACCAACATTTACCGCTTTAATTTTATTTTGAAACTCCTCATCATTATCCTAATAACTTTTTATCCTTTCCAGTAAAGAATGTTTGGAAACTATTTAAAAAATTAGTGATGTTTTACCTTCCTTGATAATTCCCATATCCATATTTACTAGATCCATGAACAGAGGATCACTTTCAACTCTCATATTGTTCTTAATTCCATGGTCCATTCTACTTAAAGTGTCTTCCACCTTATTTTACTTCCCCAGGTGATAGTGTATTGTTCAATCATAATCCTTGCGTAGCTTAATCCATTACCTTTGTCTCATGTTGAGTTATTTATTTGATAATATATATTTTATACACTTATGATCTGTATATATCTCACATTTTTCGCCATAGAGGTAATGTCTCCAAATATTAAGAGAAACTATTACCACTGATAACTCAAGACCATGAGTTGGATAGTTTTGTTCATGAATTTTTAGCCATCTATATGCATAGGAAATCACTCGATCATTCTGCATAAGGACAGAACCAAGTCCTTTCTTTGATGCATCACTATAGTTAACAAACCCATCATTCTCCGAAGGTAGGGTTAGTATTAGAGCCTTTACTAACCTCCTCTTAATTGTTTCAAAAAATTATTCAAATTACATTGTACATAAGAACATAACCCCTTTTTATGTGATCTTGGTCATTGGGATTGATAAATGAAAGAAGTTATGAAGAAAATGCCGATAATAACCTGATAAACCAATAAAACTACGTACATCAGTTATGTTCATCGAAGTAGGACATTCTTGAACAACCTTTGTCTTCACAGGATCTATAGATATTCCATCCTTAGAGACAATTTGTCCCATAATGGAAACTAATTGATGCTAAAAATAACACTTTCTAAACTTCCCATATAATTAATTTTTTAAGAGTCTTCAGAATAGTTCACAAGTTATTTTCATGATCTTCATATATTTTAGAGTATACCAGGATATCATCAATAAAAACCACCACAGAGTCATTAAGATATTCCTTTAAAACACTATTCATTAGATCCATGAAAATAAATAGTGCATTAGTTAGTCCAAAAGGCACTACTGTAAACTCGCAATGTCCATACCTGGTCCAGAATGTTGTTTTTGGAATGTCTTACTTCATCACAAGAAACTGATGACATCCAGATCATAGATGAATCTTCGAAAAATATTGGGCTCCATGAAGTTGATCAAATTAATCATAAATTCTATGTAGGGGATACTTGTTCTTTATTGTTATATCATTGATATATTTATAGTCAATGTACAGCCACATAGACCCATCTTTATTCTTAATGAAAAGAACAGGTGATTCCCATGGAGAAACGCCAGGGTGAATAAAGCCTTTATCACTCAATTCCTCTAGTTGTTTATTTAGTTCCACTGAATTTGTAGTGACCATTCTATAAGGGGTCTTTGATATGGGCCTTTAACTAGGAATTAAGTCAATTAAAAACTCAATTTCGCACTCTAGAGGATGTCCAGTCAAATCCTCTGAAAAGACATCAACATATTCTTGCACTACATGCACATATTCAATTTGAATATTTCTTTCCTTTTCTCATATATATTGGGTTATCTTCCTCTCAAATAATTGAATATAGTAGAGCTACTAGGGGTGGATGTAGATGAGAATCAGATGGTTATGTTTCTACCCCAAAGATAAGGGATTCCACACCGTTCTCAAAACTTCTAACTTCATTCTTCTTGCAATAGATCTTCACATCATAATTTGACATCCAATTCATACAGATAATTATATCAAATTTAGTCATTGGTATGATGATAAGGTTAGATACTATAAAAAGTTTATGAGTCATGAGGGGGACTAATTGACATTCCTTTGTTTCAATGATACAACCACAAGGAGTTTTGACTAATAACTCCATTATTAAATCAAATTGGACACATGTAATTTTTTTTGGAAAAGAGGGAGGATATAAATGAATGCGACGATCCAGAATCAAATAAAGCATTGTATATGTTTGATGAAATGATTAAAGTACCTTCAACCGCATCATTAAAAACTTTAATATCAGTAGTTGTAATCTCATAAGCCTGTCCCTGCTCCCTTGGCCTTTTATGTGGCATGTTTTCTTGACTCTTTGGACAATCATTTGAAATGTGTCCCATCTCCTGACAATTATAGCATTGAACATTAATAGATTATTTATTCCCCTTTCAATCACCAGCATGATAGCCTTTATGTCCATATTTTTAGCATACTACTTTTTATTTTTGAGCATGCACCAGGGTGTTTGCTTCCATAATTATCATAGTGTAGAAATTCAACTCTTGCATTCTTTCCTATTTCATTATTTCCTTTCCCAGAGTTTTCAGTCGCCCTTTTCTTCTCTTGCATTCCCTTAATTTCATAAGACTTAGAGAATTCATTTTCTGTCTTGATAGAACATGAAAGTATATCTTCAAATAATGAGAAAATCTAGGATACTGGAGCCCACTGGAGGAATGTCTTTAGTCCATTAAAGAATCAATCAATTTTACTCCTTGGATTTATTATATAGTCTAAAGCATGTCTTGATAACCTTGTGAAGTTAGCTTCAAACTTTGAAATATATCATCTTCCTTTTGCCTAAAATTCAGGAATTGCCTCTCTATATCTGCTCACTGTTCACAAGGAAAGTATTTCTCTAGGAATATTTCCTTAAAGTTTCTCCACTCGATATATTTTATTTCTTCCTCCTCCTTTGTGTTTTGGATTAATGACCACCACTAATCTGCATATCCCAATAGATGATAAACTTTCATAATGACTTTATCTCTTTCATTACATCCCAAAGAAATAAATATCTTCTCTAGGGAACTTGTCCACTATTTAGCAAAAAATGGGATTGTAGTCCCATTGAATGATGGAAGTTGTTGTCGCATAAAGAGATCTAACATATCTTATCTACGTGGTGGATCTAAATTCTCCATACAGGTAAGGTTATTGTTCATAACCTGAGTAAGGTGTCCTAGTATTGTTATAAGCTACTCAACACCAATCATAACACTAGAGTAAACATCATTATCCTGCATTAGGGGGAAGTCCCTACACGGGACACACACATTCATGCGATTTCTATTCATTTCACTAGGCACCATTTCTATATAATGGAATACACTAGATTAGGGTATAAACCATTTTTTATAATCTAAACTAGAAAAGTACTTATCATAAATTAAAATTCTATTCATTTCTAATCTCATAAACATAGTTTCTCTGAGGAAAAATTTACATTTCAATCCTTTATAATGGAATGTAAAGAAAATGTGAATTATCCTCAGAATATCCCCCAGGAGTGTCAAAACCAAGAGTGCAGCATGACCCATTGTCGTGTACCAGGATACCCCAGGTCATGCCCAAAAATCCTTGTTAGAGCTTTCATTTCTAGGTATATCTATGCCAAAGTCACCACTACCTATTTGTGTCCAAACAGGGATGTATTTGCTAGAAATATCCACATAATATATTCCTTACCAAAATACCAGGACGTTCTTGTATGTTTATCATCAAAGTCTATATTAGGGATTTTTTCCCTAATCTACGTTTTCTAAATCAAGATTCTAGTTTTTCTACTAAACTTCCTCTGATACCAACTGTAAGGACCCAACCCCAGTTTCCCAGAGCCAGTGCCTTATTTTATTACATTGTCATATAAACAAGGGATATGAATCCCGAAGGACCAATTAGTTTAGAATCTTTTGAAAAAATATACATAAATAAGTTCTACTTTACATCATGAAAGGAAATATGACAGTAAATTATTCCATTAGAAACATCCATGCCTCCTATATTATGCTTGAAAGTCATTCATAATTTACCTCTTCATATCCAGGGAAAATGAAACATAAGAAAGGGGTGAGCTCAAATGCTCAGTAAGGATAATAAATACATCATAAGATATCATAAACATAAGACACGGTGAATAATTGAAAACACATGCTTTTAAAAATAATAAAATTGAACACATTATGGCAGGAATATGAGTTTAGTGAATAATTCCATAATAAAACATAATCATGGGTATTCTACTACTCGAATAACAACATGAACATTCAATTACTAGCTTCATAATGAGGGAAGTTCATATTCTGGACATTCTAAAACATTTTGTCAAGGCCTAGGCCTAGACGACTAAAAATGATTTAGGCCTCGGGCAAATCCATATATCATAGTGGGAAAGGCCACGGACAATTCAACGTCTATTTGTCTCATGAGACCTCTCGATGAATTGAGGGGATATAGTGGGCCCCAACCATCACTTAATAAGTCCAATGAATTCCTCAAATGATCATAGATATACAAAAACAACATAAACATTCATATTGAAACTATCATATGAAATGTAACTAACTTTCCCCAATCATTAAATAGAAAACATTAGCCATTCCGAGTAATATGGTGAATGGTCTTAGGATAGATCATCCGCAATAAAATTAGTTAAAAACCATTAAATAAATTATGGTAGATGAAATCATAAATTATTAAACCCAATCATACATAAGAATCAACAAGAGTGTTGAATTAGAAAAAAATACTCTTATAAAATCATTAAGCAACTCTTTTATTTTGAAAAGAAGAGTTATTTTGGAAAAATATTTTTATAAAACCAGATCTGAAGTAAGATATAATTTTCACAATAAAATGAGTGATTTTAGAAATATAATGGTTTCCAAAAAATATTTTATAGAGTTCCCTTGAAAATATATAAGAGTTTGAGAAATTCCTTTGAATCAGGCTTATATTTTGGAAATAGTTTTTAATGTTTTTTTAAAACATGTAAATATCCATAAAATAGGGAAGGATTCATATTGGTGTACATAAATAGAAAACTCAAACATAATTTATTAGGAGTAAATAATAATACACAAGAATTTCATTGATGTAATTAGACAATGAAAGTAACCTGAATGAAAATGGAGGTTCGAGTGAGAAAACCCTTACCTTAAGTCTGAATGTGTTTCCCTGTTGAACCTAAGGTCCTGGAATATGAAATTATACATATTAATAACTTAATTAAGAACCTATTAGAAATTTATTTATTTTATCATAATTATCTTTAGTTTATTTATGTTCTTATTGATAAGTTATAATAATGAATTTCGTCGTTCCAGAGTGTTCGTTTTCTTGATTTTCATAATTTGTTCTCTTGTTTTTAAGTAATGAAGTTCATGTGGAATGGTTTTCAATCTCTAGAATTAAAATTATATAATATTTATTAACATACAAAGTTTTTAATGGTCATTTATATCATTTGGTTACATGAAATGAGGATGAATCATTAGATGACAACCACTATGATTATTTGGCGGTATTTGAATTATTATAAACTAGTTTTGTCATATAAATTAATAATATGTAAATATACTGGTTATTGAATATTAATTAGGTTATAATACAAATATTTATGTCTGGTTAAACTATATATATGGTTTCATGACCTGTAATGAAGGATAAATTGAAGAATGAAACTTTGAATTCCATGAAGGTTATAAATTGGAACCTCATGGATGTTGATTTAATTTATAAACATAAAAGGGAGGGACTAAGAATATTGATGTTGGATCTTCCATTCACATGATATAACTCCATTATATAGATGAAACTGGAGTTATAATGGTCATTTGGACAGATGAGGTGAGGATAGGATAACAAAAGAAGATAAATTAAAATGAAACTAAATGAAAAAAAGTTTCTTTACCTCTTGAAATAACTTCATTGAGAGCCTCCTTAAGGGAATGGAATTTGTTATTCTGGAAAGACCAAGAGATTTCTAGTTTTGGGGAGTGACTAGGGAAGGGAAATTGGGTAGAAATTTGAGGATCTTCAACTCTTAGAGGAGTGAAGAGAAGATGGAGTGGTGGGGGTTTTTATATTGGAGGAGAGGGGTAATATTTGAATGTTTTATTCATTATTTTATTATTTCCATCAAGAAAACCAATAATATTTTTTTTAATGTGACCCCTAATAGTAATACGTGCATGGGAGTTCGAACTAATTGTCCTTACATCACTTATGATGTCATAAATAGTGTATTTAACTGATATTTTTTATATACGATATTTTACCGTATTTCACTATTCATCAAAAATTTAAGAATTTCAGAAAAATCCCAAAAATTCAGCCCTACCATTTTTGGAAGTGTAAAATTAAAAAATAAAATCATTTTTTTAAATAAATTTCTAAATATTATTAATTTAATTTTTAAATAAATTTCTAAATATTATTAATTTAATTTTTAAATAAAATCAAAGTTAATTCAAAAAATAACAATTTAAAGGCATAATTAGTTTTATATAACATTGAAAAATTAATTAAAACGTCATTAACTTACTACCTTAAAAAAATAAAATAATATCATTTTTTGCTATTCATAAGGGTCATGTTACTATTCATAAGGGTATGTAACTATTCACCAAAAATCATGTTTGTTCTATCAAACTCCAAATGTCTTACTGATCACAACTCTAGATGACGGTTTTTCGAAATTCAAAACATAGTAGAGGAAAAGTTGAGTTAAATGGCTAGATTATAAAATTAATTCAATATTATTTTCAAAAACTTGGGGTGTTACATACTAACTCGCTCACATGGGTTTAATCACATCTTAGTAATATGATACTTGTTTAAAAATTACGTCATCCCCTTTTCTCATGTCATAAAATTATCACAAATCACAAAATAAGCATCACATCAAGGATAAAAATAATTATCTCATAAAACACCATGGTTCGAATAACACATCACAAAGAAAATAGAGAAGGGGAAACTCAAAACAACTTTGGGTAATGGGCTCATTTTTCCATATCATGCTCCTAAGTACTATCCTCCAAGACACCATGACTCAATAGCACACAATCAAGTAGAATGATTAATACTTGATAATTAAAACAAAACTAGGAATAAAATGGAAAGGCATTTCAAAAAACTAACCCATGAGATGCCTCTCATGTTAATTTTTTTTTAAATTTGGAACACAACAACCATTGGGAAAAAAGTGAATATCTACACATTATATTAAAAACAACCTCCCAAGGGAGATACCTCTCAAAAATAAAAGGAAACATAGATGTTCATAAACAAACATCAATGAAAACATATTAACCAATTATGAGAAAAACATTATTTTTAACAGAATTTATTATTTATGGTTTAAAAAAGTACATGCCTTTCAAAATCACCCTTCATTTAAAGCCATTTTTTAAATCTACATCAAAAAATATTCTTCAAATCACTTTTACATTTATGTTATAGTTTTTTTACCCAATAGTTTCAAGTACTTCAAAATAATGTTTTATTTCACAATTCCTCTGATGTTTTATTTCAAAAAAACATTAAATAAATTTCTTCTATTTTTTTTTGAAAAACCATGATTTTTATTTCAAATAATTTTTAGTCCCAAATTCAACATCTGACATGAATAAAAAACATAAGGTTTGAATAATTCATTTTATCCAGTTGTAAAATTTCCCAAGTTAAAAAAACATTATTCACTTCTAGAATATTCATGAATTTTTTTTCATAAAATTTTCCAACCAACACAATAACTCATATTAATATAGATAGAGCTACTAAAAGCATAAAAATCAAAGTAAATAATCCACCACACCATGGTATTGTTCTTTTTAGGTGGCACTGAATCACTTTCATGGTTTTAAAACATGTCTTAATATAATGCGTCTTGATGTGGGAAAGAGTTTCTTTCTCTTCATATGATTGAGGTCATAAAATTTTACGTAAGCATAATATCAAACACAAAACCCAACTAATATGATAGTATTCAAACATTCTTACCACTTACTTTATAAATATATTTTGGTATGGAGGAAATACTATCTTTATTAATTTTCAGATTTCCAAAATGAGAAGTTTATTTTATTAATGACTTTAAGTGTAGAGGCCCCAAGCTTGACATACATGGACATTACATTACTTTTTCGGAATACTTAATACATAACAAAAACAGACACCCAAGGACCTTAATAGTTTAGTGTGTTTGAAACTTGGAACATAATCTTTAAATCATGGTGATAGATCTTCAACATATCCCATAAAGATCTTCCCCTTTTGTTTTCTTACCTAAAACATTTCTTTATATATTGGGTAAAAGAAAACATATAAAGGGTGAGCTCAAATGCTCAGTAAGGGTAAGAATGGAGAAAATAAAACAAACCATATACATTTGAACTTAAAAACATGAACATAATGTTTAAAAATAAAATGCTTGTGTTGTGAAATAAATCTTGGCAGTACGTAAGGCATAGATTAGAAAGGAACATTAATCATGATAAAATATCATGGGAATACAACATGTAATTGTGGAAAAATAATAAGCACATATTATGATTTCCTTAGTATCCAAGGCATTTCTGCCAAGACCATCATAGTTGACAAAGTCAATTACTGAACCGGGTTTACTTGTCGTTCTAGCCCTGTATTACTGAACCAGATTTACTTTCCATTCCAACCATGTTTATCTCATGAGATATAAATCTTTACCCAATGAATTGGGGGGAGATATACGTCCCACACATCTCATATTGAAATCATTCTTACGTGTGCCACATAAAAATCATAAATCATTCATCATAACCCAAACAATAAAATAGGTTTCATAAACATCATCCCATATTACCATAATACATATAAAACAAATGGATATCATTTCATCATAAGAAAAACTAAACCATGTAAATAATATAGACATTATACTTGAAACATAATAATACTAAATAATGCCATCTTAGATGGGAAATATTTTTGATAAAACACTTGAAATGAATTCTTGAGGAAAATATCCTTTCTTCCTCAAAATAATTTGAATTTCTCAAATTTGAATGAAATTAATTAAAAAGATTTTGTTGAAAATAATCATGAAATATTTTAGAGGAAGCTTCATGAAAATAAGACGTTATAAAACCATAAAAATCCATTAATGCCGTATATATTAAAAAATGTTCTTCTCATACTTTTTCCAGAAAAGTCAAAAAGTACCTCGTATGGTAAAAAAAAGAAAGATTGCTTCCATACCATGTGGTGAAAGTAAAAAAAGGGTAAAAATGACTTTTAAAAATACATGGAATAATAGTAAATTTTTTATTAAAACATTTTTAGAAAACATGGACATGGATGATAAACATAACCCCGGTAAATACTTACGAATAAACAATCCCAGATAAGAATGAGATTGGAATAATTATCCCTTGCCATTTATGATCGGTGAAATAATACGTGTCATAAAATAAAAAAATTACATGCATATTTAAATATCACATCCTTCATAATAAAAATCATAAAAAATTCATAGGAAGCATAACCACCATACAAAAGAAATATATGGTGATTAAGGCATATGTCTCACAGAAATAAAAGTGAGACGAAATAATCCCTTACCTTATGTCCAATTTCTTCCGTATGTGTACGGGACTCCATTATAGTGGGTTTAAACATATTATTAGCTTATAACAGAACCATAATAATATTATGGTATCATATATGATTCACTTATGACTTTATATTACCCTTTCATTTGTCAATTCCATGTTAAAGCAACGTTTTGGGTAAAATCGTTTCATTTATCGTACGTGTTTTGACTTGTAATTATTCATATGATTAATTATATAATTATTAATTACTTATAGAATTTAAAACGTGATTTATATATAATATATATTCAGAAAATATATATAATAGATCGATAAATGGAATGAAATACACCGTTCATGGAGACGGTAGGCCGTACGCACGCATGAGCGCTGTTTTCGTTTCCTTATTAAATTGAATAGAAGTAAATAACATATATATATATATATACATAAATCCAGTAGAATTATTATTTAACATATTTCATGATTACTTATTATATATACTTTATAATCATTCATGAATAGTTAACATGGAGAATGAATCTCATCGCATCATGGAGACGGTAATCCGTACGTACGCACGGTTGATGATATCGTTCCCATAATTAATGACTGGAATTGGAGTGGATGATATAATATCTCAGAATTAGTATTATGTTATAATAATTTTAAATAGTTATTATTTCCACCATTATACCCATCCAAGAAAGGTGGTGGTGGAAAAACAGATTACACCACGACGTGGAGATGGTATTCCGTATGTACGCACGCACAATGATTTCATTTTCCGTAGGATGGATAGAAGGTGAAATGAGGTTGTTTTATATTTATAATAACATATCAGTATATTAGTGATACATATGTTATTACTTTATAATGAAACAAATAAAGAAGAGGAAGTATAAGAAGAAATAAATTTGAAAGAATCGGTAAAGGATATTACCACTTCTTCAACGCGCCTCTTCTAAACCTCCTCTTAGGGCACTAATGTTGGTATTTGAAGAAGACAAAGACCAATAGTATGTTGATAGGGAAGTTTATAAGATAAATATATAGGTTTTGGCCGAGCTTGAAGGCTCAAATTGTTGTGAAGAGGAGAGGGTGGAGGTGCCCTTTTATAAGAGAGGAGAGGGGCACTTTTGGAAACCTCTAAAATATTAATTTATAATAAACTCAAACCCCACATAAAAAATTTCAAAATGACCCAAATTATAATATTAGATGATATAGGGTTGTAATCGCATCATAAAAAAATTTAGACATGTTGGGAATTTATTTTAAACCTTATCAACTTGATTTATCCTTAATTAAACTATTTAATTTTATTTGTGCTAATAATATTCTAAATTTTAAATTGGAATAAATAATTACATATATGTTGTGAATTGGCCTTAATTGGATATTTTATTAAATTTTTTACCATATAAATTTCAATTTATAATTTATAATTTTTTTTGTCATTTTTAAACAATTTAATAATATGTTTTTTAAAAAAAAAATTAAAAGTGTCAATTTTGAAACTATTCAATTATTTGAATTTAAATAAAATCCACACTGAAGATATATTAAAAGAAATATTTAATATATCCCTAACATGTAATATTAATCTTTAAAATTTGTGGATCACATTAAATAGTTCATATAATATTTATTTTAATATTTTTAAAACCAATTATTTGAGATTTCAATCAATAAAATTATTTCTACATCACTATTGTGTCACCTTTAAGGATAATTATTTAATCCATAAAAATTATAAATAAATTTATATTATGTAGATAATTTTATTATATTTCTGGTGACTATTTACGTTTGATTTTTTTTGAATTTTATCGCTAAATTAAAATTATTACACTTATAAGATATAAGAGAGTGACATGTTGTCACTTTCTTTGGTTTTAATAATAATTACATCCTTTTCATCATCAAAAGTCCATGAAATGAATCTATTACAACCCTTAAGTGATATGGGTAGACATTTATTCGTCCAATATAATTTTGGCAGGTGTTATGGTTATTTTATAATCTTTGTTTTACCATTAGTTACCCAATTTACGTTTAACTATAGTAAATAAAATTTACTGTTGTTACTAATCATAATGTATAAAAATAAAAAGTAGCCTATTAACATAATTTAGACCTACTGATTCAAAACATGGAATCCATTTTCCAAATTCAAAACACAAATGTTTCAGTATTTAATTTAAAATTAATCCCGCTATTGAGAAAATGGGTTTTAAAAGTTAAAACATTGCAAAAGATTGAAATGTTTTTACCTATGAATTCAATATAAAATTAATGATAATGACTTAAATTATATTAAATCGTAAAAATATATTATATTTATACTTTAAAACCATCAAATATTATAATTTAACTATATAAATTATATTGATGAAAAAGTTGTTTTTAATTAAAATGTAGGGTATTTTTACTATTCATCAAAATATGAAAGTTAACAGAAAAATATTAAAAAATTATCCAAAGTAAATTTTTATATAATTATTGAAATTAATAAGTTTATTTTGTCAAATTGAACTCATATACATGTCAAAAACTAAATTTAAAGTTGGTGTGCCATTAAAAGGCAGCAAAACTGCTGTTGACGCTGAAAAAAGTCCGTAACTCCCGGAGGAAGTTTCGAAATGATGAAGCGAAGCCATATTCGGAATCAGAGGCCCAATCCGGAGGCTTGGGACGTGGTTCACGAAATAAAGGAGGATTCGCGTGAAAAATCGTTCTGCGTGGGTAGAATCCCCAGGTTTCGTGAAATTGAGTCGATGAGGCGCACAATCTTTGCACGCCCCGGTTCTGTGCGACGAATGTTTGCACGCCAGCTACGCTCGGCGCGAAGAATTTCGCACGCTGCCTGGGTTCCGTGCCGGAGGTCACCTATAAATAGAAGGTGACTCCGAACGGTTTTTACGTTGAGGAATCCGAAGCGACTCTCATGCACGCAATTCGGCTCCCCCCGCGCGCAAGATGACTTCCAGGTAAAACTCTAATTTTGCGCAACCTTGCCCCGGAGTTCGCCTTTGCGCGCAACTCCACCGGCTTCAGGGAATTTTCCCCCTTCCCCGGGTTCCAGCCTTGCGTGCAATCTGTGTCTCGTGCACGCAATAGCCTGCCGTGCGCACAAAACCCTGCGCGTAGTTCCCTCTCCGCACGCAATGACCGTGCTCCAATTGCGCGTCGTCCCGGAGATTTGCATGCAAACCTTCCCTTTTGCGCGCAAAGCCCAGGACTCCTCACCTTGATGCCCCTTGGCTGCCCCCTGCACCGGCACCTGATGTCTTCCCTGCCGGGCATGCGTTCCATGTGTTGTTTTCCCGTACGGCCTCCCAGGCTCGTGCGAAGTAACCTCAAGGTCCCTTGGACCGTGTTTCCCATTGCGTTGCTTTGCCGTATGCTTCTCCGCATAGGCACGCTAACGACTATTGCTTCTTCGCATAGCCATGCTAACGTGGACCCCCCGATGGTTCACCCTGTGGCCCCCCTTCATCATGGCCTTTCTGATGCCTTCCCTTCCACAAGCAGTAGAGGGCGTTGGGCATGTAAGCCCTAGGGGTGTGGAGCAAACCCACCTCGTCCAAGCTGCAGGA
The DNA here is from genome assembly GCA_963277665.1 of Viscum album. Taxonomy (NCBI): domain Eukaryota; kingdom Viridiplantae; phylum Streptophyta; class Magnoliopsida; order Santalales; family Viscaceae; genus Viscum; species Viscum album. The sequence continues at coordinate 1,531,915,224 of OY728158.1, read as the reverse complement.
CGTTAAACTGCTAAGCACCTCGTCCTTAACACAAGACGTTAAACTGTGGTCCGACCCCGTGCTTCGCACGCAGGGTCCCCCCAGCTCGGACATTCTTTATGCCACTCGTCTCCACAGGAATGTACTCTTCCTCACATTGAATGAGATTGTCCTTGTTGGAGTGGCGTTTGTCCACGGGGGAAGGGCTGCCTCAGGGCGTAAGCCCCTAGCCTTTCTTGCGGATGATTGCACCCATGCATCTCTGTACTTCCCCCCTGCCAAGGCCAGTGGAGTCCTTTTCCCACTGCGCTTTGTCGCACCACGGGCCTCCACCCTGGAGTAAGCCCCGACACCAAGGGCCGCTAACCACGCATAAGCCCCTGTTTCCTCTTTGGGCCGCTCAACGCATAAGCCCTATTCCGCTTCTCACGGATCCACCCTTCGCGACGTGATCGTCTGGTCCCTGCTGCCTCTTGTTTCTCACACCGAGCATGACTCACGTGGGCTTAGAGTGCACATCGACCATGACATACTCTTATGGGCCGCCCCAGAGCATAATCCCCATCCCAGCGAACTACGTGGACTTTGATCCGTGCTAACGCACGGTATGTAGGAAGCCTCCACGAGGTTCAATCCCACCACCCAGTCGTCCCGACCTCTCCATGTCTGTTCCCTGACCACCTTGGGCCTCCTCAGAGCGTAAGCCCCAAACCCCTCGTCCCACATGACGTTAAACTGTATTCTGTCCCGCATGACATTAAACTGTATTCCGTCCCGCATGATGTTAAACTCTATCGTGTCCCGCATGACGTTAAAATGTATCCCCCCTCTTGGGCCATCTCAGAACGTAGGCCCCATGTCTCACTCCACCATCTATCCTGATCCTTACCTGGGCCGCCACATCCCGGTGAGATCAGGCCACCCCATGCCACTCCATGATATATGGGAAGCCGCCCACGTGCTGGCCCCAACATCGGTGTTCCCCCTAGGGATCCTTCAACCCAATCCGTCTCCACAAGATGTTAAACTCACAACATACCCCGTGTTAAACATGGGAAGCTGAGGAAAACCTCAGATGGTACACATTCCCCGCGTTCGATATAGGATGCCTCGGGCTTCCGCGCCGTCGAGAAGCCTTGTGATGAGGGACCATAGACAGACATGCCGACGATGCCCCAACGTGACCATTCTCCTCACCGAAGGTTGCTGCCCCGACAAGACCCCTTGGAGCGTCTTGATGGAAGTAGCATAATTAACTGGCGTCCATGTAGATATGGCACCGGGAATGAGCTTCACGAACCCATATTAAATCTATGAGGGAGACCCAGACTAGGTAATGAGCTCCAAGGAGGAATCCACAGAAGGAAGAACCGACATCTCATCATCCCGTTTTGATCAAGGAGCAGACGTACCTGAACAAGGAACGAATGCTGCCCGCCTTTGGAAAGTGGGAATGCGGGGAAATAAGCAGCGCGTCCTCCTCCACCGACGGATGCAAGCACCCCGGCGAAAGCGTCGGAAACAAAAATGGTGAACCCGACGTGAAGCTCTTATCCTCAACACGGGGAATGGTAGCCGTTGGGGCATCGGAATAATATCATGTCACCAGGTCCGGGTAACCCTCACCGGGATGTGAACCCGCTAGGGGTCGAGGCCGTCAGGACGTTGACTACTCCGTTCTGCGACGTCGTCAGTGTGGATCCCCCTCGCCGACCATGGAAGAAGGAATGACGCTGGGCCTTGGTTGTTGATCTCCTTTCCTGTTGATACTAATGGGTTCATCTCCCTGTTTCCAGGAATCAGTTCACCGCATTTGGAGCTCGATCGCCACCTGCCCACCGACGCAGGGGTAGGGGCAGTACTGACACGGCTACCCCGCGCGGTCCCACCTATCCCACGGCTTCTCCGACTTCGACTGTCGTAGCAGTCGGGCGCTTGCACCCCCTCTCCCCATCAGAAATCATCCAGTGGAGGGTGATCAATGACCTGGTGCGTAGGTATGACGAGGAAGGGGTCATCCCCAGCAGGGGCATGGCCCTCTTGGATCTAGAGGTGGCTGCGCCTCACCACCATCGCCGCCCTCGAGGGCCGCGCAGGGAGCCGCCGCTCCCCACGCTGACGTTCAACCACTTCAGGAGCCTATCCCCGGAGCGCTTTGACACATCCCTCCCCTACGCCAATGAGGTGGAGGATGTCCGGGTCCACCCGATCGGCGATCCATCCCACAGGTTAACGGAAAGAACCCCCGCCAGGCCGCGTCGACGGCACCGCCCGACTCCCCGAGCCGAGGAGTAGGCAATCTTCATGCCCGCACCGCCGGTTCCAGCCCATCTGACTCGACGCCAGCGTCGGGCGCGAGCGGGAGAGAATGCCCGTCCTGGGGCACCAGCATCAGCAACCACTGTGGACCGAGCCACTGCTGACTCCTGTTACCAGATCCCCGCGCATGTTGAGCAGGGGCAGCCGCGTGCCCGACTGGGATTGAAACCCCGACCGCCCTGCGGGCAAGTTGGGTCGAATCTCCCGGTCTCAGACACTGGCAATGGCCACTGCGGATAAATCGGCGGTAGTGCCGCTCACCATGAGGTATCATTTCGTGCCACCGATCTGGGAAGCCGAAAGCTTATTCGCGACGACTGTGCTCCAGGTATGATTCCTTCCAGCACCCACATCATGGGGTATGAGGTCACTCCCCCTACTGCCGGTCGCGAGCATGGAGCCATTGTGTATCTATTCACTCACTCACATGGAGGTCCTCCCCATGCCCCTTTCGACATCTGTCCCGATGCTTCTCGCACCCCGGCCTTCGGTCCCCTCTGCCCCAGCTCTATTGTGGTTGGGGGACCCAATGACGGAAATCGTCCTTACCCTGAGGAGCTACCCAGGGGCAGGAAGGCCGGGCGTCGTCACCGTAGGAGGAATTTCAGGGGAGTCCGGACGGAAATCAGACCAGTCCATTTCTCGGATTCTGAGGCAGAGTACGACTCGACGACAGAACCTCCCCCCCATCCCTTCGAGTTGAGGGCATGGATGGGGATGCAGCGCGTCAGTCTCGTACTCCCCGAATGCGAGATCCGTATGATTCCATCCTGCCTTCAAAGGTATATCCAAGAGGACGAGGACTTGGCGTACCGCCGGGGATCAAGCCCGCAGTTGCCGCTGGCCTCCTCGGAAGCACCTCCCGTCCCTGTTAGGGAGGGTGAGGAACTTTTCTGGGGACCACCGGAAGGATCACAAGGCGATACACCCTCGGCAAGCATTGACGCTGTGACAGGAGTCCCATTCGCTGGCCCATCCTATCGCGACGTGGCAGCCAGGGCACTGCAACCCCTGGAGGATGACCCAGGTATCGACGACCAATCGGCCTGTTCGTCGTATTCCCCGCCGGCCAGCCCACCACCCCGAAGGCCTGCCTCGGCGCCATTGCCAATTCCCTGACTTTCCTCGGTGAAAGAGCAAGGGCGGCAAGTTCCGGACCCCGAACCGGAGCCATGGAGCTTCTGGACCGTTCTTGCCGCGGGCCACTTCCCTGAGAAGTTTTGGTCGGTCGCAGAATCGGGTTTTGATGTGCAAGAGTCACTCACCCCGGGAGAGTTTGAATGCTTCCACCAGATTCTTCAGGTGACTCAATCCCGCCTCCTCCATCAGCTAGCACCTTATCTTGGGATCCAAGCGCATCTCGAGGAGATTGGTGAGCAGTGCCACCGGGTCGACCTAGCAGCACTCCCCGCGGTCCGGCACCCCGAGTTTCTGGACCACCACGAGGCCCTTCAGCAAAAATGCGTCCAGAGTTTTCAAGTACTCCACAGAGTTATTGAGGAGGCCACCCCCACGGGCACGTCCGCGGGTGGGGGCAGTACACTGCTCTCCTCTTCTGTACAATCCGCCGGCAGCCCGATCTACTGGGCGACCCTGAGGGAACGTCGCCAAGGGCAGTAGCAGTCAACATGGATGACCTTTCTGATGAGGGAAACATTATGGATCCCCTCGACGGGGACTCACCCCCCGAGGACAGGCCGCTACTGGACCCATCTGGGAGGATTACTCGCCAACATAGGAGCCTCCAAGGTCTTCCTGTACCCACGGAGGCACTGGAGCTGGGCCTAAACATCGGCAGGGGTAAAGAGCCTGTCGGGTCTGTCAAACTCGCCGACCCATCTGCCTCAGTGCAGAAGGTAGAGGAAGATCCCGAGAAGGCCACGCTGCGCCAACAGCTAGCCGAGCAAAAGAGGCTGGTTGATGAGCTCCTGGCCGAACGCATTGCAGAGCGGCGACCTGACTACAACAACCCTAGACCAGGACAACAGGGGAAGGAGCATCTACCCCTTGCTGTGATCCCCCGGGAAACCGTGACCATGTCTTGTTCGCCGACAGGGGAGACACTGGAGCCCATGGCAAGAGGGCGCGATATGTTTCGCCGAACCCTCCCGAGCGGCAAGACAACCTGGGGGACCCTGCTCGGTTTCCTCCCACCGCTCCAAGAGTCGCTCTGCCAGCTGCCCCGTGAGCCGCTGAGTGCAACTATCGTATCGAGGAGCCTGGAAATGCTCTTGTGGTTAGAGACCCCTGTCAGGACAGGAATCCGCATCCGGATGATCTAATGGAAGTAATCATCGCTCGCTTGGAGGCCCTAGAAACTCGGTAGGTAGTGATCCTACCGGATGTCAAGCCGTACCCCGCATGGGTGGATGACATGCCGGCCCCGCCAGGATTTGGGAACCCAACTTTTCCCCCCTTTAACGGGACCGGAGACCCGCCACAACACTTGGACCACTTCAACTCGAGGTGCGGGCCTATGTTAGGGACTCCAGCGTAGTAGGAGGATGCCAAGCTCCGGTGCTTCGTTCAGACACTAGAAGGACCAGCATTCGTCTGGTACAACCAGCTCCCTGTTGGATCTGTGACTAGATGGGAGGACCTTCGCTGGAAATTCCTCTACCAGTTCAGTTCCACAACCCGGAAGACGAACATTGCAGACCTCTTCAGGTGCAAGAAAAGGCCCTACGAGCGAGTCGTGGACTTCGTCGCCCGGTGGAAGGCGCTCACGTACTCCCTTGACATGCCGCTGACTCAGGAGAAATTACTGACGATGTGTGTAGGGAATGTCAAGGCAGAGTTGGTTCCTTCCCTGATCATGCATAATTACACTGGAGGGTTCCGGGACTTCTCGGACAAGGCTCAGCGCCTCGAAGAAGCCCTGCAACAGGCCGGTCAGGCATGCCTGCTGCCTCCTGTAAGCTCTACAAGGAGAGACGCCAGAGTCGAGCATGTTTCTGTGGCCCCGATAGAGGCCCCTGGACAGCTAGGGTTGCTCCCAGTGAGTCTAGCTCAGTATGCTCATAGGGGTCCACCCCCATGGGCACAGCCTCCGGCCCAGCAGCGACCACCTCAGAATCGGCCGATGCCTCCGCGTAACGCACCGCCACCACCTAGGCGAGGTGATCCGGCTCCGCCTCCTCGGCCTGCTCCTCCAACCCCTGGCCATGGTCATCCCCCAAGAGTCCCCTTTCTAGACAGGAGGAATCGGGCTTACTCGTTTGGCGAGGCCCAGGTCCCCGGTTATTTCCATAGCGCCTTGGAGCAGAGGATCGTACGACTGCCTGAGTGCCGGAAGCTAGAAGAGGTGTGTCTCACGGATCACCCCAACTATTGCACTTATCACCGGATCCTGGGACACACCATCCAGTAATGCTATGTGTTCAAGGAATGGCTCCAAGACCATATTGACAACAACATAGTCAGGTTGGGCCCAGCCCCGGCACAGGTGGCAGGTGTCTTCGTGGGATCACATGGTAGTAGTGACAACAGGGATGGGTGGGAACAGGTTTCCGACCGTGGGTCCCGTAAGTATAATGACTGGATGGCCCACAAGATTGTCGCCTGTGCCCATGGCATCATCCGTGCCCGCCTGGATCAGCTAGAGCCCTCGGAGTCTGTGAGTGCCACTTTGGCATCGTCGTCCCAGCCTACTTCTTCCCAGAAGAGCAGGCGGCAGTGCAAGAAGAAAGAACGCGCCCTGCCATTGCCTTCATCTTCTCGCATGCTTGGCGATTTCATACCCCAAGAAATGGGGATCCCTCCGAGACACCGTCCGGTAGTGGATGACTCCTTGAGCGAGAGCCCAGGGTACGCTTCGATTAACACCGTAGAGTTGGTAAACCCCTTTTTGGCTCCCGACGGTGAGGAGCGCCAGGTGGACTTCCCCGAGAGCCCGGGGTACGCTTTAGTTAAAAACGTAGAGTTGGTAAATCCCTTTTTGGCTCTCAATGGTGAGGAACACCAGGTGGACTTCCCCGAGAGCCCGGGGTACGCTTCGGTTAACACCATAGAGTTGGTAAATCCCTTTTTGGCTCCCGACGGTGATGAGTTCCAGGTGGACTTCCCCGAGAGCCCAGGGTACGCTTCGGTTAACACCGTAGAGTTGGTAAATCCCTTTTTGGCTCCAAATGGTGAGGAGCGCCAGGTGGACTTCCCTGAGAGCCCGGGGTACGCTTTGGTTAACACTGTAGAGTTGGTAAATCCCTTTTTGGCTCCCGATGATGAGGAGCGCCAGGTGGACCTCCCCGATGTCCCCAGCCGTCGCCAACGTCGACGGAGCCGTGGCTACATGAATCTCCAGGGCACGGCAGTCGTCACCTCCAGTCAGGCCGTGCACACTACCGAGACCAGGAAGTAGGCCCGGTATAGAGAGCAACACTCACGGCTCCCTCACCCAGTGACAACAGGTTCGCTTCCACCACCGTTTGTGTTGCTGGATCGGGCGGAACCGCCTTGCCCGCGTCGCAACCAGCCCAGCCCTGCCACTGGATGACTACGGCCTTCCGGTCCTAGCATGACAGCCACCTCCCGAGCTTCAGCTGGTGAACAGCGGGACGTGCCTAGTACCAGTCAGTCACCGGTCCCACCAGCAGGGCCCTTCATGCCCCCAATCGCAGAGCGACCTCCTGTAAGCAGAAGCTCGCGTTTGGCGCGAAAGTATGATGTCCTGAAGCATCTGGACGACATTCCGGCAAGGCTTTCCATCCTTGAGGCCCTTCGCCTATCGTCCGAAATGCGTGAGGCGCTCGCTGAGGCTCTAAGGAGCCCCCTCCAGTTTGAAACAGAGGTAGCGGCCGCAGAAGCCTTCCACACCGAGGTGATTGAGGACGCCGAATGTTAGGCGGTTATCTCATTCTCCGGTGAATATGAAGACCCTCCCATATAGGGGCACATCTGCCCGCTGTACATCACCGGCCATTTAAATGGCGTGGAAGTCCATCACTGTCTTGTCGACAAGGGTTCTGGGATTAAGTTGATCCGAACTCGGACACTGTGAAAACTGGGGTTGTACGAGGATGATTTAACTCCCTCTGACCTCAGAATCCAGGGGTATGACAGGATCGAGAAAACTCCACTCTGCAAGATTCGTCTGAAGACCCAGTTCGGCGACTTAATTGCCAACACTGAATTCATGGTTGTCTCTCATGACACTGCCTACAATGCATTGATGGGCAGGCCGTGGCTCCATCTTCACGCGACTGTTCCCTCATCATACCATCAGTGCCTCAAATACTCCCTTAAGGGTCGAGTGGGTGTGCTCCACGGAGATGCGTCTCCGTTTGCCTCTTGTGAAGCTCGTTACCTGGATGCTGACTATTACAAGAGAAAGGACAAGCAAATCCTGACAGGTGAGGTTGAGCCCACCGCTATCGCGAGTGATCCCTGGGAAGGTTTGGATGACGCATATGTCTTCCCAATCCATCGGTTGGAGGCCACGACTCCCGATATGGGAGTGTGCTTTGTTGTCTCGGGTACCAGAGGAAGCCATATTTCCAGGTCTAAGCGACGGTGGGAAATCACCTCGTACTCTTACACCAACCAGGTTCAGGTGATCCCCGAGCCTCCTACCCCCATACGATATCGGGACGTTGGGCTCATGACAACGACAGTATGTCATACGTGTCATTTTCGCCAAGCCGGGATCGACTGGATCAAGCCAACGCATCACCACTGCTTTGATGTCGTAAAGCGTGGCCCCTTTGGCCGCAGGCCGGATGGGATTGGATCAAACACCTTCGTCGCTATGGTTTCCGCGGTGCATGAGTCTCCCGTCGTGACGACCTCTGCCGCCCAAGACGGTGCTAGCTCCCCATCAGGGTCGAGCAGCCCCGAAATGGATCCCCCCGTGGACGATCCTTCCAAAAGCGGAAAAGAAGACATGGAAGATGCTCATCCTGCTTTTGAGGAGGGCGTCTTTGCCACGGTCTACGAGCTAGTACAGGTGAACCTCAGTGGTGAGGCGGACCCGAGACCCACATTGGTCAGCGCCGCTATGCCTCCCGAGGAACGGCAACAGTACATAGACTTCCTCAGACAGCACCGTGATGTGTTTTCCAGGAGTTATGACGAGATGCCGGGGCTAGATCCCCAGGTAGCCGTATACCGCCTTGGCCTCCCAGCAAACCATCGTGGGTTCAAGCAACCTCCTATAAAAATGCACCCCTTTCATGGTGCCATGGTTGAGGCCGAAGTTGATAAGCTCATTAAGGCCAACTTCATCAAGGAAGTCCAGTACCCTAGATGGCTAGCCAACATTGTGCCCGTTAGGAAGACGAACGGGAAGACCAGGGTCTGCATCGACTTCCACGATCTTAACCGCCACTGTCCGAAGGATGACTTCCCCTTCCCGTGATAGTGCTATTGATCGACGCAACGTCCGGGTTCCAAGCCCTCTCCTTCATGGATGGGTACTCTGGGTACAACCAGATCCGGATGGCCCCCGAGTATGAAGATTTCACTGCCTTCAGGGCCCCACAGGGCACTTTCGGCTATCGGGTTATGCCCTTCGGTCTGAAGAACGCGGGTGCCACCTATCAACGGGATATGCACCGCATATTTAAGCCGATCCTTGGGACGCTGGTGGAGTGCTACGCAGATGACCTGGTGGTTAAATCTCGTCAGTGTCGGGACAATCTCGAAGACCTTGAGAAAGTGTTCGGTTTGCTCCGTTCTCGCCACTTGAAGATGAACCCGTTGAAGTGTGCCTTCGGGGTCACCTCCAGAAAGTTTCTTGGCTTCATCGTTAGGTATCGAGGTATCGAGATCGACCCCGAGAAGATCAAGGCCATGAGTCAAATGCCTCCCCCGAGTAATATTTGGGAGCTTTGAGGCCTCTAAGGCCACTTAGCCTATATACACTGATTCATTGCGTATCTGGCCGGTAAGTGTAAGCCCTTTTCTCGACTCATGAAGAAAGGCACCGCATATGGGTGGGATGAAGAGTGTCAGACATCTTTTGAGGAAATCAAGCAGTATCTGCTTCAACCTCCAGTCCTAATGCCACCCATTCCCAGAAAGCCGCTGGTTCTTTACGTGACCGCCCTAGAGCGATCCCTCGGCACCCTTCTCACCTAGAAGAACAATGAGGGAACATAGAATATTCTCTACTACCTCATCCGCATGCTCCTTGGCGCGAAAGTTAGATAATATCCCATCAAGAATAGCTTCCTGGCGCTCATATTCGCCGTACATGAATTGCGGTACTACTTGCAGCACCATGAGGTACAACTGGTCTCTCGGGTAGACCTGTTGAAATACATCCTGAGCCAGCCTATGTTGACCGACCGATTGGCGTGCTGGGCGGTGATCCTCCAACAGTTCGACATTAGGTTCTTACCTCAGAAGGCCGCCAAAGGACAGGCGTTGGCAGACTTCTTAGCTGCCCATCCAACCTCTGCGGACCAGCCACTGGATTTGGGCTTTCCTGATGAGGCAATCCTCTCAGTCGATCACGCCACCCCTTGCTGGCAGATACACTTTGATGGCACCTCCCAAAGCCCTACCGGTAGAAGGCTCAAAGATCCTAGGATTAATAGAGTGGTCCTGGGTATCATCTTCATCACCCCGGAGCAAGCCGTTCTGCCATATTCTTTCTTGTTGTCAGAAGGTTGCACCAACAATGAGGCAGAATATCATGCCCTCATCACCAGCCTCGAGTTGACTTTAGAGGTTAACGTACCCCACCTATATGTAAAAGGGGACTCTGAGCTAGTCATCAAGTAGGTTAACGGTGACTACGCTGTCAGGAAGACAGAACTCATGCCATTGCTGGAGTGCACCCTCCATCTAATGGCTAAGTTCCCATCCCGACCAGATGTCGTTCACGTTCCCCGGTTGCAGAACAGTCGAGTAGATGCTTTGGCCAGCCTGGCCGCATCACTCGCGGAGCCCGAACAGGATGACCTAATCATCCACATGGCGCACTGAAGAGTCATTGCTCCTGTTATCCCAGAGGGCGATCATGGCCTGTGAGTGAACCATCTCACCGCTAGTGCCCCCGCGTCAGGACCCCCCGGGGCTTCATGCGTGGTGATCGAGACAGTTCCTAACTGGAGGACACCCTTGGTTGAATATCTCCGGCACAGAAATCTTCCGATGGACCGAGCAGAGTGGGAACGAATCCGGCGCCGCGTGCCGTAGTTCACCCTTCAAAGCGGTCCCAGCCGTGAGCAGCTCCTTTATAGGCGCGGGTTTGACGGTGTTCTCCTTCGTTGTCTTCAAGGAGTTGAGATCCCACAGGTCATGCAGGAAGTGCACGCTGGTTCCTATGGCGCCCACCAGGCGGGGTCAAAGTTGTCCCACTAGATTCAGAGACTGGGATACATCTGGCCCTCCATGATCCACGACTGCATCGAGTACGCCAAGAGGTGTCATGCGTGCCATGTTCATGCTAACTTTGTTCATCGGCCACTGGAGTCTCTCCATACTACGAAGTATTCTTGGCCCTTTGCAGTCTCGGGGTTGGATGTCGTAGGGCCTTACCCACCAGCGACGGCCCGCCAGTGCTGGTTCATCTTAACCGCCACAGATTTCTTCTCAAAGTGGGCAGAGGCAGCCCCTCTTAGGGAAGTCATGGCTGGTTCTATTGCCGACTTTGTGAGCTCCAATATCATTCACTGGTTTGGAATACCTCACGCTATCCTCACGGATAACGGAACCAACTTCTGAGCGGCCGAGATGAAAATATTGTACGCCAAGTACAACATTCTCTCTAACCACACCTCTCGCTATCATGCGCAGGCGAATGGACAGATTGAGGCGTTTAACAAAACCCTCTCTAACATTCTGCAAAAAATGGTTGGTCAGAACAAGAAAAGTTGGCCGGACAAGCTCCCCAACGCCCTCTGGGATTATAGGATGATGACTCGCAATTCCACCCATGTGACCCCGTATTCCCTAGTATACGGAGCTGAGGCCGTCCTTCCCATCGAGGTCCAGCTGCCCTCATTGCGCACGGTGGTCTACGACCAGCAAGCGCCGGATAGAGTTGCCGAGATCCGTCTAGCCGAATTGGAAGCGCTGGATGGAAGTAGGCTTCACGCTTTACATAACTTGGAAAGGCATCAGAGCAAGATGGATCGAGCTTTCTATAAGAAGGTTCACCTCCGCTTCTTCCTGCAAGGTGACTTGGTGTTGGCTCTCAGAGCGCCAATGATTCCCAGCAGGAAACCACCCAAGTTGGAGCCCAAGTGGGAGGGACCTTTTATTGTCCACAAGGTCTATCTCAATGGCGCCTATTCCATGATGACTATGGATGGTGAGTGTATCACTCCTCCCACCAACGCCAGGTTCCTCAAGAAGTACTTTGCCTAGCCAGTTTGGTCCTACATGACCTTAAACTGTATGGTCCTGCATGACCTTAAACTGTATGGTCCTGCATGACCTTAAACTATATGGTCCTGCACGACCTTAAACTACACACTGCCCTACATCTGGCCTCCATGGTCCGAGCTCTAAGACCTAAAACTAAGATCCATATTTTGTTCAACATGACGTTAAACTGTATTTCCAGAACTACGTCTAGCTTGATTCCCATCCTAATGGGATACGTAGGAATGCCCAGACCTTTCGTCCTTGGGTCCAGCTTGAGGTCCGCTGTCGCTTTTGTTTCGCCTTTGGGACCTCGACCACAGGATCGCGTGGTGTGGTGTGAGATTATGTCCCCACTCACGTCGGGTTTGCAATAGCTGCACCACGTGCACCCTGTCTTCAGGGTTTAGCCCTCCTCTGTCCAATGGAATTTAAAGATGCACGCTTTCAAGAACTACGTGTGGCTTGATTCCCATCCTTATGGGATACGTAGGACCGCCTGAACACTTAGACGTCATGTCCAGCCCCATCTCTTAGGAGATCCCACGATCTCCCGGTTCCCAGGGTGTTTGGCATTACGCCCCCTCTTTTGCCCAGGGATCCGCCATCTTTTGGCCGCTCTCGGACTGAGCCCTATGAACCTTTCCAGTGGTCTGCTGATGTGCTCAAGGCACTCTGGTCTAGAACTTGGAGTGCCAGATTCGACTTAGGCAAGTTTCATCCAGTTTCCAAGTTTCGTGTTCCCATTCATTCGGGCCCTCGTCATGCTTCACACCCGGAGGGACCCCCAAGAACTGCCTGGAAACAACGCCCAAGGGCTCTCCAACCGTCATGGGACAACGCCCACGAGGGTTTTAGATGACAAATTGATACGAATCCCACGTTGCGAACATTGTCAGCAGTTGATGCTCATTTGTTTGTCCCCGTGGCTGACACGACAGGATTCTACGTTGCGAACATGGTCAGCAGTAATCCTCAGTCGTCACGCCGGCTTCCCCATGCCCTAAATGTTGGTGGCATGGTTCATGTCATGTTCCACCCCACTGTGTCAAGGTGGAATCTCAACACTCCTTGTACTAACCCTCAATACACCCCCACACATCAGACAAACCGAGCTGCGTAACGGTGTCTCTCGGGGCTCCCGCGATCTGAGCGCTAGAGTATGTGCTTGGGTCTCTTCTTTACGGGTTGCATGCGGATTGACCCTCATCCCCTTAGGGAGTGAGGAGTCACCCAGACATTGCGTTTTGGGCATAGCATAGCTGGGAGCTAACATCTCCTGCCCCTCCCTGATTGTTGAACCTTCGTAGGCCCCTTTGGCCTGAGGCTCCTCTCTCGGATGGTCCAAACCATATGACCTTAAACTGTGTTGCTGGTCCTATCACACTACCCTAAACTGTGACATTATCTTCCTGGCCGCATGATGAAAAACGGCACTGCATTGTGATGAGCTCGTTGTAGAGGACATCACGCTGGGTATTTGTCCTGTGCCATGCCATTTGTCAATGCCTATCATGACTTGATTCTTGTGGCGACACCACGACCTACCATTCTAGGAATATCGCTTCACAACAAAAAAACCACTCACCTTATAGGAAAAACAAGATTTATCAAATTCCACTTCTTTTAGTGCAAGGGCCACACCCGCACTCCCCTTTTCCCTTGGCACTGGTATCTTACCATGTCACATTTCAAAACTATGTATGGCTTGATTCTCATCTTTATGAGATACGTAGGAGCGCCTAGGGCACTTCCCCATGGGCCCAGCCAGCCTACCTTCGTGTTCGGTCCCTGGACTCGAGCATTTCCCCGGAGAGCACATGGTAAGTAGGGCTTAGGTCCTCATTCACATCGGGTTTTGTAACCACCTTGCCATGTGTCCGTTTCTCCCCTTTCCCACTCATGGTCCGAGCTCTAAGACCTAAAACTAAGATCCTCATGGTCCAAGATCTAAGACCTAAAACTAAGATCCTCATGGTCCGAGATCTAAGACCTAAAACTAAGATCCTCATGGTATGATCTCTAAGACCTAAAACTAAGATCCTCATGGTCCGAGATCCAAGACCTAAAACTACGATCCTCATGGTCCGAGCTCTAAGACATAAAACTAAGATCCTCATGGTCCGAGCTCTAAGACCTAAAACTAAGATCCTCATGGTCCGAGCTCTAAGACCTAAAACTAAGATCCTCATGGTCCGAGCTCTAAGACCTAAAACTAAGATCGTCATGGTCTGAGCTCTAAGACCTAAAACTAAGATCCTCATGGTCCGAGCTCTAAGACCTAAAACTAAGATCCTCATGGTCCGAGCTCTAAGACCTAAAAATAAGATCCTCATGATCCGAGCTCTAATAACTAAAACTAAGATCCTCACGGTCCTAGCTCTAAGACCTAAAACTAAGATCCTCATGGTCCGAGCTCTAAGACCTAAAACTAAGATCCTCTCGGTCCGAGCTCTAAGACCTAAAACTAAGATCCGTATTTTGTCCAACATGACGTTAAACTGTATTCCGTCTCGCATGACGTTAAACTATATTTCGTCCCGCATGACGTTAAACTGTATTCCGTCCAACATGACATTAAACTGTGTTTCAAGAACTACGTGTGGATTGATTCTCATCCTAATGAGATACGTAGGACCGCCCAGACATTTCGTCTTGGGTCCAGCCCCAGGGATCACTGAACCCCGTCCTTCCTTATTGTCGGCCCCTCGGCCCGAATTCATGGGGAGTGGTGTAATCAGGACATCTACCCTGAGCAGGTTCGGGATGACCCATGATAATAATGGGAAGCAGCAGTTCTCTCGCCAAAGAGGCCCTGCCTAGAAATTGGGACTACCCGTAATCAGGTCGGTATGTCCGCCTAATGCGCCTCTGCCATGGTGGCGCAATTTCGGGAGTGTTGGACTCTACTTGAACAAACCACCACTCCACCTTCCACGCTTTGCGTCCCCCCTTATTCAGATCCTCATTTCCTTTCATGTTTGACAGGACCCCCCTAATAGTATGGATGCTCAACCTATGGTCCGTATACTGTCCTGGGCCAATGTTCCGGAGGACTGGTCATGTTTGACGGGACCCCCTAACAGTATGGATGCTCGACCTATGGTCCACCTACTATCCTGGGCCAATGTTCCAGAGGACTGGTCATGTTTGATGGGACCCCCTAACAGTATGGATGATAGACCCATGGTCCGCCTATTGTCCTAGGCCAACGTTCCAGAAAACTGACCAACAATTTTTGAGTTAGGCCCCGTGTTGCGAACATGGTCAGCGGTTAGCCCTCATTTATTTCCCCCCATTCCAAGACATCATGATATGGATGCTATGTTTCCGCCATGGTTGACAGTTATCCTCCATGGTTGCGCCCCATTGGGTTCTGAATTTGGGCAGCGTGATTCACCCTTCCTCTCCATCCCCCTGTGTTCGGATGGATTTCAATGCCCCCGGCATTGCCCCGCTTGTATGTTAAAGCACATTGTGGAGTCGACACATCAATCAGCCCGGGGTCTCCTCAGAATTCTAGGCCCAATTTCGGATGCCTAAAGCTTGTGTAATGCCCCACAGTTGAACGAAATGATGGTACGAGCATCTTCTGCTTCTTGCGTTGGGCACGACTCACAAGAGCCTAGGGATGAGTTGTTATTCATTTCGAAACTATGGTTGAGCGCATTAAACCAAGGGTAAAAATGAGTGAATTTGGTCATATATTGGATTGAGACGATGAGCAGTACAAGCAGAAAGTTCATGAGATGGAAAAAACAAAGCCCTTAGGGGTCAGCGTGCTGAACCGATCTTTCCAGCACTGCTACCCTTTGGATGGTATCCTCCAGGACTGCTTCTCGCTCTTTGAAGACTCTCTCCTCGTCGGCAACCATAGAGCGTAGCTCGCCAGCCCTAGCTTGTGCCTGTACCCGCTCGGTTTGAAGTACGGTCATCTGGTGACTCGCCTCCACCAGTTGTTCTTGCGCATCAGCCAACTGGGCCGTCAGTTGCTCCACGAGCTCAGAGCATGTTGCGATGAAGGACTCCTTATCTGCCGCCTGCCCTTCGAGGTGCCGGACTTCCTGCTCCTCCCTCAGCAGCGCTCGAGCGCTCGCCAATCCTTCCCAGCACTGGGCAATGTCAGTGCGCCAGCTGCTCTCGTGTATCTTCTTGGCCATGTAATCACGGACCGTCAAATGAAGACACTGAGCCTCAGCCCCTCCGGCACACAGGAAGCACAGCCAGGTCTGAAGTGATCCCATCCGCCTCAGCCAATCTGACTGGGGCTGCCTGAGGAAGCGCTGGATACACTTCCACCCTTTGCACCATGTCATCCGGCTCTCCTCGGCTGCCTCTGAGTCTGAGTCATCAATCTCCTCAGGGTCAGCGGGTCGGTATATGGGGAAGACCGCCAGCAAATCGGCAGCAGGATCCACCCCAGGGATGTCTTTGTGAGGAATAGAATCCTCGACGTCCGGGCGACCTTCTCTCACCCCAGCAGTAATGATGCCTCCACTAGATTCGGACCTCGTATCAAGAACAGCGCCACTGATGTCCGCCGCCCCCTATTCATCAATTGTTGGGGCCGACTCAGTGCAGAGAGCATGTTCCAAGCGAGGTGGTATGTCCGCTGCTGGTCCACTCGCGGATGGCCCGGGCTCCGGAGGCTGATGTGCCTCCAATGTTGAGATCACTGCGCAGGGATACGCTGGTCAGACGAGATCTTTTGACACCAAGCACCAGTAGTGAAGCGTGAGACTTATAGGAATCCAGAGCGTCGGTCCCCAGTGTTTCGGCCGTTGTAGAAGCTGCCGTAAGGGGAGAACCCTCTGCGCTTGTTAATTCAATGATGGGTGTCGGATCCCCATCATGTCCCACTGGTTCCTCTCCTCCCTCCTCTGGTGGGGATGCCCGTCCAACGCTCAAATGCTCCTGGTTTAGGATGGGGAAGTGAGTTAGAAGTTGGAAAGGAGAATGGATGAATGAGGGAAATGAATGAAGACAGAGACAAACCTTGAGAATCTTGGTTATATCGAGATCAGAGTCAGAAATCTCGCCGATCTCTCAGAGACTCCCTTGGTAGTTCGCCCCTTGTGAACCCTCACCTTCGGGCTCCTCTTCTTCATCTTCTCCCTCGCCTTCGTCCTCTCTGGTTTCCTCCTCCCCCTCCGGCTCATCGTCACTGTCACCTTCTCCCGGCGGCATCGCTTCCGGATCATGCTCCTAGACGAGCATCACTTTCACTAGGAAAGTTGGCTCCGTATGCCGCCCCCGTTGGCATGCGTAGGCATCCATGGCCGTCAGATAAGCATACCGCCGATGGAAGTTTACTCGGTCGGTAATTCGAACGAGCCTGACCTCTGGCAGTTGGATCCCATTTTGTATTATCTTCTACCAGATGGCTTCGACGATCAGCGATTGCCGCAGGGTCATCCAGGCCGACCACAGTGCCGGGAGAATTGTGTCTTGGGAAGGTTCGAGCAGATATCTTATCTACTTCCCGGGCAGTTCCCTGGCCGCCTCATGTGACCCCCCTGTGGGTAACGAGGACGTGGAGACACCATGTGATGCTTCCATTGCCGAAGTCCCGGCCTGCGCAGGCCTCACTGCCTAACGTTCCCTTGGTCCTCCCCTTCTGATGGCACTGTGCCTTCTTTCCCGTCGCCCGGTTTCCACGCGAGTAACCTCGAGTTGCCGGAAGTGCTTGCGTAATAGCCCCTCAGGGTACGCAATGGTCCAGTGTTCGGCGTATTCGGTTGCTAGGCTAGTATCGACCCCAGTGGGGGGAAGGGTAACAACATCTCCAGAGCCGAAAGTGGTAAGCATCAACCACATCTGGCGCAGGATGCATAGATTCTTCTCCTGCCAGACATCCGTGAATAATTTCTTCGGCATTCGTTGGAGGCACCCGAACTGCCTGGTGAATCAGGATGGCACGTAAGGCTCGCAGATCACCTTACCGTCGATCCGAGCCACGAGCACCCCACCCCTAATGCTCTGGAAGTATTCCTGCTATTCTAGAGAGCCTTTCATGTTGTCCACCAGCTGCCCAACTGGGGTGGGGAACAGGCTGAAGTTTAAGTTGGCATGGATGCCAATGCGGATCCTCACGCCCTCCTCATTGAGCGTCAATGTCGCCACCCCTGCGATGTTTAGCAAGGACGGTCGCAGGCCATTGCCCAGAGGACGGACAGCGTTTGGGAAAGTATATCTGCCGAGATGAGCCGCCACCCAGCCATGGAAGATCTGGAAGGGACCACATACTCTCCGAGGCGACCCCCTCGTGAGATGTTCCCCAGGATGGTATACAGCTTGGCCAGCACATGGATGCCCAAGTTGAACCGTTTGTTGGCGGCCATAGAGCCCACCATCACCAAAGTCGCTGGACGGATGCCCATCCTCGCGTCCCGCACCGGCAGGAGCCACCCGCTCAGGAAGGCGGCAAGGAACCCAGCATACCAGACGTTCGGGTCTCGGGCCTCAATGACACGGTAGCCCCATGATTGGTATTTACCCGCCTCCAGGGTCTTCCAGTATGACCCGTCCTTGCTCTTATGAGTCATGGTTGGGCACCGTTTGCCCCGTCCCGGCATCTTGACGGCGGGATCCTTCTCAAGGAACAGGCTGAACCAGCCCTTGTAGGCGATGTCCTTCAGGAAGTCCTTGACCCCCAGCCTCTCCTTGGCCAGCTCTAATAGGTGCCACGTCAACATAGGCATCCGCGACCTGTCTCTCCAGGTGATCATTGGAGGAACGAACTCTTCATATTGGTAACCCTCCAGTGGGATACCTCTGATGTAGTGAACGTCCCAAAGACTGATGCCGACTTCCCCATGATGAAGGTGGAATGTGTTGGTGTCAGGAGACCACCGGGTGAATAGCTCCAGTCAGGGTTCAGGCTGGCGGTGGAAATGGAACTGCGATGTCCATACCGCCTCGAACAGGCCGATATACCGCATTTCATCCCTGAACTGGTCACTGGTATTGAGAACCCAGAACGCCCAGGCCCATTCGCTGGTGAAGTTGCCCCCGGACCGCAGGTCCCAATCCTTCAGCCAGCCCTTCATGTCATCCGTAACACCGTGACGGAACATGCTCGCGTAGAAGGCCAGAGAATCCTCTTCCACAAGCTCGTCCCCGGTAATGGTCCTAGTCCTCGGGTTCAGGACGTAAACATCCATATGTCTAGTTTCCCTGGCAGGATGGCTGTTGTTGGTGATGTTGTAGCGAGGAAGTTCGTCCTCCTGAGTCACCCAATACCACGACGTGTCGACCTCGAAGCCCGGCAGTGACACCTCCTCCAGGATGCCAAAATTCCAGAGCGGGAGGTTGTCCGACAAGGGATATGTCTTCTGGGCCAGAGTCAACAGGTTGAACAAGGTCAGATTGTTAGATACAATCACCTTGGAACCATAAACCTCCTCGTTTGCCTCCATTTCTATCCTACGGGCAGCAGCTTCCCCCTCATCAACTCGGTTTGCAGCTATCTTGAATCTTTCGGGAGTTGGGCGAAATCAGGATGCAGTGCGCGGAATCGGAGAGATCTGCGCGAAATCTGGATGAGTTGCATGGAATCTTGGAGATGAGAGCGCAATCGGCACGTGGAGCACGAAAAAGCCCGACAAGGCGCGAGATCACGACTGAATTTCGGATGGAATTCCGTGCTGCCAGTGCGTTATTACGCGCAGCCGCGGAAGCGATTTCGTGCACGAGAGTGATAAGCTTATCACATGGAAAAAGAGAAAGTACGGAATTGGGACCCAACTCCCCTTTTTATAGGCGAGGCCAGGGTTCCGCGCCGCGCGGAAAGAGGATTCCGCACACGTCCGTAGTTTTGCGCGCCCCGTCGGAATTTTGCGCGCAGCTTGATCAGGGGACTTAGCATTTCGGTGTTTCAGCGTTTCTCTTAGAATCCGATCGTTACGACCTCTCGCTGATCCAATTCCAAGGGGGGGCATTTTTTGACGCTGAAAAAAGTCCGTAACTCGTGGAGGAAGTTTCGAAATGACGAAGCGAAGTCATATTCAGAATCAAAGGCCCGATCCGGAGGCCCGAGATGTGGTGCGCGAAATAAAGGAGGATCCATGTGAAAAATTGTTCTGTGCGCGTAGAATCCCCGGGTTTCGCGAAATTGAGCCGATGAGGCATGCAATCTTTGCGCGACCCAGTTCCGCACGGCGAATGTTTGCGCGCCGGCTACGCTCGGCGCGAAGAATTTCGCGCACTGCCTGGGTTCCGCGCTAGAGGTCACCTATAAATAGAAGGTGACACCGAACGGTTTGGGGGTTGAAAAATCCAAAGAGACTCTCGTGCGCGCAATTCAGCTCCCCCCGCACGCAAGATGACTTCCAGGTAAAACTCTCATTTCGCCCAACCTTTCCCCGGAGTTCGCCTTTGCGCGCAACTCCACTGGCTTCAGGGAATTTGCCCCCTTCCCCGGGTTCTAGCCTTGCGCGCAATCCGTGTCTCGTGCGCGCAATAGCCTGTAGTGCGTGCAAAACCCTGCATGTAGTTCCCTCTCCACGCGCAATTCCCTTTCTCCAATTGTGCGCCGTCCCGGAGTTTTGCGCGCAAACCTTCCCTTTTGCGTGAAAATCCCAGGACTCCTCACCTTGATACCCCTTGGCTGCCCCCTGCACCGGCACCTGATTTCTCCCCTACCGGGCATGCACGCCATGCGTTGTTTTCCCGTACGGCCTCCCAGGCTCGTGCAAAGTCACCTCAAGGTCCCTTGGGCCGTGTTTCCCATTGCATTGCTTTGCCTTATGCTTCTCCTCATAGGCACGCTAATGGATATTGCTTCTTTGCATAACCACGCTAACGTGGACCCCCCGGTGGTTCGCCCTACGGCCCCCCTTCATCATGGCCTTGCCGATACCTTCCCTTCCACAAGGGGTAGAGGGCGTTGGGCATGTAAGCCCTAGGGGTGTGGAGCAAACCCACCTCGTCCAAGCTGCATGATGTTAAACTTCTAAGCACCTCGTCCTTAACACAAGACGTTAAATTGTGGTCTGACCCTGTGCTTCGCACGCAGGGTCCCCCCAGCTCGGACATTCTTTACGCTACTCGTCTCCACGAGAGTGGACTCTTCCTCACCTGTAATGAGATCCTCCTTGTCGGAGCGACATTTGTCCGCGGGGGAAGGGCTGCCTCAAAGCGTAAGCCCCTAGCCTTTCTTGCGGATGATTGCACCCATGCATCTCCGTACTTCCCCCCTGCCACGGCCAGTGGAGTCCTTTTCCCACTGCGCTTTGTTGCACCACGGGCCTCCACCCTAGAGTAAGCCCCGACACCAAGGGCCACTAACCACGCGTAAGCCCCTGTTTCCTCTTTGGGCCGCTCAATGCGTAAGCCCCATTCCACTTCTCACAGACGCACCCTTCGCGACGTGATCGTCTAGTCCCTACTGCCTCTTGTTTCTCACACCGAGTATGACTCACATGGGCTTAGAGTGCGCATAGACCATGTCATCCTCTTATGGGCCGCCCCAGAGAGTAAGACCCATCCCAGAGAACTACGTGGAATTTGATCCGTGCTAACGTACGGTACGTAGGAAGACTCCATGAGGTTCAAGCCCACCACCCGGTCGTGCCGACCTCTCCATGTCGGTTCCCTAACCACCTTGGGCCACCTCAGAGTGTAAGCCCCAAACCCCTCGTCCCGCATGACGTTAAACTGTATTCTGTCCCCCATGACATTAAACGGTATCCCCCCTCTTGGTCCGTCTCAGAACGTAAGCCCCATGTCTCACTCCACCATCCATCTCGATCCTTACCTGGGCCGCCACATCCCGGTGAGATCATGCCACCCCATCCCACTCCATGATATATGGGAAGCCGCCCACGTGCTGGCCCCAACATCGGTGTTCCCCCTAGGGATCCTTCAACCCGATCCATCTCTGCAAGACGTTAAACTCCCGATATACCTCGTGTTAAACATGGGAAGATGAGGAAAAACTCAGATGGTACATATTCCCCGCGTTCGATGTGGGATGCCTCGGGCTTCCGCGCCCTCGAGAAGCCCTGTGATGAGGGACCAAAGACAGACATGCCGAAAATACCCCAACGTGACCATTCTCCTCACCGAAGGTTTCTGCCTCGACAAGACCCCTTGGTGCATCTTGACGGAAGCAGCGTAATTAACTGGCATCCATATAGATATGGCACCGATAATGAGCTTCACGAACCCATATTAAATCTATGAGGGAGACCCGGACTAGGTAATGAGATCCGAGGAGGAATCCATAGAAGGAAGAACCGACATCCCATCATCCCGTTTCGATCAAGGAGCAGACGTACCTGAACAAGGAACGAATGCCTCCCACCTTTGGAAAGCGGGAATGCGGGGCAACAAGTAGCGCATCCTCCTCCACCGACGGATGCGCGCGCCCTGGCGAAAGCTTCGGAAACAACTTCATTTTTTGAAAAATACTTATTTTACCTGAAAAAATTATTTTGTTCTCATACCATGTTATATATAATGATTAAGATTAATTATAATGTTATAAAATTCAAAATGCTATTAATACTATTCATAACGTCCAGTTCATAATAATATTAGAAAAATATATCGTTATTTAGTAAAACTCGGTATTGCGTACAACACACGCTATTGAGGACAGTCACTCTTGCATGAAACACAATCCAAGAATAGTGTTTGTGTATACTAAAAGCTAATACGATGTTTCATATAGTGAAAGATAATCTTGGTGTATAATACAACACAAGACATCAAAGAAATTAAAAATAATATTTCTCATAAAATCTCGGGGTGTTAAATTCTACCCCCCTTAAAACGAATTTCGTCCTTGAAATTTGTCAGGGTTATAAACGGTTTACTACTTGAATGTTTATTTCATAGAAACCCACATCGTAAAAAAGGAATAATAAAACTTAATTTTAAAAACTAAAGTATGAAACGTAACGGTTACCCAAATTAACTCATCACTGTGTTTCCACATAGGAGAACATAGGTGAAAATATGGATATGGAAGGGAAATATAACCATCAAGTTCTGATGGAGAGTGGTAGAGAACATGGCTATGAAAAATCCAACAATCACAAATCTTTAAATTTGTGATGATATAAGGTACCATCTGATTCATCTTATATGAGGGTACTAGGACAACATTTTTGGTTTTCAAGATCATTTCCCTAAAGTTGATGAATATTTTCATAAGGATAAGTACTTACTTGATTTCAGTGTAATATCATCATTAGTAATTCCATGAACAATTTCCACATCATCACTTATTTAAATAAATGAAGTTGAATTTGTCCTTCTTAAAATGTAAACAGATCATGCTATTGAATGATAGGTTATTCCATCTGTCTCAAACAAAAAGTTATCAAATGTTATTAAATATACATAAGTCCATCTATGATGACATTAACCATATATGATCCCAAAAATGGAATTATACTTCAACTATCATACCTATTAATAAAATAAAAATAATTTCTACTAACCAGGGACTTCCTATAGGCTAGTGGTAAGCGATAAAGGCTTGTTGCACATCAGTTGTGGGTTTGATTCCCACATCCTTGTCCAACTCTAAAGGTTTTCACTCATCCTACGGGTTGTCCTTTTTCTAAAACTATAATATTATAATATTTTAGAAATAATATAAAAAGTTCTAGCCTTAAAAAATACCATCTGATGTCTTAATTAATCCATTCCAATCTTTAGGCTTATCCAAAATACTTCTGTCCAATCTCGTAGTATAAATAAAAAGATTACTAGAGAGGTCATATACAAAGCATGTGATTACCATCATTTATCCCCATATATCATAATATATATCTTGTTGGTCATATTGAAAACATGTGAATACCTTAATCATGTATTCCATTGAAACATGAATTACCATATAACCTTATTGAAAACATGAATGCTGTCAAAAGTTAATTATTTCCACATACCAAAATCCCAAAATTTCTATATACTCAAACCATGATGTCACTTTTTCCTTATATCAGTCATGAGCTCATTAATACTATCAAACATATTGTTTTCTTTGTATCCCTTCATTATGCGCATATCAACTTCTTTCCAAAAATATTTCAATCACTTTTCAAGGTTACTGGTACCATACAATTATTAAAAACCAATACATAGATATTCCAATATTCCATAATATGATAAATGAGATTCCACAAAAATATTTTGGAATCCCATTACATATACACTTAATCATTCCACCACTTCGTTGTCATATTCAAAATCACCAATAGTGATAACATGTGACTTCCCTTTGTCCTTTTCCCTAATATGTTGTTTATGTCAATCATCATTAACCCTTGGATTAGGGAATTGGTTAGTATAATGCCCCATTTCCTTGCACTTGTAGCATTGAAGTGTTGGTGGTGTGTTCTCTATAGTATTTTCTCGATTCACTTCATTACCTACCTTTTTCCCATTACTCCGACACTCAGCTGCTCGATGTCCTTCCTTTCCACAGTTAAAACATTTTCTAGTCCCTTTAAGACAATCTCCACCATGCTTCTTTCCACACTTTGAGCATAATGAAACATTCGTCTTCTTTTTACCATTGTTTTGAGATTTTTACTTGAACTCCATCTTTCATTTCTTGTCAAAACCACGAGATGGATATGTAACACCAACTTCTAGTTATACCTTGATAGAACAATGCACAATTTCTTCATAGCTACCAAAGTCTCTTATAGATAATTCCCTTCGAAGACTTGGTTTTAAGCCACTGAATAATCGATCAACTTTACTTTCAGGTTAGATGATAAAGCCAGATTTATACCTTCCAAGCCTTGAAATGTTCACCTTCTATATACCAACAGATTAATCATCCTTTTTCTTAAGCTCAAGAAACTCATTTTCCATCTTTGTTCAAAGAATATGAGGGAAGTACTTATTAAAAAACAAGCTCTTAAACTCGTCCTATCCCATGGATTCAATTTCATCTTGGGGCCTTATATTCTTAATTAGAGTCCACCACTGGTCTGCTTCACCTTCTAAATGGTAAATAACCAAAATGAATTTTTCATGTTCTGAACAGGAAAGTATGGAAAATATATTTTAAATGTTACCTATCCATTGTTCAGTAACAAGTGGATCAAAAGACCCACTGAAAGATGGTGGACGTTGCCTCATAAAGGACTCAATAGAATATTGTTCCTTTCTCTGCTCATTCGGAAGTCCAGAATGATTCATAGATTGTGTAAGTATAGCAATAAGATTTTTTACTCCATTTGCCATAAAATTTGGTTGTTCAGAAGGACAATAATTACATTTCCCAATGCATTGATCATTAACATGGTTCCTTTGGGTTCCGACCACTATCTAAAACCCAAAAACGAATAGTGTGAGAGGAAGAAATCATATTAGGAAAACAACATAATCAAGGGGAGTACTTTGAATCTCTAACATATTAGGTTTAATACTAGGTTACTCATGATCGTTATCATAATTCTAGGACTATAACCTATACTTATACTTAACCTTACGGAAATCCCTAGACATACCTTAGAAATATCTCTAGGGATCTCACTAAAGATTTCACAGCCTAGTTTCCAAAGGTTAACTAAACCTTTCCTCTGATACCAACTGTAGAGTCCCAAAGCTTGACATACATGGAAGTTACATTACTTTTGTCGAATAATTAATACATAACAAAAACAGACACCCAAGGACCGTAATAGTTTAGTGTCTTTGGAAACTTGGAACATAATCTTCTAATCACGGTGAAAGATCTTCAACATCTCCCATAAAGATATTCTCCTTTTGTTTTCTTACCTAAAACCTTTCTTTATATCCTGGGAAAAAGAAAACATATAAATGGTGATCTCAAATGCACAGTAAGGGTAAGAATGGAAAAAATAAAACAAACCATATAAATTTGAACTTAAAAACATGAACATAAAGTGTAAACATCAAAATCTTGTGTTGTGAAATAAATCTTGGAAGTACGTAAGGAATAGATCAGAAAGGAACATTAATCATGATAAAATATAATGGGAATAAAACCTGTAATTTTGGAAAACTAATAATCACATATTATGATTTCCTTGGTATCCAAGGCATTTCTGACAAGACCATCATAGTGTACAAAGTCCATTACTGAACCGGGTTTACTTGCCGTTCCAGCCCTGTATTATTGAATTGGATTTACTTGCCATTCCAGCCATGTATCTCATGAGATATAAATCATTAACCAATGAATTTGTGGGAGATATAGGTCCCACCCATCTCATATTGAAATCATTCTTACATGTGCCAAAAAACAATCATAAATCATTCATCATAACCTAATGAATAAAATGGGTTTCATAAAC
This sequence comes from Viscum album, assembly GCA_963277665.1. Classification (NCBI taxonomy): domain Eukaryota; kingdom Viridiplantae; phylum Streptophyta; class Magnoliopsida; order Santalales; family Viscaceae; genus Viscum; species Viscum album. The sequence goes on along the minus strand of OY728158.1, from coordinate 1,531,889,329 downwards.
ATCATCCCATCTTAACATAATCCTTATAAAACAAATGGATATCATTTCATAATAATAAAAAAAACCATGTGAATAAAATAGACATTATACTTGAAACATAATCATACTAAATAATGTCATCTTAGATGGGAAATAGTTTTGATAAAACACTTGAAATGGATTCTTGAAGAAAATTTCATTTCTTCTTCAAAATCATATTCATTTCTCAAATTACCATGAAATTTAAAAAAAAGGATTTTTTAGACAAAAATTATGAAATCCTGTAGATTAAGATTCATGAAAATACGGTGTTATGAAACCGTAAAAATCCATTCATGCCGTATATGTTAAAAATGTTCTTCACATAATTTTTCCAGAAAAGTCAAAAAGTACCTCGTATGGTAAACAAAAGAAAGATTCCTTCCATACCATGTGGTAAAAGTAAAAAATGGGTAAAAATGACATTAAAAATACATGGAAGAATAGTAAACATTTTATGAAAACATTTTTATAAAACATGGACATGGATGATAAACATAACCCCAGTAAATACTTACGAATAAACAATCCTAGATAAGAATAAGATTGGAATAATTATCCCTTGCCATTTATGATCGGTGAAATCATACATGTCATAAAATAAAGAAAATTACATGCCTATTTAAATATCATATCCTTAATAATAAAAATCATAAAACATTCATGGGAATAATATGAACCATACAAAATAAATAGATGGTGATTAAGGCATATATCTCACAGAAATAAAAGTGTGAAGAAATAATCCCTTACCTTATGTCCAATTTCTTCCGTATGTCTCTGAGACTCTTGTAAAGTGGGTTTAAACATATTATTAACTTATAACAGAACCATAATAATATTTATGATATCATATATGATTCACTTATGACTTTATATTACCCTTTCATTTGTCAATTCCATGTTAAAGCAGTGTTTTGAGTAAAATCGTTTCATTTATCGTATGTGTTTTGACTTTTAATTATTCATATGATTACTTAGATCATGATTACATAATTCCAGAATGTAAAAAATGATTTATATATAAAATATATTCATAATATATATATAATAGTTCGATAAATGGAATGAAATACACAGTTCATGGGGACGGTAGGCCAAACGTATGCATGAACGTTGTTTTCATTTCCTTATTAAATTGAATGGAAGTAAATGATATATATATATATACATAAATCCAGTAGAATTATTATGACATATATTTCATGATCACTTATTATATATGCTTTATAATCATTCTTGAATGGTTAACATGGAGAATGAATCTCATCGCATCGTGGAGACAGTAATCCATACGTACGCACCAGCGAAGATATTGTTCCCATAATTATTGAATGAAATTGAAGTGGATGATATAATATCTTAGAATTATTATTATGGTATAATAATAATATATATTTATTATTTCCACCATTATACCCATCCAAGTAAGGTGGTGGTGGAAAAAAAGATTACACCATGACGTGGAGACAGTATTCCCTACGTACGCACGCGCGGTGATTTCATTTTCCATAGGATGGATAGAAAGTGAAATAGGGTTGTTTCATATTTATAATAACATATCAGTATATGAGTGATACTTATGTTATTACTTTATAATGAAACAAATAAATAAGAGGAAGTATAAGAATAAATAAATTTGAAAGAATCAGTAAAGGATATTACCTCTTATTCGACGCCCCTCTTCTAAACCTCCTCTTAGGGCACTAAAGTTGGTCTTTGAAGAAGAAAATAACCTCTAGTATGTTTCTAGGGAAGTGGAGAATATAAATGGATAGTGTTTGGCAAATCTTGAAGGCTCAAAATGTTGTGAATAGAAGAGGGAGGAGGTGCCCCTTTATAAGAGAGGAGTGGGGAAATTTTGGAAACCTCTTAAATATTAATTTATAACAAACTCAAACCCCACTTAAAGAATTACAAAATGACTCAAATTTGAATATGAGATGAGATAGGGTTTTAATAGCATCAAACGAAAAAATTTATACATGTTAGGAGTTTATTTTAAACCTTATCAACTTGATTTATCCTTATTTAATCTATATAAATTTATTTGTGGTAATAATATTCTAAATTTTAAATTATTATATATAATTACTTATGTGTTGTGAATTGTCCATTATTGGATAATTTATGACATTTTAGAACATATAAATATTAAATTGATAATTTTTAAATATTTTTGTGATTTTTAAACAATTTTACAATATGTTATTTTTATAAAATATTAATAGTGTCAATTTTGACACTATTAAATTATTGGAATTTAAATAAAATCCACAGAGAAGATATATTCGAAAGAAATTATTTAATAGATCCCTAACATATCATATTAATATTTAATGTTAGTTCATCACATTAAATAGTTCATATAATATTAATTTAAAAATTTTTAAAACTATTTATTTGATATTTCAATCAATAAAATAATTTTTACATCACTATTGTGTCACCACTAATGATAATTATTTAATCCCTAAAAATTATAAAACAATTCACATGATTTATATAATTGTAATATATTTCTGGTGACTATTTATGTTTTAAGTTTTATGAAGTTTATTACTAAATTAAAATTATTACACTTATAAGATATAAGAGAGTGAGATGTTGTCACTTTTTTTTGTTTTAATAATAATTACATCCTTTTCATGGTCAAAAGTCCATGAAATAAATCTATTCAGACCCTTAGGTGATATGGGTCTACTTTTATTCATCCAATATAATTTTGGTAGGTGTTAGGGTAATTTTATAATCTTATTTTGTCCCTTAGTTACCTGATTTACCTTTAACTGTAGTAAATAAAATTTACCGTAGTTACTATTAATAATGTCTAAAAATAAAAAGTAGCCTATTAAAATAATTTGTACTTACTGATTCCAAATATGGAATCCATTTTTCCAAATTCAAAACACAGATGTTGTAGTATTTAATTTAAAATTAATCCCACTGTTGAGAAAATGGGTTTTAAAAGTTAAAACATTGCAAAAGATTGAAATGTTTTTACCTATGAATTCAACATAAAATTATTGATAATGACTTAATTATATTAAATGGTAAAAATATATTCTATTTATACATTAAAACCATTAAAAATTATAATTTAACCATATAAATTATCTTGATGAAAAAGTTGTTTCTAATTAAAATTTAGCGTATTATTCATCAAAATATTAAAGTTAACATAAAAATATTAAAAAATAATCCAAAGTAAATTTTTATATACTTATTGAAATGAATAAGTTTATTTTGTCAAATTGAACACATAAATGTGTCAAAAACTTTATTTAAAGTGGTTGTACCATCAAAAGGCGGCAAAACTGCATTTTAAAAAAAAATACTTATTTTACCCAAAAAATTTATTTTGTTCTCATAACATGTTATAGATAATGATTAAGATGAATTATAATGTTCTAAAATTAAAAATGCGGTTAATACTATTCATAATGGCTAGTTTATAATAATATTAGAACAATATATCGTTGTGTAGTGAAACTTAGTATTGTGTACAACACACACTATTGAGGATGATCGCTCTTGCAGGCAACACAAGCCAAGAATAATGTTTTCATATACTAAAATCTAATACGGTGTTGCGTATAACACAAGATAATCTTGGTGTAGCATACAACACAGGACATCAAAGTAATTAAAAATAATATTTCTCATAAAATCTTAAGGTGTTACATTAAGTGATTAAAAATGTTATGATATGTGATGGATTCTATCAACATAATCAAAACACACAAGAAAATAATCCAAAACACCACAATAATAACACATCTCATCCACCGTACATCACCACCATTACACAAGAAAACTATTGGCCGAAAATCACCAACTAATGAAAATGTCCAAAAGACATTCCACACAATCACATCACCGCACAAATTAATTATATAAAATAAACCAAAATTTTCACATAAACACTTTAAAAATATAATCCTCTACACTACCCAAACAAATGACCTCCACTATCATCACACATAAAATCCCCAACCACACAAATCATGGAATTCCCTCTCCCATGTCAAGATATTATTTTCTTTGGGTGGCACTGACTCTACCACATGGTTTTAATCACATCAAAGTATAACAAATATTGATTAGGGATAAAGTTTATCCCTCTTCATATACATTATGTTTTTAATCAAACATCACACAGAGAAACATAATAAGAATAACAACACATAGCAGTAATGAATTCTGATTTCCACAATCATTTAGGGGATTAAATTAATTACCTTCATTATTTAGTATGAGTATCCTCACACAATTTGAAATTTTATGTGTGAAAAAAAGTTCACTAAACATGTATAAGTGATTATCCTTTTAATAAATTGTGATCTTAATAAATAAGTCAAATAAATGGTCTCATAATCAATGATAATCATAGATCAAGTGGTCTCGCTTGTCGTTGATTGAATTTATATGCGTCCCAAATTAATTACCCGTTCTTAGAACTTTAGTATATCATAAGTTTGGGGTCGATCCATAGGGAACCATGGTGTGCATGAATTCAATTGAGTTAATACTTAATTAGGTGAAGTATGCAGAATTTAGAATCGATTGGGTTGATTTTGGGTTTTGATTGAAACTAACTTGATTTACTTTGAAGAAATTATTAATAGTTTTAAATAAAACAATGGGTAAACTTAAAGAGTTTTAAAACGGGAAGAAAAGACGTGTTGGGGCTATGGTGATTAAGGAGTTCTTATGCATATTGTTTAAATAGTTGTGTGTTAATAATAATTCAATCATTCTGGATTTCATTTAGTTACAAGATTTCCTTGGTCCGATTCCTCTTTTTTAGAATTAGAGCAGTTGACTCCTTGGTCTGGTATTCAGTGTTCTTAACTCTTTATTAAGTTCAGTGCATTAGTTGAATCGGTGAAATCCTTACAATGATCATGGATGTTTTCACCGTTACTTTCCTTTTGTATCGCTGATAATTCTTCCCTTGGTCCGGCTCAGAATTCTCAGTTATATTTATCAGTAGATTAAGAAGAGTAAGATGAATTACAAAGATAAAACACAACAATATAAAACAACATATAAATTACGATCCCTTCATCCACATCCCCAACACGAGGGGTTTAGTTACACATAGAAAGCGGAGGAGAAACGACACACGTGATACCTGATAGATTCATCGTAAGCGTTGAGGTAGGGTGTTGGAAGGTGGAATAGTGGAACTATGGCACCATGGTGGCTCAGGAATGGTAGCAACAGATCTTCTTCTCTCCTCCAATGGTTTTGAACTCCCAAATCCGTAGGCCAATGCCTCTTTTTATAGAAAAATAGAGTACACGGCCTGTATAGGAAGTACACGTCGTGTAATTTTCGTCAACATGCTTTGGCGCCAATTTCTCCACGGGTAGGCGGCCTAACACGCCATATTTGACTTTTGAACACAGCGCCGCCTGAAAGTTGAGTATACACGGCGTGTAGCGCCGCCATACAAGGTGTGTAGTATCATAAGTTTGGCCGCCAACCCCTTATAGAATAGCAGACACAGAGTGTAGAAATTTAAACACGTCGTGTCTCCTTCAACAGCCACATGGGCGTGTGGACTTTTCTCAGTAATCACCGCTTCTATAAAGTAGTACACGACATGTAACAGTGCCTCACATGGTGTGTATCTTCTGACTGGTGACATGGGTGTGTACTCCCTCCTTCGTTCCCTGTCCCTATCTGGATGTACACGGCGTGTATAAATGTACACGCTGTGTAGTTTCAAAATTTTCACATGCTTCCCTTGATTCGTGTATTTAGCCATAAATCTCTTGAAAGTAACCAGAATCACCAAAATCAAAGAATATGTTCATAAAACAAAAAATATTTGTTGAAAACATGTTTTTATCTTCAATTATATTTATGGAAACGTATACACATATTGGGTGCATCAAATTCCCCCACACTTAGTCTTTTGCTTTCCCTCAATAAAAATCTCAACATCAAATTAGGAGAGCCTATACTTTAAAAGTAAGGCATTTAATTAATCAAATGTATAACTGATAAAGTTACTGAGGAAAAATTCTAAAAGGCACAAAAAAATTCAATTCATAAGATATTAAAATCATGCCTCATATATAATGCAATTAACTACTCTCATCCTCTTTTAACACATTTTTCAACCTTTCAAAAATAAGAATGCCACTTGATGATTTACCTTACCAGTTAAAATCACACTCCACACTCAAGATGTTTTTAATCAAAGTTATGCTCAATCTAAGGTATATACACTATATCCATAGGTTTTCAAGATATCTTGTTCTCTACTTCAGAAAAATTGAATTACAAAAATCATTAGGGCTTTATCAATAAGGTTCAGATGTCTCTGTGGAAAAGGGTTGGTAGGTTCAGATGTGAAAATAAATTCAGAGGCTTGAAAAATTAGGCTAATTCCTTTAAACAACATTGCATGATATTCAATGTAAAACTCAATGAAAATTCATCCTTCACAAGCTTAGTCAAATTCTTTTGTAATCGTCACCATCTTCCTTAGGCAAGTAGGGTTCATGGGAAAATAAGCATAAGGTCCCCTTTTTGTTTGTTTGAATGTTTGTTTTTTTACAAAACACAAGGGAAACACTTATGAATACAATGAGTAGATATTAGGAACCCATTCTGCCCCAAATAATCAAGAGGCACTCCCCCACACTTAATTTCATGGCTGTACACAAAAATATTCCATGTATTGCCAACTGTCTCTTTAAATCTCAAATGAATAATCATGCAAAGTTTAAAAAGAAATAGGGTAGGAAGGGAAATAGGCTTGTAATGTGGCTTCCAATAAAGGCTGTTCATGGCATCTATGGGATTAATGAAGATTAAATGTAGGGTAGGTCTCAAGATAAAGGGGTGAAAACAATCTAGTGCCTCAATCATGTTAAAGTAATTCAAAAAATTCTTCATTTTTCGAAAAGAAAAACTTTCAAATTCTGGTAGTGATGCATATCCTAAGAACCTGTCAAGAAAGAGGGTATTAGAAAAGAAATATGAAAAAGGGTTTAGAATACCTCTCAGGAGTGGGAAAATAATAAAGGGACAATCAGGTCATGACATGCATATAAATGATTTGACTAATCAATGTAATTTAATCAAAGACGAAAAGTTGCAATTGAAAATATATTAGCAATCATTTTAAAATAATTAAAAACTAAAATAAGCATGTAACCATTCCAAAAGTTTCTACTAATAACTCTAGAATTTATAAGAATGATTAACCAAAATTGATTTAAATTTTCAAATATAGAATCTAATAATGATGTCTCCTAGATTAGTTTAAGGGAAAAGACTAAGGTGAAAGAGATAGATACTCCCCCACACTGAATAAGGCACATGGCCCACCAAGTGCAATACAAAGGTAAAGGGTGGGAAAGGGGGTGATATGGGGGACAAAACGAGGGAAAGCAGTGGAAGAAGTAAATCCAAGAAGAAAGAAAATAAAAATGAAAAAAATACTCCCCTCGTGAAAAGTGATGCCCAAGGCTCTCCATGCCCGTACTTGGGACTGTCAAGAAAAAGGAAAAATTCAAACATGCATAACATCACCGCACAAAAAATGACAAAAGAGATATATAAGATAAAGAAAAATGTCACTATCATGGGGTTGCCTCAGGGGAGGTATCATCCTGTACAGAATCGGCCGGTAGAGACGGCGCATGATGCGTGGAAGGGTGAGGCTCTAACTCTGCATCGGGAAGAGTAGCTGAAGAAGTAGGAGACACATGCACTAGACTCGGGATCAAAAGCTCAGCAGTAGGCCCTGGACCGACAGAAGTGGCAGTAGCAGAGCTCATCGTAGTCATCAGAACGGAATCTGTGGCCTGCACAAGAGATGGTGGTGGAGCAGCAGCAGAAGGGCCAGGAACGGAGGTAGAGGCTGGTGGCTGAGGCAGTGGAACACCAAGATGCTGAGCAATATGCACTAATAGATGCTCCATCCGGTCTTGGAGGCCGTCCAGATGAATCAAATGACATGCAATGGTGTCCTATCAGCTGATGATACAAACTAACTTCTCCTCCATCATGGATAGGCGGAGGGAAAGAGTCAGATCGACCGAGGGTGCGGGGGTGGGTGGGATGGGGGATGTGACAGAAGAAGAAATGGCAGAAGAAGTGGGGTCAGTAGGAGGTGGGTGAGGTGGAGAAGCTGGAGGGGGTGGAGAAGGAGGAGCGGGGTCAGCAGCTGGGGCAGAGGGGTCAGCAGGTGGCGGGACTCGAGCCTGAGCAAGGTTGTAGGCACCCCATGCATCTGGACCAATCCCATGCGAATGAGCATGAGAAAGTCCATCCACCGGGGTGAACCTAACAAGTCATGAGGTAAAGAGGGCTCAAATACCCCAAAGTAGTGGGCAAGATGGGTGGTGTACAACCCACCATTCAGGTTGCCTTGACGGCTGGTAAACATGGAGTGGAAATAGGAGGCGGCAAGATAGGGGAGGTCCGGGTAGTCGTTTCAGATGACACAGGTAAGAAGCTCCATGTCACAGCCGGTCACGACCCCCATATACTCATGGAGGGTAAAAAGGATGGCACTGAAGCACCGGTGGGTGATGTGAAGGAAAGGGTCGGCTATAAGAGTGCTCTTCTGGGAAGTGGGGGAGTACCGGTGGTCAGGCCCATCGATCTCTCGCCACATGGCAATAAGGTCAGAGCGCTCGGGATGGGTCATGTCAGAAACGGGGGGTGGTGTGATAGGATGGAGGTAGAAGCCACACCCTCAGCCAAACTCAGTCATGGTAAGAGGGAAACGTTGGCCGCCTAGCCGGAATCAAACTACGGGTACCGCATCGCCAGGTGTCTCTCGGTACTCTGCTCCATCAAACTCAAAGAAGGCCAGAAACTCCAAAAATTAATCACGGAACATAGGAGTGCTGACCTGGAAAATATCAAGGAGCGAGGTGTGCCCGAGAACCACCTCCGACTCCCCCCAAATAGTGAGCCGCTGTGGAATAGTGCTGTCAAGGTACCGGCCACTCAATGGTGTTGGCCGACGAGAGAAGCGTCAGAACCTATCGTATGCGAGGTCAGTGACTGGGAATACCGTGCAGGGATAGGGAGCACCTGCAGGTCCCGGCCCAGGTGCTGGTGCGGCAGCAAAGTCTGGCTCTGGAGGTGGATCTGCCGAAGTAGAAGGTGGCTCGGTGGAAGGTGTGCTCGAAGAGGGACCAGATGCTGAGAATGATAGTACAGATAAAGTGGAAGCTGGTGCAGCAGAAGTAGTCCCAGCCTCATCTGTGGGAGTGAGTGGCAGAAGAATGGCCAATGGAGGGAGCTCAAAGACCGGCGCGTCAGGGTCCGACTGTGTAGGTGGTCGGAGTTGGATCCGACGATAGCTGGGCCTCTCGCCCTCAGTGGCGGAGGCTGGCTGCTTCCCGCAGGAAGAATCATGATCTGCCATATCCCAAAATAGAAAGAAAAAGAAAACAAAACAAAAGAAAATGAAAAAGAAAGAAAATAAAACAAAGAAAATGTGAGAAAACTGGAAAATAAAAGTACACGGCGTGTACTCTAGAGTACACGGTGTGTAGTCAGAATAGAGAGTATCCCGTGTTCTCTGGATAGACATGCCGAGGGTGGAAATAGACCATGTAACAGTACATGGCGTGTACCAAACATACACGTCGTGTTCTGCCAAAGGGAAGGTGGTCGTGTAATATAAATGAAACGACCATGTTGTTATCAGTTCAAAGAAAACAATACACGCCGTGTAGGTACAGGCCACGGCCTGTACTGCACATGAAGAACATGGCCGTGTAGAGGGTGAGACACATGCCGACTAAAGATCTAATAGGCACGACATGTACCAAACACACACGCCGTGTATAGGAACATGGGGTGAGAGGCCGTGTAGAGGGGAGACACGGGCCAAATACAGATATAAAGGACACGACATGTACCAAACATACACGCCGTGTTCAGGAACATGGGGTGACAGGCCATGTTATGTGCCATACACAGAGGGGCCAAAGAAAATGGTCTACACGGTGTGTACCGAACATACACACTGTGTATATGAAAAGTTTCGAAATATTTTGGGTGTGGCCGTGTACAAAAGTACACGATGTGTGTTCTTCATTTCGTGGCCGTATACTGCCGGAATTCAAACGGTCGGCCGATCCGATAAACACCCTAAACAAGTCTAAAAATTAGAAATAGAGGGTGCAGAACGACCTACCTTGATCGAGGATCATAATGTGAGAAGAATCAGAACTTGAAATGCCCTAAATCGATGGATCTGGAAAAAAGGGGTTCAGATGGTGTTCAGGAGAAGAAACATGAAGAAAGGAGAAAAATGGGGCAGCCGTGCGACATGGCCACAAGCTGGGTGGCCCGCGGCTTATATAGCCACGGTACACGGCGTGTATGTTTGGTACACACCGTGTATCCCTATTTTTTTTACAAATAAATATAATTATTATATTAAACTATATAATAAGTATTATTAAAATAAAATAGATATATCTAAAAATTATATTATACATAAACCTATACACGACGTATATCGGGAAATACATGCCGTGTATTTTAAAATGAGAAAAAGAGTAGTACATCCTTTGGTCTGGTGCTTGGGGTGGGATTCGAACCGGCGATCGGACTTTCCGAACGGATGCCCTCAACCACTAGAGAAAAGGTTGTTCTGCTGTTCATATTTATTATATATATATATTTATTATATATGGCCTATACACACGAAAATAAAGAAAACCACGGCGTGTGGTTTTTATTTAGGAAAGGATGAGGGTGAAGCGGGGAGATTAGCGCGATTCGAAACCGGGTCTTTTGAATCTGGTGCTGAGACTTTGCCAATCCACCAACTTCAACCACATGTAATTTCTTATTTTTAAAACGTTTTTAATTTAGATTTGAAAAATCATGGTGCACACAGCATATATTGGAGTACACGTCGTGTGGTTTTATTAAAAGAACAAATGATGGAAATGGGATGGTTGTCTGGATTCGAACCTGGGTCTTTTGAAACCGGATTACTATTCTAGCCAACCGGTCTATCCCCACCATGGGTTTTATTAAAAACACACACACACACACACACACACACACACACACACACACACACATATATATATATATGGAAAATACCACACACGTCATGTAAACAAAAGGAGGAACCCCGTTCCAAAGGTAGGTCAGGAGGATTCGAACCGAGGATGGCTCGAATAAACTCTAGTGACTTTTCCATTGGCACCGACATCATCCCTAGTTATTTATTTGGTATTCTAGATATTTATACTATTAAGATTATAAATTAAGAAGTATTAGTACATGCCATGTTCATAAGTGGGACACGGCGTGTAACCTCTGGGTTGTCTCCCAGGAAGCGCCTTTGTTTTTGGTCGTTGGCTCGACCTTCTTACGTTGCTTACCTGATATTTACGGTGGATAATGGTCCCAATAGTGGCCGCCCTGGCCATCTAGGAGTTGCAAGTTCTCGGTATCTTCTTCAACATGAATTTCTGGAATGTTAAAGTTATCGAAAATATAGGAACATACCAGATCATCCACCAGGAGATCGTCCATATTATTTTTTGCAGAACAATCCTCATGATCGGACAATGATGCCTGCTTGACGGCTTTGAGAACATTGTAGGAGACTCTCGTATCCTACCTAGAAAATAAGCTCTCCTTGGTGCACATCAATGAGGGCCTTCCCAGTGGCAAGGAAAGGTCTTCTAAGTGTAAGAGGTGCTTCCTGGTCATCCCCCATGTCAAGGATGATGAAATCAGTGGGAAGGATCAGCCTACCCACCTTGACCAGTACGTACTCCAGTCGTCCCTTCAGGTGTTTGATAGATCAACCAGCAAGTTGAAGGGCTATGTGGGTAGGCTTGAGCTCGTTGAGTCCCAGCTTTTTGAAAACTCCGAGGGGCATGAAGTTCACGCTCTCCCCTAAGTCACCGAGGGCCTTACCAAACTCGCAGGATCCAATAGTACAAGGAATGGTGAAACTACCTGGATCTTGGAGTTTAGGAGGAATGGAATGTTGAACCACCGCGGAGAACTCCTTCGTTAGTGAAATAACGCCCAAATACTCCATATTTCTCTTATTCGAGAGGACTTTCTTCATGAATTTGGCGTAGGTGGGCATCTGAGTCAGGGCCTCTGCAAATGGGATGTTGATATGTAGCTTCTTGAACACTTCCATGAATTTGCTGAACCAGTGGTCCAGCTTCCTCTGCTTCAATATTTCTCGAAAGGGTTACGTAGGTTTGAAGGGTTGGAATAACTCCTTTTCTTTATTTTGTAAAGCCTCCTTCTGTGGGCTTTTGGACGAGGAAGGGTCGGTATTGGTACCTTTTTCATCAATAGTCGGTGTGGATGCACCTTGCTGTGCTGATTGGTTCTGTTGGAGCTCTTTTCCACTCCGGAGCATGATAGCATTGGCCTCCTCCCTTGGGTTCTTTTCAGTGATCCCCGGTAGTGTACCGGGATGCCTCCCTGAGAGTTGATTTGCCAGCTGGCCAATCTGATTCTCCAAGCCTCAAATCGAAGCTTCCGGATTCTGGAACTGAGTCTCAGCAGTAGATATGAATTTAGTCATCAGATCCTATAACCTTGAAGTGTTCTCCTGTTGAGGTGGTTTTTGAGCCGGTGGAGGAGGTGGCTACCGTGGTTGCTGTGGACGAGGGTTTTGATACCCTTGTTGCTGATAAGGACCCTGCTGGGGTTGTTGCGGCCTTTGGTATTGGTTCTAGTATGGAGGCTGGTTGTAGCTGGGGGGTCACTGGGGCGGAGGATTCTGCTTTTGTTGGCCCCAGCCTGTGTTCTGTTGATCTCGCCATGCCGGGTTCTGGTACTACTGGTACTGGTTGGGCCCTCAATTTTGGGCAACATAACTCACCTCGCTCGTCTAAGGGCCTCCAGTCGAACCCGGGATTTCTCCCATGATGTGGTTATCACCACAGTCGCCACATGCTAGATGGTTCGCCACATGAACTTGAGATGCTTCTTTGAGGTTCAATGCGTCGATTTTCTTGGATACACCGTCCAACTGAGCAGCTAACATAGTGGTAGCGTCAATATTGTGAATACCTCGCTTTTGAGTCCCCCACTCAGAGTGCCACTGGAAGCTGTTGGATAACATGTCTTCCAGTAGTTTGAATAGTTCTTCGAGGGATTTCCGCATCACCGTACCTCCAGCAGCAACGTCCACCATGGACTTGGTATTCATGGTAAGTCCTCCGTAGAGGGTTTGTACTTGCATCCAGAGTGGGAGTCCGTGATGGGGGCATTTTCGTAACATCTCTTTGAAGCGTTCCTAGGACTCGTACAACGACTCAGAGTCGTGCTGCTGGAAGTTATGGATCTCATTCCGGAGTGTCACCGTCTTGGATGGTGGAAAGTACTTGGACATGAACGCATGGGCTAGCTCCTCCCAGGTGAGGATAGATCGTTGTGGCAGCCCCTTGATCCAATCCTTCGCCTTGTCCCGTAGAGAAAAGGGGAATAGGCGAAGACAGATGGCGTCCTCGGACACGCCATGGTACCGAAAGGTGTCGCAGATCTCCAGAAAGTTGGAGAGATGGGTGTTTGGGTCCTCACTAGCCAGGCCTCCAAATTGGACTGTGTTCCGGATTAGCTGCATGATAGTAGGCTTGATCTCGAAGTGCTGGGCCTGGACCAGAGGACGAACGATGCCCGTATCAGCTCCGTGAATCGATGGTAGTCCGTACTCCATAAGGGTACATCTTGGAGGTTGTTGTTGATGGGGTGGAGCTTGCAAGAACTGCTCCTGAAGGGGAAAAGTATGGTCGTGGGAAGAGTTGCTGCAACGGCCGTTGGTAATCCCTTGGGAGGAATTCCATGAAGGCTCTAGGAGGTTTCTCCGGTAGAACAGCAGCGGGAGTCTGCTGATCCTGGTACTGATGGTCAGTCGCAACATCTACGGCTGGTGCTCCCTCTTCCTTGTTCGCCATGGGTTGTGGTTGATGGTTGTGAGTTTCTGTCCATGTACGCCGACGATGAAGCAAGGCTCGTTCGATTTCTGGGTCACGCAAAACTAATTCCGAAGACTCGGCGCTTCTGGATCATGTAAAACATCTAAAAATACACATTAAGATCTGCACAACACAAAAACGAAAACCAGATGTAAAAGGGAAAAACAAAAGATAGAATTTAAAATGGGATTAGAAAAGAGATTTTTGATAATTTTTGATTTTTATTTTCACTTAAATCAATTATTAACAAAATTTAAATCTTAGGACTAAAACCAAACATTTCCCCTGTAACGGTGCCAAAATTTGGTCTCGCTTGTCGTTGATTGAAGTTATATGCGTGCCAAATTAATTACCCATTCTTAGAACTTTAGTATAGCATAAGTTCGGGGTCGATCCACAGGGAACCGTGGCGTGCGTGAATTCAATTGAGTTAATACTTAATTAGGTGAAGTATGCAGAATTTAGAATTGATTGGGTTGATTTTGGGTTTTTATTGAAACTAAATTGATTTTCTTTGAAGAAATAATTAACAATTTTAAATAAAACAACGCGTAAACATAAAGAGTTTTAAAACGGGAAGAAAAGATGTGTCGGGGTTGTGGTGATTAAGGAGTTCTTATGTAGATTGTTTAAATGGTTGTGTTGTTCATAATAATTCAATCATTCTAGATTTCATTTAGTTACAAGATTTCCTGGGTCTGGTTCCTCTTGTTTGGAATTAGAGCAGTTGACTCCTTGGTCCGGTAGTCAGTGTTCTTAACTCTTTATTAAGTTTAGTCCATTATTTGAATCGGTGAAATCCTTCCAATGGTTATGGACGTTTTCACCGTTAATTTCCTTTTGTATCGCTGAGAATTCTTCCCTTGGTCCGGCTCAGAATTCTCTGTTATATTTATCAGTAGATTAAGAAGAGTAAGATGAATTACAATGATAAAACACAACTATATAACACAACATACAAATTATGATCCCTTCATCCACAGCTCCAACACGAGGGGTTTAGTTACACATAGAAAGTGGAGGAGAAACAACACATGTGATACCTGACAGATTCATCGTGTAAGCGTTGAGGTAGGGTGTCAGAAGGTGGAATAGTGGAACTACGGCACCACGGTGGCTCGGGAATGGTAGAAACAGAGCTTCTTCTCTCCTCCAATTGTTTCGAACTCCCAAATCTATAGGCCAAGGCCTCTTTTTGTAGAAAAATAAAGTACACGACGTGTATAGGAAGTACACGCCCTGTACTTTTCGTCAACGCGCTTTGGCGCCAATTTCTCCACGGGTAGGCGGCCTAACACGCCATCTTTGACTTTTGAACACGGTGCCGCCTGAAAGTTGAGTATACACAGCATGTAGCGCCGCCATACACAGAGTGTAGTATCATAAGTTTGGCCGCCAGCCCCTTCTAGAATAGCAGTCACAGCGTGTAGAAATTTAAACACGCCATGTCTCCTTCAACGGCCACATGGGCATGTGGAATTTTCTCAGCAATCACCGCTTCTAGAAAGTAGTACACAACATGTAACGCCGCCTCACACAGAATGTATCTTCTGCCTGGTGACATGGGCATGTACTCCCTCCTTCGGTCCGTGTCCCTGTATGGATGTACACGACATATATAAAAGTACACGCCGTGTAGTTTCAAAGTTTTACATGCTTCCATTGATTCATGTATTTAGCCAAAAATCTCTTAAAAGTAAACAGAATCACCAAAATCAAAGAATATGTTCATAACACAACATATATTTGTTGAAAACATGTTTTTATATTCAATTATATATATGGAAATGTATACACAAATTGGGTGCATCAGAAAGTATGGTTCCAACAACCATTATTTTCAGCAAAGCATATCAAAACTTTAATGCAATGATAACAATTCAACCAAATACCACACTCAACATTTTCTGGTTATTTCTAGTGGAACACTGTGTACTTATTTTAAGTGGATATAACACGCCCCCAAGTTAAAGATGAAATTAATTACATGTATTCTCACACATAATGTTTAATATAATTAAACAATACATTCTAGGTTCATTATGTTTCTGATGAAATATACTTCCAAATTAATTTGAAATTTTTTATATACAAGGATCTTGTGTTCAATTAAAATACTACATTATATACACAACATACTATCATAATCATTCAAATAAAACATTCTTTGTAAAAATAAAATTAAAACTACACATGTTTCACTACTATGATTTATTATTTATTATTATTTAACTAAACATTATCTAATCTTTTCATGACTCCGGAAAACATGCTTCTATACAAAAATAAGGATAACATGTTTCTACTTATATTTTTAAATTTAATATATTAAACTAGATATATACTCAATTATCTCATACTATAATTTCCCTAGTTACCACAAAAATGATTTTGAATTTAGGGATGCTTCCCATAACAAACTTCTCATGACTTAACATATAAGTTAAGACTATTTTAGTACTTAAAAACTCTTAGCACTCGTATAATAATAAGTTTAATAATTTAAACATTTTTATGTATCAACAAGTCACTACAAAGAATGATTATCATTTTCCAAAATTTATAAATAAATGTCACAATATTTTCTCCCCTAACACATGATTACAACATATAGTTATATCAATAATGTAGAAGTGTAATCAAGTGAAAATAACAAACCAGTTATTCTTTCCAAGGTTTCCAAATTCAAATAAATTATCAACAATTAAGATGGAAATTTTCAAGAATTTTATAATTTAAATGTCTAGAGCCATGTTTCACCACAAGTCAAAAACCCATGCTAATGATAAATTACATATGTAAAGTAATGAATTCCATATTAACTCACATAATAACAATAATACTTCCAAGCGCAGTTTTAAAATAATTTACTTTATCCTACTAGTTTGAAATCTACATAGGATAACATTCTTTATAAGGATTTTTAAAATTAATTAGTTCATCACAATAACAAAAACTAATCATGATTCTCTAAAAATTTCAAAAAATTAGGAAACTCGATGGAATATTATAAATTTTAAAAAGAGGAAGAAAAGTAAAATTCATTAATAATAATGCTATAATAGGAAATAAAATAACACATTCAAACTTTATGAAGGTTAAAAAAAATAGTTCAGGATAATTATCCATCATTTTACTCTTTCATTTTAGGTTATATGAATAATTCAGTAAACAATAAGAAATTTATTTGTAATAATACCATGGGAAAATTCATACATACACACATGAAATTTCATTATTTATTTTATCATTTTAACTTCCCAAGATCATCCAATTCAAACAAGAACAAAATTTTTCATGATGCATGTACCTCTCCTAGACCTATACCTTGCAAGAATTTCCATCACACTTGGTATTTCAATAAGATTAGAGTTCATGCAATGGTTCATGGGGGGATCTAAAATCCCATGTTATAGCCTGTATCTCCGGCTTATGTCATACATTAAGGTAAACTGACACTGTCACCATACCAACCCATGCAATCCTCAATATGACTAACTTTGAACTTCATATTATATCTCAAACATCACCTATGATACCACTCTATCATAATCCCCTCTCTCCAAAGATAAATCATTGAAGGGAGTGATATAATGACCCCCCTATCCTGCCACCAATAGGCCTCGAGTTGACGACTGAAACTGAGGGTATAAAAATCTCACAATATGGGAGCATTACCCTTTATAAGGAAATAAGATAGGGAGACAGAATGAGTCAACCATAATAAACACCATGAAATATATAAAATTAAACCAAACCATCCCACAATGCATGTATAAATCAAAAACCGATACATATAAATGTCTCCGAATAAAATCCCAAACGAGTAAAAACTAAGGTAGCAACATAGAAACAACTCTAAGGGTCCGAACTAGAATTGTCTAGAATGGTCCACATGTCCTCTTGGAATCATGAAAATGGATTTTATATACATAGGGTGATCATATATACGTAATCAGTAGAAAAACCAAAGTCTCTCTTGCACATGTGAAAAGAGCATACTAATGAACCTATGTGAAATAAGTATAACCAAACAGAACCTAAACATGTATATTAACCAAAACCACAACCCCAATAAGGCTCCCTCACTAAGTAACATATCCAAGAATATAATATCATATAAATAATATCAATGATAGGGTATCCCATTCCACTTTATCATTAATTTTCTTCTCTCACAAAACAATATTGTACATCCTGGCACTACCACCCCTTCTAAATAAGATAACATCACATCACATTCTACACACGCACACCTGGGCCATAAAAAAAATCACATGTCACCCACACAAACCTAGACCATCACATGTCATAATTTTACAACTTGACAGAGATAATTTTGAATTTTATCCATCAAAACCTGTTATTATCATTTTAATATTATAGAAGAGGTATTGAGGAAGAGTGGGTATCAATATATCCACCCTCCCATCGAGATGTTGAAAAAAAACCCACATGAGAATGTAGGTGTCGACACATAGTTATTGACATGGGTGGGGAACGTATATAAATCACAATAACATATATTTTATGTACATACAGAGTTAAAACACACAATCCCATCTAATGGGTTCACAACAAGAACTAACCATATCATAGAATACTCACAATCTCTACCACCTCTAAATGCATAAAATCACACAAACAAAATAGAAGAAATAATTTATATTTTAGTCTTTAAGGTATTTTCCAGAGACCCTATTTATCAATAAATTCCACTTTAACTGACTCTTTAATTTATGTATTCAAAATTCATTATAATCACTTTTCATTTAGAGAGATACCATGTTTTATATTTATAGACCATTAGTTTTTATATAAACATTAACCGTATAGAAAACACAACTCATCATCAATTACCTCGTTCAACCTACCCATTTGAAATCATTATCATAAATTTAATCTCATTACTATATGATAAAATAGAATAGACCCAACAACGTAACACAAGAACAACACCACATCCCAACTTCCTCATCAACATCATTTTCATCCACATCCACTTTCACAGCTTCACCGCACAAACACACCACATCCACCATTATAGCCCCACTACACCACCACATATCATCCAAATACCCCACACAAGTCAAAAAATATCCACTTCACATCACATCAGTCCCACACACAGAAACCATAACCATTCCACACATCAAAACACATATCAAATTTTTTTTTCCAGATTTAGCAAAGGGTATCTTTTTCAATTTCACTTTTTAAATTAAGGGTGTTATCACAGAAGCCATTAAATCTAAGGGAATCCATTACACTAACTGAATATCATTGGTCAACTAGTTATTTATGAATATATAAAACAATAAAAAAAATAATGTTTTTAAAATAAAAGTCACTACATCACAATCAATCCATTGAATGAAATGAAATTCATCAAGGAATTACTCCCATACCATCATAATATCAAATCATATCAAATCAAGTCAATAAAAATATGTAATATCATAATTAGAATTCCCCTACCCCTATAAATTTAATTTTAAAAAATTCATTATATTTTTTAATGAATATGAAAACATGTTCACAAGATATGATATTTAATAAACCCATCCCACATGATACACGTAAGGAGAAATGAGGGAAAAACCTACTTGGAAAAAAGATGCCTTTCGAAAAATCACTACAACAAAATAGGGGACATGTGTTCAAGAGGGATCTTCTTTGGGGATGACTCAAACTATGTAAATTAACGAGCTCTAAAAATCCTAGTAAAGTAGGATTTGGGGCCTCTCATATCAAGATAATGTAACACTATAGGAAAGAATGAAATGTATCCTCTTTAGATTGAACAAATATGATATTAGGGGGAATTGGATACAATTTAACTGACCATTAATGGAATATCCAATAAATCTATGGGGTTTATGAATTTAAAATATCTCATGATTTTTTAAATATTATGTATATTATTAATCTCCTTTTTCATGTCTTTAAAACCCTTATTTAAGAAATTTAAACCCAATTTTTTTCATAAAAACATCATAATTGAAATTTTGTAATAGATTTTAGAAGAAATGGAAACACTGTTCACGACATGATACCAAAAATGAATCAGCAAAAAAATTGACTTACTATCATAATCACTCATCACCATAAATGAATCACCACAAAAAATAACTCACCATCAGAATGACCCACTATAAGAAATGACTCACCGCCAAAATGAATCACCATTAGAATGAATCACTGCTATAATGGATCAATACTCGAAGTGAATCACCGCCAGAATGAATCATCGTCAAAAATGACTCACCACAAAAAAAGACTCACTGCTAGAATCAATCACAACTAAAAATGACTCAACACTTAAATGACTCATCACTAGAAATCTAGAAATTTGAAAAAACGTTGGAATGCCTCACCATTGGAATGTCTCAAAAGTACAAAAACACCCCAGACATCCCCCCAAACACATTAATTATTAGATTTTTGGTAAATTAGCAGTCCAGCAGTTTTTTTACATTACATCATAGGTATTCAAGTGTTTTAAAAGTGAACATATCTACTTATTCATGATGCATGAACTCATCCAATATTTCTAATCAACCCAAGAGAAAACCCCATCAACTAAAACAAAAAAACAATACAATAAGAAAAATGTAAATCCATAATAGTTTAAGTAATAAAAATATTCCCACAACCATGGAAACATGGTTTTATAATATACAGTCATTAGATAGACATATGAATAACTTCATACCTAAGTTTTGACCATCATAATTACAATATACCAAGCCCCAAATAGTAAATAAAATTAAAAGGGGTTGTAATACCATACTATTATTACAAGAACTATATTATTGGGTCTGATACTGAGGGTCTGATGACCTCATGTGACCCAATTTGTAAACAAGAGATTACTGACTAGCGGTGAGATCTTAAATGATATGTTGGGGAGACTATATCCTCATTATAAGATTACCATTAGATAAATGAAATAATGAAAGAAATAATTATAAAATAAATTAGTAATTAACTCACTATAAAGCTATAATAACATAATCTCAAGCAATATCAAGAAGGCATACAATACACATTGCATTAATTAATAAATGAATCCCCACATGTGGTCGATCAATATATATATATATAATAAAAAATGAAAAAATAATAAATGAGGAACTACTTTAAGATTATAGTGAATACATTGGTATCACCTCAATCCCCATCCAACTATATCAACATAATAATATGTTAAAGGGACCTTTCTCATAACTATATCCATAATCAAGTAGTTTTCATGTGCATCGAGATTCCCATACAAGGTGTGAGTATAAATCTAGTTGGTCACCAATAAATATACCTTAAAATAAGTTAAAAAATAATATAAATTTGTATTCAATGACTTAAATAAATAAATAAATGAATACAATACCTGTTGGGTTATCATGTGCTAACCAGGGAACTAAAAACACCCAATTATACCTACTTCTGCCCGATGCCTAATGGAAGTGTCTGTCAGATATCAGTTCATGTCAAGTAACAAATAACATATTCCTTATCACTCAAGACACTACATCATCATACACAACTAACACATACCTTTTCACTCAAGTAATGGAACTTCATACATACCCAACCCATCATTTCTTACCTAAGGGAGTTCACACAACATATCAAGGTACACTTTATCATTAAATTTTGGCCCAATAAATAGAAAAAATGTGGTAGGAAGTTAGAGAGGTCACTCATCAAAAACCACCATGAGAAAGGGAACTATTCACATGAACCCCTTACCTTCTTAATAATCTATACTAACAATAATGAATCTTAAATAACTCCAATGACATTTTTTATTTTTGTATACATCCATAGAATCACTCATTGAACAAGATGGATTTTTTCCTCTACTAAGACAAAAATGCATTGACCTCCCTCTAATGGTCTAGCCACATATCTATAGACTTAACTAGTAACTTTTATTCAAAAGTATATTTATTAAAGGACTACACATTCACCGACATGAAATTTGAGCCATTAAACCTGATATAAAGTCTATAAAATGGAAAGGAATTATTACCTCAAACATGATGTCGCTCTATCAACCAACAACACCACATAATTCTAGAATAATACAAAAAAACCATAAAATAAACACTAAAATGCACACATTATGGTTAAATAAAATGAAAATAAGTGATGGAGGAATATGGATTCCTCAAGGAAATTGATAGTATTAGACATAATGAGTGAAACCTTCTGCCATGAGTGGATTTTAAAACCATAAAGGGATGTGGTTGGAGTATCCAAAATCACAAAAGAGGATTCTATTACATTACCTAGGTCAAGAAAAGGTTGGGGAAGAGAAAGGAAGAGGAAAAGCTGGGGTTCTAAGGAGAATTACCATCTTTAACTAAAAACACTTCACAATAACATGGTAGTGGTGTCAAATATTAGGTTATGGTGTGACCAATTTTAGATAGAGGACTCTAAAATTTGTTAAATCAGGCACAACATGAACACACCATGTTACACCATAAACACCCATAGACTATTATAATATAGATGTAGGCCCTTTCCAGCCCTCTTGAACACTCTACTGAGCCATTTCAAACAACCAAAACAAATAAGAGACTTTAATGTGAATTAAAAAAAATTTAAATTTAAATAAAACGCACAATGAAATTCAAGGGACATTATATAATCCACCATCTATGTTCATCATAATTTTTTTTAAATTAAAATTTGTGCTTTTATCATCTTTTGATTTTGATCTTGTTTTCTCTCCAAAATTCATTTTCAATAATAATTTTAATACAATTTCAATGAACTAATAATTTGAGAAATTTTACAATGGAAATCTCCCCAAATTATCAATGGATCAACATCTAGACTTATAATTACTATAGAAAACTTTAATAGTTTTAGTGATTGTACTAACATGGATTATAAATTCTAAAAATTAGCTGAATCCATTAAGAGGTTATGAATCTTAGGAGAATATAATGATATTATCATAAAGATAGGGGTGATATTCCTTCATCATCAAGATTAACTCCTCCCATAAAGATTGGGGTGCACATCCTCTATAAATGGAGTAGGATATACAATAAATATTGGAGTTTATATCATCTATTAATGGGGTTGTTCAATCCCTATACTAATACTAATTCCCCCAGTGAGGTGCACATCCTCCACTATATTTTACTAATTATTTAGATATTATCAGGTATATATGGTTTATTTTTATTCTCTTACCAAAAGATATGGTATTAGGAGTTCCATTTTTAGATCCATGTAGCCCATTGAACACTATTGATAAAAAATTATTAGTTATGGTATACCGAAAGCAGTTTATGAGTTCCTAAACTAGTTGAGAATGATTAAATTTAATCCCTTTCTAGGTATTAGATATCTCTTTTTTAGAAATCTCTTTCTGTACTTTATATGTATATGATTATTATTATAAAATCTACCACTAAAAATTTAGGATTTGTTTTATTTTCATATCGGAATACTATTTGGTATAATCATAGATCTTCTGACATGATTGAGGATATATATTCAATGATTATATGTCTGTCTATATTTTTTTATTATCAAGGAGGTTTAAAAAATGTTCTAGAATAATTTTAGAATCCTAGCTATATTTTTTTTTCTTATAATGATCATTAATTTTTTTCAATTGATTATTTTGGGAAACACAACCCATGGGATAAAGGGATGATATAGTTTTCATGTTATGTTTTTCAATGGGATTTTTCATCTGATTTGTGTGATTTTGGTAGATGGTGATATTAACTTGCAATTAATTAAGTTAATGTAAGAACCAAGATCTTCGTTTCAGGTACGTTTTTCCCTTTCTGGTCATTTTTGAGGAAAAGAGGAAAATCTAGAAATTTTCAAAGTACACACCGTGTACTTTATAAGTACATGCCGTATACCTTGTTGCCATGCGAGGCCATGTGATGGTCATGTAGGGGCTACACACATGGTGTGTAGGGGCGATGTGAAGGCCACTTAAAGTAGAGTAAGGAAAGGAAAAGTACATGACATGTATCCCAGAAGTACACGTAGTGTACTTTTTTTTCATTAAACTGACTGGGGTCGTGCCTAATGGACGAAAAAATCTTCTTCTTCAAGTTCTTCGATCGGGAGTGCCCCGTACGGCCTCGAACTCCCTCCAAGCCCCCAAGCCTCCATATGTTTTCCAAATCGACCATCGTTGATTGTGTTGGAACCACAACGGCGAGCTCTTCGTTCTTCTTGAGTTTCATTCCATGATTTTCCCTCTTTCTCAAGATATCAGGGGTTGAATGTTTTTTTTTATTTTCATATATCTACACTGTTATAAGGAGAATCAAGCCTCATAGTTCAAGTATATTGATCTCCTAGCATCAAGGTAGATGGTTTGTGCCTTACCTTTAGGAGTATTTGAGTTTTAAGTGAATATTTCAACCAATACCCGTGAATGGGGTATTGCGTGTTTACCGTTTTCCCCCTATTGTTTTCCTGCCTTGCTTGTATGCTTGTGTAGAAGTAATTTGATCATGTTTGAGGATAATTTCTATGATTGGATGTTTTTACCATGCCTTGTTCTTGTTGTGCCCTTTGGGTTTTTGAACCTTTGGCCGTTATACCTATTTCTATGCCTTATGACCGTAGGATGGAATGATATTCTTGACATGCTTATTTTTTTATAGAATAGTTAGCCAAGTAGCTCTTTATGTGTACTTTGGCCTTATATCATTATTATGCACTGAATGGAATGAGACTGTGAGAGCCTGGGGCTATATACTATAAGGGATAGACCGAGTGAACTTCCCAGAGAGTTTTGGACATTATAGACTACAAGAGGGTAGTCCGAGTGAGCTTCCTCAGAGAGTCTTGGACATTATAGACTATAGGGGATATACTGAGTGAGCTTCCTCAGAGATTCTTGGACATTATAGATGACACCAGATAGATCGAGTGAGATTACCAGAGAGTGTTGGATATTATAGACTACATGAGGGTAGACCGAGAGAGCTTCCTCAGAGAGTCTTTACTTTTTTTATATTTCTTTTAAACCTTTCCAGGATAGAGAAGGAATTGACTGAGTGAGCTTCCTTAGAGAGTCTATGATAGACCTGAGACTATATTAGGAATTGAATGAGTGAGCTTCCTCAGAGAGTTTCTATACCTTGGGGCTATAAGAGGGTTAGACCGCGTGATCTTCCCCAGAGAGTCCCTGAATACCCTATACTGTAGGGGAATTGACCGAGCGAGCTTCACCAGAGAGTCTTAAAATTTTGTATGACCAAACCAGAGGGGTTAGGCTGAGTGCACTACCCATAGGGCTGGTGGTACTTCTTGGATAGGACCAGAGGGGTTGGCTGTGAGTACTTCCCTGAGGGGTTCCTATTGTGGTTAGCTGTTTGCTTCACTGCTGCTTGTTATTCTGTGGATTGATTACTATTACTGTTACTACTTACTTGTTTCTACCTTCTGTTTACTTCTACTATTTACTGCTTACTATACTATTACCTACCATATGCTCACTGACTGTTAGGCACAGATCTTCAGGTGGTTACCTATTGGGATTAAATCTCACACCCTATTTGGGCTATGCTTTTGGGCCCAAACAGACTATGTTGTTGCAGGTATAGACAAGGTCAATCACCCTTCGACTTCTGGTACTTTATTTCTTTGGAACAAAAGATCATGGGGCCAAGCTTAGGCTTGCGATGCTGAGGAGTTGTTTACCCTTTTATTTTGTACTTGTTTTGGTACTGTTTGTTTTTACAACATTGTGACCTATTTGGATTTTTTACTAGATATGTATTATTCATCATTTTATATATACATATGTGCTCCAATGATTTATTGTTTTAGTCTTTCATTTTTTACTCGTGCATTGTTGTTGGATATTTACTGCTTCCACTATTGCATGTTTTGTTTACTTCCGCTATGTACTCTGCGAATGAGGGCATAGCTTCCCCACTATTACACCCAAGGCCCTCGCTGCTAGTTGGAATCCTCTGGAATTTGGGGAAATGCGCTTGAGGCCATGTGATCAACCGGGTACGGGGCACCTCAAGGTGGCCTCCAGAACCGGGACGTTACAAAGTGGTATAAAAGGGATTATTTTCTCTTGATTTACCATTTGGAGCCTTTAGTCAAGGATAGGAAAGATTCGGTACTTGGTAATAAGCTGTTCCTGGGAGTAGAAAACTCATGTACAGGGAAAAGCGAATCTACCAAGTTATTTCAGTTTTTTGGTTTTGAGATTTTACAGTTGATATGATTTCGCCTAGAGTGATTCACATGCCTTGTAATGTTATTGTTTTTGCTACTACGGTTCTATTTTTGTCGCAACCCAATGAGATGAGGGTATTCCATCTCTTTCATCATATAGGCACTTGTTAGAAATGGTAAATACATCTAAAACCACCATTTTATCTCAATTAAGAATAGATAGACTCTCAGGGCATCTTTAGTAGTCATTAAAAGGGCTTAAAAACAATTAAAAAACACATATACAGGGATAAGGATTTGAACCTCCAAAACCACCTACCTTATAGTGAAAATTCCATTAATTTAGGTCCCAATCAATGCATAAAAGCTACTGATCCTTGCTCTGGTATTGATTTTATTCAAGGATGAAGTCTAGTGCCACCTCCTCCTCTTTTTTTAGTTAGACTGATCCCCGTAGGGGAACCACCCCTTATATACACAGGAATCCAAATTGGTGAGGGAAGAGTATTTTACTCAGTTTTGAAATAATTAATTGAATATAACTAATTAATTAATTATAATTTATTATAATGGTCTCCTTTCACTGAATTCCCAATTCCAACTAACTCTAGGTCATGCCTAGGTTAAACCCCACATCCTAGAAATAACCGCAGTCTTAGATTTCTCATGCAAGGTCCCAAATAATGGGAAGTCATTTGTACTGAAAATATTCACATTTATGATTTAACACATATTATTATTTTTAATATATTAATTATTGGGTCATATAACACTCTATCATAACACCAACACTAAGAAAAATCATCAAGATATATATAAATATCCAAAGGACTAAACAATAATAATTGAATCTTTAAAATCTTAATATCTCATTGAGAATTAATCTATTGAATGTAATAAAATCAATAAAGAGTATGTTTATATCATTGTTAAGACCTTGGTTCTTTAGACTATGAAACTAATCAATTATCAAAATATTAATTTTCAATTCAATGCATAATTATTGGGACTACCCATAATTTAATGTTGATATTATTTACAAAAATATCATATTTATCAACATCAAATGTTGCGATATATTGATATTTAGTTTTATAGTTAGAAACACTTAGTTTCATTGTTATTTTCCATGTAACCAATCCACCATTCAAGAATAATATAAATCATGACTAAGATATAAATTCATCAATGTTAGTTTGTAAACTATCATCCATGTGTCCCTTTAGAATGAAAATTTCCTCACCACCAGATACTAAATAAAATCCTTAGTTTTTCTCAAGTACATAATTATATTGATAATTAAGAAATATACTCATGTTATAGACTATGAAAATCATTTTCTATGTTAGATATGGTCAAATCCATTAGTATTATTTTATCCATAATTGTGTATTATTTTTTTGAGATATATCATATAGATATTAAAATAAAATTCCTTATAAATTCGTTTGATGATATATATATGATAAAAACTAATGGTTTTGAGGATACATGAAATACTATTATAATTTGTAAGATTAAATGATCCATTTACTAGTTGAAGAAAGCTTCACTTTGTTGAATATACATTTTGATGAATCTATCAATGACTTTGACTTTATAAAAAATAAAGATAAACCTTGTGTATACAAACATGTTAGTAGGAATATTAATTTATTTATATTTATGTATCTCAATGACATATTTATTTTCATAAATGGATTCCCAATGTTATAATGAGTGAAAAATTGGTTAGTACATTTATTCACAAAAAAATATCATGGAAATTAATCATACATACTAGATATGAAGATCAGGAGAGATAAATCTGAAATTATTCTTGTCTTTGATAAGAACATATACATTGGTGATGTGTAAAAAAATTTCAACATAGAAAACTTTAAAAAGATTTTTTTACTAAGGATTCATTGAAAGAGTCTTTAGAATAAACAATGTCCTTCAACTGCTTAAGAAAAATAAACATGAACATAATTTCATATACATTGCTTATTTTCTTAGTATTATATACCATGTGGTGTACTAATCTTTGTGTCTATTGCACATTTAGTATGAAAATTCAATAATAATAAAATTTTATTTAATTTCATTAGGTACTTATTAATATCATCCTTATGTAATTAAGAATAATGAAGTATGTATTCTTATTATTGTATGGTTAGAAAGATCTATTATAAAATTATTTCACCAATTTTAGTTTTATAATTAAAAAATATAAATTTAGATATTAGTTCATATTTTCATTTTCTTTAAATTTTGGAGTATTAATATAGAAAATTTCTATGAAATAGAAAATTTTTATTAAAAAATACAACCATAAAATATTATATCCTCTGATCTCATTAAAGAAGTTGTTTAAATAAAAAAGGTCATTATTATAGTAGGGTATTAACAAAGAATCATGAATCTAATACAACTATACTATGGTAATAATAAGATGGTTTCACATTATAAGGATCCCATGTATTATAAAAGATCAAAAAATTTACTTTATGAATTCTATCTTATTTGAGAGATAATTTATTGAGGGGATATTAATATGTGTCAAGTTCTTATAGAGGTTAATATTACAGATCCCCTAACAAGGACCCTTAGGCAAAAAAAGAAAAAGAAATCCACACTAGTTCTCTTGGTGTTAGATACATGGGTGATTTAAGTTTGTTAAAATATGAGATTTATAGTATGTTTTACATGATTTAATTCATGTTTCATTGGATTATAAACATTTTTTATAATTTAATATATGATAATGAAATACATTATCATTAATCTATGTTTTTTGTATAGAACATGGGAGATGATATGATAATAACCCCTTGGAAGATATGTATCTCCAAGTTATCAAGATCTATAATCATCATATTATGTTGTGATGATATGTTAATATTAGTATGATTATGACCATTTATATAGAGATAAAACTATTCACTCATAGGCTATAAGTTGTTGGACATGAATTTTAATTAACACTATAAAATAAACCCACATGGATTCTCATAAATATGTCTTTGGTTAAGTGAAAATTGGAAAAAAATCCTTCAACATGAGGTCTTCAAATAGGTTCCCTACTTTTGAGGTTTCATACATTGATTACTATTAATTTAATTTGATAATTCGTCTTAATAAATGGTGATTTGGTATGATACTATTGAATTTAAGGGATTTGATTATCTAAAATTTAATGTTTTCTTACATTTTATGTCTTATGACATCAAAGAAAATAATAAAGTTTTGGATAAGTAAGTGTATTGAGGAGACACGATGATTTCATGTAATGTAATCAGATAAGAATTTTTTAACTAATAATATAAAAAGAGACAAGTTATATGATTTTAAAGTTATACATCTCTTGTCCTTAATCTTGGGTTAAAAGAAAAATTTAATTTTCTAATGGAAATTTGGTTTATTATATCATAATAAACCCCTTTATAATTTTGTTAGCTTTGAAATGTTAATAGAAACCACTTTTAATTTTTTATTTTGAATGAGATTCAATATTATTTCAGAATTTACAAAGGGACCTTGGGGTCATATCTTAGATAATACTAATTGGGATTATTTGACTAATGTGATTAGTTCATGTGTACAATTATTTATATTCCTTATAAATAAAAATATTAGTTATGTTTTACATGTGTGCTATATTTAATAAATTTATAGTTATTTAATTAAATAAATTATTGTGGAATTATATAATAAATAATGAGTTATTTATATTATTAAAACATAAAATTGAGAAAATTGAAAATCCAAAATATAATTTGGGCTCAGTATTAATGAAATGGGTTTTTAAATACCATCACATGTAAAAATTCATAATCCCACCATGATATTCCATTTAAGAAACTCTTTTTCTAGTTTTAGCGAATTTTTTTGGCTCATTAACACACCTTTCTTGGTGTTTAGGGACTTAATCATATTATAGAGGGAATTTAATGCTTCTAATGATCATTTGTGGATATATTATTCACCTTTATTAGTTTACCATAATGTTTACGTCCATTTAGGATATTAAATGATCCACTCCATATAAATATCATTGGGGTGGGGTGTTATAATTCATTCCATTGATAGAAGGAAAAGACGTTGATTAATGTCTTATATTCATCCACTTAATATAGATTTTTATATTTTATACCCATATTTAAAAACTAAAATAAATTTACAATTCCGATTAATGAAGTCAATTTCATTTAATATTACTTTATCTAGGAGTAATATAATTAAAAAAATTTTGTTTTGTTTTAATTCCATAAATATCTAAAAAACAATATGTTTCATTATTAGTATCCTATTTGTAATTATTAAATATATACATTTTTTATTTTATAACAAAATATCTCCATTAATATTATAATTTGTGTAAGAAATTAAATCTTAGTCTATTATCATATGTAAAACTAATACTTAATCAATAGTATATCAATTGTACCTAATAATCCTATCCATAGTATTAGGAAGTTTTCCAATCACATCACCTCAAAACCTCCATACCAAGAACGAGGCATAAATGATATATAGTCTTGTAGTGGTAAATAACAATAGGAATCCTATTATACTATAGTATATGGTAGAATTAAAAAATCTTCCATGTTCATGATTTTTTAGATTAGTTCCAACTTCAATTGGCATTGATGCTTTTTTTTTCTCACAAATACCATATTTATTCAATAATCTCCTTTCATATTTTTTCTACGAAATAAATTTATATTCATTGTTAATACTCATTTTCAACATGAGAATATATGTAATCTCTCTAATAATTAAAATATATATACTTTAGATTATCAAACATCAAAATTACACCACAAATATTTCCTATTTTTATAAAATATGATATCATCAACATAGATGTGTACCAAAATTTTCCCCTCCTTTGTTGTTTACGTATAGATGTTTTCATCAACACCACATATTCTAAATTCCATATTCCATAGGTAAGTTTCCAATCAAGCATATCAAGAAAGAGGTAAATTGGTTAATCTATAAATGTTATTATCTATACAGACCCATGCGTTTTACCCATATTATTACATTATTTTAACATAAATATATAATAAACACAACCTAAGGAACCATGGGATTACTGTATTTGTGATAATTGGTTCATAAAAGTTCAAAATGAATATAAAATACAATATATTTATTTAAAAATAAATAATATGTTCATATTTACTTTTAATCTTCTAAATTTTTTTGGATAATATGGGGAATACATAAACAAATTGGGATTTCAATAAATCCAATTATGAGAATAAAAATTATAAAGAACCATGGAAGATGAGTCAAATGGAATTAAATGATGTAATAAATGAAAAGGATCCTGAATAATCATATGTATGAATGAAATAATGTATTTGAAATCATTATATCATAAGATTATATGAATGTGAAAATATCATAAGATAAGATACAATCATCATAAGTCAAAGAACACTTTTGATACATCATAACATGGTGTAAAGAGTCCCATAATATATTAGGTTTAATCCATAATATAATTAATATAATTTCAATAGTTATAAAATTACCCAATGCATTGGAGTGTGATATGGGAGAATCCATCAAATCATGTACATGCATATGTGTCTCAAATATGGGACTTAAACATAAGTCATGATTATATTATATACCCACGGAATGTAATGGGTTACATAATTTTCGACAAATCATAATCAAAAGATATTTCATAATGATTACAAAAATAAGAAGGAATTAAATAGTTTGTAAGTCCATATTTTAATCAACAATAATAGGTCACAAATATTGAGTTTATTTAAAAATATCATGTGAAAGGATAAAGGATTGTCTATAGAGATGAACCATTAAAATGATGTTTTAAGGAATTTTTAAAATACTTATAAAGAAGAAACTAATGTATATTTATATTTGAAACTAGAGGTAAAAATGGTTAACCCTATAATAGTTCTTATATTATAAAATTATGAATGGGTAAAATATTTTAAAAGAGTGTTACATGAAAGGATTAATGGATATAAAAGTTCCCCTTAATAATGTTTAACCTAAAATGATGTATTTGTAAATGAATGCAAGGAATGTATAAAACCATAAAAGAAAGTGATAATAAGCTATGTACATATGCTCAAGATATATATAAATAATTTAAAATAATCCCATAATGTAAAATATATATATAAAGTGAGGCAGGGAGAAAAATTCAAAACCCAAATACAAGAGGGTGGTTTAGAGAGTTCAGTTGCCTTAGGTACAGATTTGTTTTTCATATTCACTTAACATTATTAACGTAAAAATTATATTTACTAAAAAATTATTCAGATAATGATTAAAATATTTTTTATTTTTTATTAATATTTTATGTTATTTTAGAGTAGTTTAAATGGGATACTGAGTTTATATTCACTATTCCAAGGTTTTCTATGTTATGTGTTCAGGGTCGTATTAGTTTTAGTTAACTATGAGAGTATAAAATGCTTGGTTACACAACTATAGATATGTGATGACATGGATTTAACGAGTTTAAAGAATTTAAAAGGGTTCTTATCATCTAAAACTATTCATAAATAATAATGGTTTTGGGAGTATAGGTTTTATTGTTATATAGATTGTTCACTTATGTATGTTTTCAAAACATGGTAAACATAGTTGGTTTTATTTAACATTAAGAGTATTTAACCATTCCAAAATAAGAAAAAAATAAAATATACTTATTATTCAATGATTTAACTATAATAAGTGAATTTAAACTATCGATCAATGTGGCGATAAGCAATGAAATTCATCTTTTATGGGGGCGAAGAACCGACCATAGTAAAAACAATGTTTTTATTTTAGAATCAATTAAGAATAGGGTAGAAAAAGGATATTACACCACAATAAAAACATATCAATATATTTAGGATAATAATGTTACTATGTCAGGGTGTATGGATTTATAAGTTAATTGTAGAAGAAGAAAATAATCGGAATAGATTCAATTAGTAAATTTAAAGACTCTTTTGAACGGATCCTCTTTTCTACTCCTTAAGACTCATTGAGATGGTATTTTGGTAGGATCACAACTCTTTAGATGTGAGGATGAGTTTTCGGGAGAGTAAAGAGAATATTTTGTGCTAGCACTCAGTCTTATAGGGTGTGCAAAGAAGGGATGGTATTTTTAAGAGGATATCAGGGGTGTTTTTGAATTTAATATTTATTTGTTTATTTTTTATGAAGACTATAAATAACGATGAATATTGTGAATAAATATAGTAATTTTTTATTTTCATTATTATATAATTATTTCTAAATCACCCAATATCCAATTAATCTTTTATTTAACTTATAATGTTAAAATACATATTTTTTTGTATATTAATATTCACTAAAAGTCTATATTTTCAAGAAAATATGAAAAATTACCCATAATATTATTTTTATATGATGATTACAAAAAATAAAATCCATTTTATTAGAATAATTTTATTAATATAAGAAATTTAATTTTGAAATGAAATTCTTATTTATTTAAAATATTTTTTATGAAATGATCAAATTTCCAACAATTATAAAAATTACACATAGTTTCTTAAAATTATATTATAATATTTATATGAATATATATTATTTTATTAAAGTATTATATTAATGTATAGTTTTATTTAAATGTTTTAAATTTATCATAAAAAATTATTTTAATGATTGAAAATCATATATATTTTTTCAAAAATATAATTAGGATTTTGTTGTGCTAATCATTTATTTTATCACATTTAACACTTTTATTTATTTATATTATTATAAAAACTCATTATATTATTACCCAAATGTTATTTTATAATTCCACTAGTCAGTTTATTATTTATAATGGACATATTACTATTCTTATGGTCAGATAACGGTCACATTACAATGGTCATGAAATAGATCGGTAAAAATCTTATCCGAACGGTCACGTTTACCTTTACAAACTATATATTTAGAACCATTATCATACCTCATGAGTCACTACATTAACTTCAAGGTTATTTACCTACACTAGTAATTCATACTTCATTATTGATTCTTTATATTACTATTTATAGTTTTTATGGTAGGAGAAATCTTCATAGGATAATTCGGGCCGGTGGAGTTTACAATATTGGGTAATATTTTCTCTCTCTGGAGAAATCAAAAATTATATTGAGGTAAAACCTCTAATAAATCAAAAATAGGAGACGATATTAGAATCATTGGACACCATGAAATGTTCTTGGGGTGTTTAAAATCTGAGGTTTATTCTTTTTGTGACACTGAGGTAATTAATGATAGGTATTTTTCTTTGGTGAAAGATTTTTATCTTAAAAAGATAATCAAGAAATAGAATGACACACATGTTGTTTTGAATCAGGATAATATTTAGAAAATAAATGAATATTACGTACAATTGATCATTACATGGGTTTTAATACTGAGGGGTGTAATGACTTGGGTATTTTGTGGGTTATCGAGGACAATCTCTTTAGTGCGTGGTTTCTAAAATTACAAGATGACTTTGATATGACATAAGTTATTTAATATCAGATTCCCTTCAAAATATTTAAAGGCATGAGTTTGAGGATTTTTATTGTCCTTTCTAAAGCCATGTAAACTCTTCATTTAGAAGTGGTATTCATATTTTAAACCATTTGAAGATCAAAAATCACTTTACAAATTATGGGTTAAAATATTTGGTATTAGTTTATTTTACTGGATTCCCGTGATTCTAATATATGTTGCCTCATCAATTGGGGTCCCTATAAAAATGGATACATAGTATCAAAAAGAAAAATTTCAAAATTATGATAGGATCTTAATCCAAGTTTAATTATCATCACCATTGATTCATTATGCTATTTTATATACTAATAATGATAACTTTAATTTGATTGTGGAGTATGAGAAAATTATTTATTTTTGTGGTCTTTGTAAAAGTTTTGTTCACTTGGATAATTTTTATTGAAGAAATATAATTCTTATGTGTTACTTTTTCAATTTTCATTTCCTTGATGAATATAAATGTAGGAAGCAATTACATATTCAAATATAGAAAGTCAAACAAGTTATTACTATCTGAACTATCATTCATTTGATCTTGGATGGAAAGAGGATTGATAAGAGACCTGATGTTGGGTCACCTAATGGTTTAGATTCATATTTATAGGTTTCTTATTATTTTCATTTATACCACTATCTTCTAATCCTTGTTTTAGGTCCGAGAACCTCAAGAACACCATTGGAGCCTGAGGAAAATAGAAAATCTAGTCTGAAGAAAGGGGATGTTTTAAGAGACCAGGTGGAAGGTTTTAAAACTATTATTTATGATAAAGCTGGTGACATACACAAAAAATACAGTACCCAATTAGTGTATATAAGTTATGTTGATCCTAATGATTATGGGTCACTGAAAATTGAATCAGACAAATTATAATGAGAACGGGGAAAAATTCTATCTTTATAGTTCCAACAAGGGTAACAATCATATATTGGATGTGGGAGGTTCTTACTCTATGAAACCTTATAAATTTAAACCATGTAATAACAACTCAAATTTGTAAAAAATACCTATGAGATCTAATAAAAATGATCTAATATTTTTCCAATGGTTTCTAAATAAGAGAATGATGACAAATTTAAAAGATCTTTAAACTTTCATGCTAATACCAGTAATGATTTTAAAAAATGGATTTATGAAAAATATTAAAAAAAACTCCATAAATTTGGGAATACTTTTATTGTTATAGAAACATATCTTGAGATCTAGAATAAAATGTTCCCAAAAATTTATAATGATTTTAAAAGTAAAATTAATTTGGGTTATAGGACACTCATTTGGGATTGACTTCCTTTTGATTTTGGTGGATAAATTCTATGTTGATAGGTATTTTTAGATGGCGTATTTATCCAAATCCTTTTTTCATTGGATATGGTTTATTATGCTTTCCAATTTTACCTTTATGTGAACAATATCCCACTATAGGTAGGTGTTAGGTCTAATATATTAAAACACACAAATGTATTATATGATGATATTTTTTATAAACTTTTATTCTTTGTGAATGGATTAATGATGATAAGTAAGCCCTATCTGTAATGCTATATTGGATTTTCTAGGACATTCTTGTGGAAATCCATTCATTTTAATTGGATAATAATATGTACATGGGTGATGAATTCCGGCTATTTAGTATTTATCTGATGATTTGTCTCACATGTTTCAAAGGGATTCGATACTAAACATGATTCATTTGTGGTTTAACTGATTATAAACATGTTTAGGGGTTAAATATATGCATTATGGTTGATTTTCAATAATAATTCTTATTCTACCTCATGATATTATAGGCTATAACTGTGGTTAAACCCACTTTAGGTAATGTTGGTAGTTGAAGCCTTGATTTTAGATTTATTCTGTTTATGTTTTGGGATGTTAGCCAAGTATTCCTTAAACTTGTACTTGTTTTTCAAGTTTCTATTAATTTTTTTTGGGATCATGGATTTGGTTTTCCAAATCCATGGTTTCGTAATCCTGGTAAAATAATTTTTATGTGAATAAACTATAAAAAATAATAAAATAATCATAGTGAACCATGAATTCTTTTACAAATAGAGGTAATTTTTAATTAATTATATTCTTCCACCATTAATAAATTTCACCTTGAAAACATCATTTCAGACTTTAAGGTGAAAAATGAAGTTATTGTTTCTTCATTTATTCATTGGTTTTTAAATTATTCTCTTCATATTTTTTATTATACTAAATTACTTTGACTAATTGAGTTGTCTTGCGATGTATAAATTTTTATAAATAGTCCATGATCTTCACCACTTTCTTCTCTTAAAAGATATAATTATATAGGTGTACAAGATTTTGAATTAGTACACATGAGGGATCTGGTATGTACTTCCTCAAGAGGGATACATGGAACACATCATATACTTAGGACATGTTTATTTTGATTGAAAGATGATATGGCACAACTCCGATGTGATAAAGAATATCAAATGGGATAGTATACATTGGATTTAGACTTCCCTTATTCCCAAAGAACATGAATCTCATTCAGGGAGATATAGGATGGAAGAATTTATTATTAAACTCAAAATTCAGGTCTTTTTGATAGTTACCAACATAACTCTTCTTTCAAATTTGAACTTATCTAATGTGTTACTGAAGGATATTGAACATCTCCATCATTACTTTCACCAGTTATAGTCCAAATAGAATTATTTCTCCAAATTTAACCCATCAAATTATATTTATGCATTTTTTACATAGAGGTATTGGTAATGATTCATCTAAATTTTCTATAGAAAGCTATTATTATATGATATTTCGACTAAAGGAAGATGTTGATCCTATCCTCAATTAAAGTCCATTGAGTAATTTATTAATATATCCACAAGTGTATAGATTATCTGTTCATATTTTCCATCAGTCTTAATGGAGATAGATCATATTTAAGTTCAAATCAATGTTCAATAAATTTTGAACACATTTCTTTAATTTTGAGGTGAATATGGGATCTCAATCAAGTACAACTTATAGTGGTGTTCCAGTCAGCCTCACCACTTCTCTAATGTATATCCTTGAATTCATATTGAGTGATAATTCCTCCCAAAAATAAATGAAATGATCATTCCTTATAATTTAGTCTACCATAATCTACATGACATTGTTCCATTTTGTTTTGCTTGGATGAACCATGAAAATATCCATGGAGATGTTCTCCCATTTTTATAAAGGTATGGGTAATGGTTGTATCATCCCATTAGACCCTTTCCTTTATTACTTCACCTCTTTAAATACAAAGTACTTCAATATATATTCCACAATCAGCTTTCACATATTGTCCCAAAAATAGTGATTTTGGAGATCTCAATACTTTTTTATACTCCCTAGGAGGATGGAGAATGTCGATATATGTGAATCACTTAATAAATTCTTCTTTATCTCGAGCTTTGATGCTTCAAATATTTGGGACCCAAATGTTACAACTCATTCATTGAAAATTTTAAATTCTAAGGATTTACCTTATCTTATATCTTCCACCATCTTTTTTATTTCCACATCATTCTTAAGAGAATAATTTATATTTTTTAGAATGTGTGGCTGAGTAGTCATTTTATCTTGGTAGGGTGTTTTTCCTTCCTTTATGACCTATATGTGTATCATTTTAATGTAAAAAAATATTGGATCCATATTAATTATTATCATTGGTTAGGGTGCGAGATCCTCTATACTTCAAGAATCTACCAAAATATTATCCTTCCAAGGATGGTAATAGATTGATAAATAATAGTATTTCATTAAGTATAACCATATTTTCTAGAGTATGTTAACCACCTTCTATTGGAAAACATATTTTAAGCTATCATTATTTATATATATTTCATACTTCTACCCAATGATATAATTTCTTCAAATATTTAATACTAAAATCAATACTATTTACTTTAGATCATGTCTCAGATGGTTTTTATCATGAAATTTCAACTACCAAGAGGTATATTCCATGAATTTAACACTGTTCATCATAAAAAAACCCTATAAATTCTTTGAAGCATCACTCTATACCATGAAACATTTTTCAATTTAGGGTAGTGTGAGCATTAGTGCAGTGATAAGCCTCTTCTTCCATTCCTTTAAGCAATGTTCACATTAGTTAGTCTAAAAAAATTACTCCCTTATGAGTTATCTTGGTTATAGGGTTTAAAAATACTTATATTATCCTCACAAATCATTAATAGTAAACAAATAGTCCAAGAAAATATAGATCACCATTAAAAATCAGGGTATATACCACTACTCAATCACATTTTCTTCAAAGTATACAAATATATCCCTTTAATAGTGACAAAATTACCGAATAATTATACTCCCACAATATAAAAATATCCTTTATCATAATTTTAATATATCTTACCATTTCACAAAGTCTTTAGTATATTACTCAAATTCTCCTCTTACTCAATTTTTGAGTACCGGTACACCCCTGGTAAAACACTAAGTTGTATAAAACCTTTTTCCTAGTTATATTGTAATTTTTTATTTATTTGTTCCATATAATTTTTTCCTTTCTGTATGGAGTTTGGGATAAAGATATATATCTAGGTATACATTAAATTTATAACTTAACCACTAAGTCATGAGAATTTCTATGAAAATATTTTGGGAATACATCAACATAATCCCTCCAAATGAGAATGTTTTTAGGAATTATTCTCTCCATTATCTCAATAATTTGAGCTAGATATTACTTATCATAGGAAAATTATATCTATTCATGATATGAAGATTGAAATGGAGATTTATTCTCAACCTTACAATTATACTGAATAGTAAGATGTTTCAGGATATGCAAAGTGATATCTCTATCTTGATATTTGGTGTTAGATTTATATAAGGACATCCAATAAATTCCTTGTATAACATAAATATACAAAAATGGAAGTGTGATAAAATTTT
The DNA here is from genome assembly GCA_963277665.1 of Viscum album. Taxonomy (NCBI): domain Eukaryota; kingdom Viridiplantae; phylum Streptophyta; class Magnoliopsida; order Santalales; family Viscaceae; genus Viscum; species Viscum album. Next base: position 1,531,849,717 of record OY728158.1, on the reverse strand, counting down.
CTAGGAGGTCCAATCCGACAAAACTATTTTGGGTGGAGTTATATGCTTATGATATAATAATTTCCCTATTTGCAGTTCATATAGATAACTCAAACTCCATGTTTTGAGGTGGTGTTTGATTTTTTATAATGGATTATCATGATATAAAAGAATGTGTAGAACCATAATCAAATAATAAATTCTCTATTATTGAATGAATAACTATCATACCTATCACCACATAATTATTAGGTTTCATATCAACTACAATGATAACATAACCCCTTCTATGAATACTGTATCTTAGTGGTTGTTGTTAATTATTATCTTTGACAATAATTGGATTAGGTAATTTAATTGAATGACATATATATTTCATGGAGTTGATAACCTACACTATAGACATATTTTTAATCAAAACACGGTTTTATTGTATCACATTTATGGGATTTTTAATCACTCTGTGGAATTTATAGGAATGATTCCTGTATTATCTATACTTGACACATCTCCCATTTCCCGTGAGATAGTTTTTGGGATACTTCATACCACACTTTTGGAACCTGGGTAGTTGATTTTTCTTTCATAATTGGTTTTTATTTATTTATTCTCCTTAATTAAACATCATTTTTATCTTTCTAACTCCAACCCCTTAAGATCACAAAAATAACCAAGCTACATCCTAAAAAGTTGGATAACAATAAAATTCTCTATTGATTTCAAGGTCTCCAATCGCTAAATAATTTCATATACTCATCTTTAACCCACTATGTAAGTGTTCGAAATTACTTTTATCCTTGATGGCAGATCCACATGTGTATCGTGATAGCCTTGTGATGTTTTCCTCATAATACCTATCATAATCATCATCCTATTTGTTTTTTTCCGATTAACCCCCTTTCCATTTCAATATGCATATTTGAGGGAAAATATTTATTGAATTTTTTTTCTTGAATCTTTATTATTCTATGGAATCAATTTTCTTATTGGGCTTCATGTTTTTTATTAATTTTCACCACTGAACAGATTCTCCCTCCAAGAGATAAATGTAAAGTAATTCTTTCTATTGCTCAAAGTATTATAGGACATAGAATATCTTATAAATGGAGTTAATCCATTGTTTTTTGATGTGGGAATTTAAATTTCCTCTAAAAGTTGGAGGCCAATTTTTCCTAAACAAATCAACCACTACATTAAATTTCCCAGGAGGAAGTAATTCCACTAAATTAAATTATTTATTCATAACATTAGTTAGTTGATCTAGTACTATTAATAATTTATTGGATCTCACTCCCATCAAGTCTGGAATCAAAGTAAGGAAATCACTACATTACCCATAAAATTTGTAGTTAGAATTATTCCCCATATTTCACTCTATTATGTATTATAAAATAAAATTAGGGATGATAATACTTAAAACATTTTGTATATAAAAAGGGAAATTAAGAACATAATAAGTAATAACTGAAAAATGACATATATATCCAAACATAAGAGTGTCTATGATTCAATATAAGTCATCCATGCCAATTTGTATATTAGGTTTTCCAAAATTACAATCTATTAAAGTCCTTCAAAATGGTTTGTAAATATCTTTTTAATTCACTAATGAATATCCATTAAGAGTGTTAAACACGATGTTCAAAAATAAATCTTTTTCACACACTAGGTATAGGTCGATTCAATTCCTAATATGAAATTTCAGTGTTATTACTCCTATGTTCATCTATACCATAGCCATAACCAATTATAGTATCCAAACCTGGATTTTATTTCTTGTAAAACACTCACTCAAAAAATTACCAGAATATCATGATGTTGTCCTGTACTTAGACTTATCCTTAGGGATTTCAATAATTTATTCTTTTCATAATCTACAAAAATAAATTTCCCTTTCTTTTATACCAACTATTCTAACTAAAGACTCCTACACATATAATTGAATGATTTTGAATATAAATATCCAGTAAACCCAACCCAAGGATTAAGAGGCCTTGTTTCTTTAAGAGACTAAGTTCTTTAAACATCAATATGAATAAAAAATACAAAAGTATTATTTTAAACTCTATAATGATATCTTATAAAACATTGATCTTATAAAACTACACAGTATAACATGGAGACCATATAAAAAAGGGGTGAGCTATTAATATTAGTAATTAAATATGCATTATAAAGAAGCATGAAACATGTGTCAAATGGAATAACATGATATTATAAAAGGCTGGGCTCATGAGTAATCATATAATTATTAGGTAAATAATATTTCATTATAAAATCAAGGAATTAATGGAATGTGGAAACATAATAATACATGGAATGATAAGCATAAGTTATGGATCATTTCCAAGACATCATAACATGGTGGATAAAGTCCCATAATAGAGTTTTTTTACTCACTAATCCCATTCAAATAATATCAACAGATATAAAAAATATCCAACATACTAAAGAAGAATTTGAGCACACCCAAAAAATATTCATATCCATATTTTTACCACATAAGGGAATAAAAAATTAGTTATAATCATAAAAAATAACCATATAATGTAATGGATTACATAATCTTTCCTCAAATGTATAATAAAATGATATTACATAATGATTCCAAAGAGATGAATTAATAAAATATTTTAGATGAACATATTTAAATCAATATGAATATATATCAATTATAGAGTTCTTTTGAAAAATATTTATGAGAAAGGGTAGAGAATTTGATATAGAAATAAACCTTTAAAAGTTGGTTTTATGGAATATATAAAACACTTTTAATGATAGAAAAAAATATGGATTTTTCATTGAAACCAAAGTTAAAAAAAATAGATAACCATAAAATAGTTCTCATTTTTCGAAATCATGGATGGCTAATATACTTTAAATGTGTTTTGCATCAAATGGCTAAGGGATATAAAAGTCCCCATTAATCAGGTTTGATTTTAAATATTGTATTGTGAAATTAATGCAAGGATTAAATAACCACACCAAAGAAACGAAGAATATGATAGGTACATATCTAAGATATATATATACAGAACTAAAAATAATTTTTAACATTAAATAGATTAATAATGTTATTTAGATAGAAAAAGGAATAACCAAAAAAAAGTGAGTTGTTTATATAGTTCCCTAACCTTTGGTCCAGATTTATTATGATGATTCACTTAAGGACATGAATGATAAAATTATATTTATTAAACACCATATTTAGACACTAATTAAAATGAATTTTATTTATTATTAAGTTTTTATATTAGTTTAGAGTCATTTAACTGAGATACCGAGTCTATATTCAATATCCTTAGATCGTTCATGTCATGTGCCCAAGCTTATATTCATTTTAGGTAATTATGAGAGTTTATATGGTTTGGTTCCAACTCTCCAGATTTGTGTTTAAATGGATTTAATGGGTTAACATATATTAATATTGTACTTAGTATCCAAATATATTCATAAATAAGCAGGATTTTGAGAGTATAGGATTTATTGGTATATGGTTAGTTTATTTAGGTGGGGTTTCCGACCATAATGAACTTAATTTATTTTGTTTAAAATTAAGAGTATTTAAAAATTCAGGAGATATAAAGAAATATATAATTGTTAATATTATTTTTAACCATTATAATTTAATTTAAACCTTTCGTGAAGGTAGTGGTGGAAAATGAAATTCATCAGTCATGTGGGTGGTAAACTAACAAAAATATAAAAAAACATCTTCAATTTAGAATCAATTGAGTGGATATTATAAAATGAATATATTTCCATAAAAATAACATATCAATATATTTAGTATATTTATGCTACCATATCAAGGTGGATGGTATTCATATGTTGGATATAGGAGAAATGAATTGAAAGAGACTCAGTTGAGAATTTTACCTCTTCATTTGGGTGTCTATTATTGGCTAACACACAAGGATCCTTTTTTAGTATTTTGGAAAGGAAAAAACTATTTTTATGTGAGATGTATTTTTGGGGATAGAAATGGGTAGAATTTGGGGTAGAATTATGGATTTGAAGGTTTATAGAGAAGGGTGGTATTTAAAAGTGGATGAGAGGGGAGTTTTTGAATATAATATTCATTAGTTTATTAATGTTTCTAAAGGCCACCAATAGTGATGAATAATGCCACTAAATATATTAATTAGTGCAATTGAGTTTGATCTACTATTTTCCTTCATCACCCCTTATGCAATTAATAATTTATCTACCATATATTGTAAAATATCATATTTTTTTGTATATTAATATTCACAAAAAATTCATCATTTATAGAAATACATAATAAAACAATACTAAGATAATTTTGATTTTATAATTCCAAAAATGAAATCCTTTTTATCAAACTAATTTTCTAAATATGGGAAATTTAATAATTAAATAAAATATTTACTTATTAAAAAATAGTTTTTATGAAACTATCAAATTTATAACACTTAAAAAAATAAAACATATTATTTTATAAAATTATATCTTCACATTTATAACCATTTTTTTTCTTGAATCCATTTTATTAAAGTGAAATTTTATTTAGAACCCTAAAATTTGACATAAAAAAATATTTTAAGGAAGATAAATCATATATATTTTTATCAAAAATATAATTATGTTTTCATTGTGTCAAACATTTATTTTATTATATTTAATTTATTTTAATTATATTATACTAAAAACTCATTATATTATTTCTAAAATAGTATTTTACTATTCTACTAGCTAGTTCACTATTCCAAAAAATCAGATTACTATGGAATATAATCATCACATGTAAATGGTAAGGTAATGGTCAGATCCTAATGGGAATATTAGCCAATACACCATATATATAAACCACTAGTATTATATCTCATCATTTAGTACGTCGCTTAGAATTCTCTGTACTACCCTAAAAAATTTCAATTATATTCCTAATGCCTCTCTTTATTTTTATAGTCTATATAACAAGAGTGATCTTTAGGGGTGAATTTAGGCCTTTGGATTTTACAATAGTGTGTTCATTATTTATTTTTTTATCTCCATATAATATTTGAAGCCATTATAGTCAATATTATTTCTTGATGTGTAATATTACAATGAATTGAAAATGCATTTCTATATGAATCTATAGTAAAACATAGTAAAATAGTCTTAGTAAATCTTGAATTATTTTACTAATTGATGTAATTTTTGGGAAATTTCAATCTTTAATTGATTTTTTTTCTTCATCATCGATTGGAAAACATGATAGTTTCTCAATATATACTTCCTCCATAAGAACCCCATTCAAGAATGCAATATTCACATCCTTTTGATATAATTTAATTTCACTTTGAATTACAATTTCTATGAAGAGTCTTATCAACTGATGCATCATCACTAATGAAAAGGTAACTTTCATGTATATATATTAAAATTATTCATAACCCTTTTACATTAATATTTTCTTATTCTAGATAAATTATTAAATATAATCATATATATTCTAAAACACTAACTTTGTTTCAATGATTTCTTGATCATCTGGTCACTTCACAGGCTCTGATGTTTGAATTTTTTTCATTATGTACTAACTATTTTATTCATGGATCTATTATAGGACTTAGGGTTTTTATGATTCATAAATGGATATTGGTTCTACCTATGATAATATAGAAGTGTTCTCCACATCCCTAAAACACCAAATTTATGTCAGATAATATTTCTACCTAATAATATTTGTTTCATCCATATAGGCCTTGTTATTTCTTCTATGAGTTAGAATTTTTATTTATTTATAATCCTATTATTTATCTAAAATAGACTCAAAATTTCCATGGTGTTTTTTATTTTGAAATACTATATAATTTATTCTATCATATTAATCATCATCATAAAAATCATCGAAATCAAAATTTTGATATTAATTTTTAGTTTACTACTTAATTACATTCAAATTATTACCCTTCATAATTTATTAAATATAATTTTAAATAATATAAAAACATTATCCTTTATTATGAAACCCATGAAAATTCCTTCATTATTAACGTCACAATATTTTCCTTGATTTCCATCCTTGTTCTAGATGTAAGAATTTCTAACAAATATTATAAAGTGTTTAAGAGTTGTATTCCTTCCCTAAAAAATATTATAATTGTTTCTCTTTTCATCGGTACTTAATAATGATAGATTTTATGTATACACAAAAATTAATATAGATTATTTCCAATAGTTCTTTGAGATACCAATTTTTATAAGTAGAGTCTTCACTAAATTATTTATTAACTTGTTATTCCTCTATAAAACCTAGTTTTAATCTGGTGTTCTCATGAATTAAATTTATTTTTATTTTATTTTATACTTATAAAAATAATTTTCCACCTTAATAGAGGTGAAATGCATACTATTATCTGATCATATAATTTTGATCAATCTTATGGATTCATTTTTTATCTTTATTTTCATGACATTTTTTAAATTCTATGAATTATTTCTCATCTTTCATTATCATGATAAAATTAATTCCATTATGATCATAAAAAAATGATGAGGAACCACACACCTCATATTCTTAGGTTTGTCATTATATTTCACACATTAGGGTAAATTAAGTCTAAAAAAATTGATGTTATCTGATTATTTTATTGTTCAAGAATCATAATCAATATATAAATTCAGAATATCTATATTATTCATTAAATTTGATATATTTTCCATAATTTGTTTATGTGTATATCCAATACTTAAATTACATATTATAATTTCTTCATACAATATGATAATTGAAGTATTTTTATTGTTATTTCCTTAGTATAAATTCTCATTAATTCTCTAAAATTTCATTAATTAATTTCCATAAATTCTATTGATTAGTCATCCCTACTAGTTGAATATTATTTTGAGTCCAAAGTCACAATGTTGGCTGAAATACCAGTGTGTTTGTAGATGATAATATGAATTAATCACTTATATATTCTTTAAATAATCTTCAATAAGTATCACATTTACACTTCCTTTGGTCTTTAAAGAGTTATAATTTTCATATTTAACTATACCATTAATAAATAAATTGAAATTATTACAAAGATTCATATTCCTATTCATATGGGATGAAGACCCACTATTTATAATCCATGTGGTGTTGTTATTTGTCACTTTCAATAAGATAATAAATAAGATAAACTTTTCATTATACTTCCACTACTTTTAGGAAATAAATGGCTAATTTGAGACAAGTGATGTTCTCTCCACCAATTCACTCAATTTATCACCTTCCATATTATTCTTCTTCTAATGGAAAAGATATTATTACCAAAGGAATATTGTTTATAAGTATTCTATCAATTATTCTTAGTTCTATATATATGAAATTTACACACCGAAATGTCCTGTAGTTTATAGATTTATATCAAAAAGTAGGTAAATAAAAACATCATTCATTGAGAAAATTATTTCATTGAGGTGTAAGATAAGTTCAAATACTATTTCCTAACTTTTAGATCCATTTCTTTTTAAGTAAATTTTATCCTTTTCACAAAAGGTCATTATTTTTCCTAATTTAACATATAATGGAAACTTCATTAAGAGAAATATTGTTTCAACACTTTCTCTCTATATATCTATAGTTGACAAATAAATATTCATCCTTTAATAAGTTTTTGATAGTTGGGAGCTATATAAATACTCTTTATTACCTATTTTATTCATATTTATTATCCTAGATTTTATTTTTTGATCTTGAAATAGAATTTTACTTTTATCCACATAGTTAGGCATGTTGTCATTCGGTACTTGTTTGAAACTACTCATTCCACTTCTATCCCTTTAATTTTGTTCTACAACTAATAAATTTAAAAACTAATACTTGTTTTAATAACTTCTTTTTTTAGTAAAGCATTATGTTTTATTTTTTAACATTACCACTTTATCTTTAAGGTATTAAAACATTTTCTTCTCACTCCTCCATACACATATCATTGTTATGCAGAAAATTAACATGTTATTAAATCATCAGTCTCAAGTCCACTATCACTAAATATGATTCACAACTAGATCCACTCTCTTCCACAAACATATCTTATTGAGGTATTTTATCTTTGATTTGGTCCATTTTCTTAAATTATTTATTAAATAAACCACCAATAATTTTTTAGATACATTTTATACCAATTTCATTAAGGGAACCTTCTTGTTCAACTGTTAGATTGATTATGCATTCGGGATGGATTTCCTCTCCGGTTTTATTTTAACCCTTTTCAAGTATTTCCATCATTATATATTTTCAGTCTAACAAAAAATAGTTTCTCCTTCATTAAAAAAATCGTATCATCATCATCTTATATTTTCACCATTATTTTCCATTAAATTCTTGTTCTAGATACGATTCTATATTTTATGTCCCTTTTAAAGGGTAAATTCATTTTTTATTTTTATGAGTAATAAAACTCAAAATGTTCTTTTTATTTTCTCTATGGATGTCATGACATAATATTTCAATATCTTAAACATCAGAAACAAGACAATGATAAATTTATTTAAATATTCACTTCCATTACAGTAATGTGTTTACATAATTGATATAAATTCATTACATATAAGTTCTTATTTGTTTAAAACATCATGACTCTTATACAATTCTATGGATTTATATTATGTATCCTTTGATGAATGAACTGAAAAAATTTATAACATCACTCACATTTCTTATATAACCATCTTTTTATATAAATAATCAAATATAAATCCACTTGGTTTCATTTTTCAAGAATGAAAATTATTTTATTTTAAAAATGTAGAAATATATTTATAATTTTCTTCATAATATTCATATCCTTTATCTTATCACCAATTCTATGAGGATATATAGAAACCTCAACTACCAAATTCAAGAAATCATCAATATTATTTCATAGATAAATCTTCATATCATTAAATTAATTATACAAAACTGATAGATTCTCACCCGTTATCTTATTTTCTCCTTCATAAAAATTACATAACTTTTCAATAATTTAATTTTTTTTGAAATAAATGAAATTAACTTTATCAATATATTATTTATAATGCTTTCAAAAAGTCATTTTTTCTTTCCATTGACAGTGGGTAATTTTTTTCCTACTTCAGTTATAGACATCTTTGTAACATCACTCATATTTATTAAATGATGAAATGAATATGAAACATCAATTTCAACAGTCATTAAAGTGATATCCTTAATTTTTTTTTAAAATTTGAAATTTTTAGACATAAAAAATGGAAAATTTTCCATATTAAAAATGACTTCTATAAATAATATATCCCATAAAAAAAGTTATCATGTAAGGGCTCAAAATTTCCTGGGACTATTTTATTTTTCAGAAGTTTTAGGAATACTATAATTTTGGTGGTAATATAGAGGGTAAATAGTTTTAGATAAGAGGAAATTTCATTCCAAATATGTGTATTTTGTTGTGATATTATTTGTTTCATAATGATTTTTTGGTTTTGAAGTGGGGACATAGAATAAAGAAGTGTTAGGGATTTTTGAGTAGGCCAATTGTAAAAAACCATGTATGTACAAGTTGAAATTATTTGGAGTTAATTTGTTTTTTTGATTTAACAGATGTATTGTTTCAGGTATTGGAGATCATAGTTTAATTTTAAGGGTTTTTATAACCCAAAATGGTGTTTTTGAATGAGTTTTATAGACTAAGTAATTAACCAGGGATTTGGGAGGCCATTGGAGGAGGAACCAGAGGACTGAGTGAAGCATGGGAGTTGCTATTGAGGCTTCATGCTACATATCTTAGATTCGTGGTGTGAATGTTTAATATAGTGTAAAAATAACCTTCCTTAATGAATCCAATAGTGAAACCAAGGTTCACACAATAAAACTCTATTTTATGGTTTTTAAAGGAGTTCAACCCCTTTTATTCTTGGTTCAATAGATGTGCATGATGCGGCCGATTTAGTCACACCCCTCCCTTTCACCACTATTCATCAGTGTTTTTTGGATGCTTTCATGGTGGATGTAATTTATGAACTCTATAACTTCCCCCCATTTTCATTTCCCCAATATTCTTCTAATTTCAGTATTTGTTGGTTTAGGTAAAAATTAATATTTCACTAAAGGATGGATAAATTTATCATTTTGTTGGTGATTTACTTATTCCCAGATAGATGATATCCCTAGACGATGTTCACCTGTTATCATTCACCATTCTTTAATGGTAACAAAAATTGTATATTTTTTAAGGTTTCACACTAAATTTAATTTGATTTGATATTTTTTTCACCATTACTAGTTATGGATTTGTGTAGTTTAGTTTATAGGGATGTGCTACAAGCCCTCTGAGTGATGTTATTTAAGGTTCTAGTGATTCAGCAGTGCTCGATGAGTTTTTTAACAATTATACTAATGGGGGTAAAATTTAATAAGTAATTACAATGGTTTTTAACTAATTATATCTGATATATGTCTTGAGGTTGGAGCTTGGGTGGAAATACGGGCTTTATCGGGACTTAGAAAATCTTGGGTATCGAGTTTCCTAGATAAGGATTAAATATGATAGATTCTTGAATTATGTAGTTTATCCTAATTCAATTTCTATGTCTTATGAATGATGTTTATTTTAATTTGGTGAGAAAATTTTTTTGTAGTGCCATGGCCCCTATTATTATTAAATAGTTTAATTTAATTTCAATATTTAATTTAAATTAAATTAGTAAATAGTATGACCACTCAGGATTGAAGAGATAATATTCCAAGGATATTAAGGTCCTTTGGAACAATCTTGAAACTCGACCATCAATGGTTGAGGATTGGAATAAAATGTTTTTATGACATGTACCCCTCCAAGAGGTGGGGTTGTGATGAGACATGAGATGGATGACCCCCAGTTGGCAAGTGAGAGCCCTAGAGACATGAGTACCCTAGGTGGATAAATGATAGACAATGTAAACCTAATTTGTGGCGAGTTTAATAGTCTATAATGACACTATTATTGGAGATGGGGATTGATGTATAATTCGAGATAGTGTTTAGTGATATTAAATCTTGAGGTCTATGAGGCCAAATTATGACTTAGCAATCCCGAGGGATGATATTTCCTCCATTAGTGAAGTATTGGCCCCTGAGACTAGTTGTTTTGGAGGATACTGAGAAGGATGAATGTACTATAGTGATGATTTGGTGGACCTTTGTGGGTACACCCCTTGAGATATGACCCTAAGTGGGTGTATGTGGTTATGGGAAGATATTGTAGTAGGTGCAATTAAAAATTATACCAAACATGAAAGCTCAATGAGGCTAAGTTGATGGCGATGAGTAACGTTCTACCAGACCTTGATATGTTTTTTATTTTATTATTTCATATGATTTATGATTTCCTTGGATTCTTATTATTTTACGATGGTTTGACACTGATGTGATTTCTTAGGATGTTCAATAATCAACAAATAAGATGGATGAGGTCCTGGGATGCCTATTATGTTTGAAATTTGGTCCCATGGTATATATTTGGGTTGATTTGTAGATCTTCTTACATCTAGAGATTCATTTAATGGGGAGTGAATACCTATATGTAGTACCTATGATCTATCATTAGATATAACATGATCATGTTATATAATAATTCCATATATGGTAAGGATTCCTATAATATTGTGATACCATTTAAAATACTCAGGTTCCAAGATTCGAATGGAGATACCAGTAGAACCTTGAAAATTACCATGAGTCCCATGATTTGAAAGGTGTTATGAGGTGTCATGTTTGAGTATATCCCTAATATTGAGAGATCACATGTCCTGAGGGTGACTACCTAATCCCCTCAATCAATGCCAAGGATACCAACACAAAGATAGGTTCGATGCCCCGGTGATGGATTAGATAATTAGCTATCAGATATTGGAGGCCTATGAGATTGAACATGGTATCTTGGGAGGGTATTCACTTTTATTTCCTGGGTCTGCAAAAAATTAGTCATGGATAGATGTATTGTTTTTCCTATGGTCTACCCATCCTATAAAATAATCATCAAACAAAAATTAATAATTCTTAAGTACTACTGTGGGGTTCTACCTAAGGAATTGAGGATGAGGGTTTCTTGGCGATTCTCCAAGTTCTTTTACTCATTTATAGATGTGTGAACATAGGTTCCAAAAAGTGTAAAGAGGCTCCATGGTTTTCAAGGTCATTATGATGTTCTTAGAGAGATTCTGACATCATACCGAAGCATGTATCTTGGTTGGATTTATTTATTTTAGTGAAAATTCTATTTATTTACTCATATCATTCTCATGAATATATGAATGTATTGTTGTTATAGAAATGGAATAAATTGGGTGTTCCCTATCGAGTTATGTACTCACACCCTATGGGGGAAACCATTTCAATTGGGAACTTGAGCATCCTTCACTTGGATACCGAATTAGGATTGGCCAAGGATAATTTTTTCTTGATTGAGAAGGATGACATAGATGGACAAGAGACTATGATGAAGTATTTATAGGGACATAATGTAATTATTTTTATTAGAGTATTATTTTCTATGTTTGTGTACTATATTATATTAATTATTGATTTTTTTATTCTTTTTTACACAATATGATGTTTGATTAATTATACCGTTATTGTATAATCTAATATAGGGGTTATAAACTCTCCATAGTGTTTTTATAGACCCTCCTTTCTGCTAATATTCCCCTAGAATATGGGAAGGTGCACATAAAGTCTTGTGGTGGTCTGGTTTGGCTACTTTATTGAATGATCTTGGGTAGGGCATTATTATTTGGTAAAATAGAATTCTTTTTATCTTATGTTACTATTTTGAATATGTTATCAAGGAGATGTGAATATGTTCTAGAGCCTATAATGGATACTGAGCTAGTGAATCATGAATTAATTAACTGGTAAAAATTATAGGTGTCTAGGGATGTAATTTAAATTTTTTATTTTCAATATTACATCTTATCAATTTTCACAACATTTTATACACATGGTTTTTAGATTTATAATTTATTTTGGATATATGGTTATCAACCTAATGGTATGAAACCAGTTTTGTATTTTACTCTTCAACTATAAAGGGAAGAGGAATCTCATGCATCATGAGTTGGAGCTTAGGATTCACATGACATGTAGGGGCCTCCTTGTTTGATTATTTTTACTGAAATGAGTTTTATCTGTTAAAAGTGTTATAAACTATACATAAATAATTTTTCTATGCAAGAAATTAGTGGAATTATACTAAGTTTTACTATCATGTATATGTATCTCCTCGTGATGGAAGATCATGTGAATTATATAGTGAGATGATAAATGATGATTAAAATAGTGATATCCTTCTAGTGGAGGATGTGTGGTGACCCTAGTAGGCTAGTGAGGCATGAGGCACCTTAGTGGGAAGCCCCTTGTTGGTTTTTATTTCATCAGTTTGGTTACATAAAATTATAGAAATAGCCTTAACATGTTTCCCATATATATTGAAATGAAACCCTACTTAACTATACTCAGTAAAGATGGTTCACTAGATATTGATCACCATAGGGTGATGCTAGTTGAATGCACCCTATAGGTTTGGTTATTTAAAGTGAATATAAAAACCTATATGTTATTTTACCATGTATCATGTAATGAAATTATTTCTAAGTGAACCTAAATTTTATAGTTCATTATGAAATCTTTACATAGTGTTATTCTAATTGAGTGAGTTGGCCTGGGTGACATGAATACATTCTTGTTTATTTAATGTCTCAATAACAACCTATATGGTCTTTTTCTATATATATTGGAATTAAATTTTACTTAGGATATCCAAAGATTATGTTTTCTTGGTCATATATAATTTAGGATTATTCCATTGAATATAATAGTAGTGTTTATTGAGTGGTGATCCTTGATAGAGCAGTCTCATAGATGGATGCTCGGTGAGGATAAATTTATATAGGGTAGATATTTTTAACATGAGATGTCAGTTATATATATATATATATATGAGACCCCATAGAAGAAATTTAGTACAATGATATTGTGGTTGGAAATTGATATGGAATATGATGCTTCCTATGGATTATTTATTTATAGTAGGCTTGAGTTGTTAGGTCTAGTGATAAACCTCAATAGCTTGAGATATGACTCAATGTTTAGTGAGTTATAGATTTTATTAGGATTTTTAGGAACCCATGAGATGGGTTGTCATAGGTTTTTTGGTGCATTTGATGAATGAATTTTGGACAATTGATAGATTTTAGGACTGATTCATGGGAGCTTCCATCTAGTTTATCGTATAGGCATGGTGTTTCGTTAGATTTATTTTGTGTGAGAAGCACCTGGAGTGCTACTGACTTACAATGTGTGAAAAAATGAGTAAGTTAGTATCATGGTGATATTTATAAGGAAAAAATCATTAGATTCCTAAACCTACTCACTCTGGATTTAATTAAGTACATGGTGATAGTGTGAGTGGAAACTCATGACTTGGAATTGTGGAAAACCATGTGTGAGATAAGGGCTGATGGGTCCTGATGGAATGTGTGAGAATTGCTCATAAGGATTAGTATGTGTTTTATTGGTGAACCTGTTGTGGTGGACCTATAGAAGATATATATGGGAATCCATATAGTGGTGGGAGTGTACCATTTTCTATTTGAGGGTGTGTACCTTATTATGATTTGAATCATGACATTTACCAAGGATTTTGTTCCTATGAACTGGGAATAGGTTTTAATTTTTTTTCCTATTAGTGTTCATGTATGAGTGCAATGATCTTGCCCAAAAAATTTTATGTTGCATTGGATTGAGCATGAACCAAGATTGAGTGACCCAGAGTTGGTAATATTGTAAACGTGGCTTGAATGGTCAATCTACAGTTATTATGGCCTAAGGATTCCAGTGGGTAAGTGAATATTATTCTGTATGTTCCTAGGTTAAATACTAGAATGGAGTTTGGATGAGATAATGGATAGAGTTAGTGCATTAGTATTGGGATTGGGAAGACCTAGGTGTGTCCTGAGGGTGATTTTTTGGGTGATGCATGATTCATGATATATTTTAGGGGATAGATACATGTTTCATGTCATGGTTCTGGGGGTTTATAAATTTTATTTTTTGGTTCAAGAGGTGAAACCAATTTTTATCACTTCCATTAAATAATTAAGAATGGAATTGTACTTGTGGTTAGACACAGTGGGAGGTTATCTATGCTAGGGGAATCATGTGGTACATGGTTAGTGGGTATATATATTGTTTGAAAGATTATTTTGGTAGGTGATTACTTTGATAGAGAGAAACATGATTTGAGGTTGGACTTATAAAGAAGGGTATTATTTTAGGGAGAACCATATTCCATAGAATGAATCGAGAAATACATCATGTGGTGTCAGGAGATATGGATGTAGTAAATTCTATCTTGGTATTTGAATTTTGTAATTAGTAAGAAACTCATCTTCTAGTAATAGGTGTGTTTTTTGTTTGGAGTTTCATAATAAATGTTACATTGGGAAATTGGTTATGGATTATACTAGGTTGATCATGAACTAAACACCCATGAAGGTTGGGTTTGTTATTTTAATGGTAGGAATGAATTCTCAGGGATGAGAAGTTATTTGATGGGTATATTGTAAAACCCTATGTCTGTACGAGTTAGAAAATTTTGTATCGAATTTGAATTTTCAGATTATAGGGTTATTAATTTTAGGTGATAGATATATAAATTAAATTTTGGGGGTATTTTATTGAACATAATTTTGTTTTTATTTGAGATCAAGATTCAGGGGATGTCTTAGGGATTTAGGAGACCACTAGAGGAGGAATGTAATGCTGGAGTGCATCAAGGTAGTTGTTGTGTAACTCCCCGACCACAGTTACCCAGAGTCGGTGCATTATTTTAATATATTGGCATGATTACAAGGAATCAAGTCCTGAAGGACCAATTAGTTTAGCAATCTTGTAAAATAGATTACATACATGAATGTTACATTACACATCATAACATACAAAAAAAAATAATTCTTTATGAATGCCATTATTCGCTTGTCTTAACCCTGCATATCAATCACAATACACTTCTTGGAATCCTGGGAAAAATAAAACATAGAAAGGGGTGAGCTTAGATGCTCAGTAAGGATAATAATATAGCGGAAACTTTTATAAATAAACATAAACATTTTAGGCAATGTATAACTAAAACAAAAGCCTTTTAAACTTGAACTTCATCATAATATGGAAAAGATAAAATGAAATAATTCCATTTACTTATTCACATGGATATTCTACTAGTCGAATAATCACATGCAATATCAATAACCACTTTCATAATGATGGAATTCATAATTCCAGACTATCATAACCACGTAGCCAAGGACTCGTGCCAAGACTACAAATAAGATTTTGTCAAGGCCTCGTGCCAAGACACTAGTTTGTCTCATGAGACCTACCGATGCAATTTTTTTAGAAGATACTTACGTTTAAAATTACTAAAATATACTCTAGTGTTTTTCTGAAAACATAATGCAAGATTTTGAAAAAAAAAACTAATTCTGAGACTGCTCGACTAATTACCAGCCATGATGGGTCCACGCCCAATCCCTTCCTGTCTACCACACCCGAGAGTCGGGTTTTCTGAAAACATTTTTAAGCTTGCGTTAAATATGTTTACATTTTCACTGGATTTTCATATATTTGAGAGAAATATCTCTTTTTTTGAAATCATTGAAAATTTACACATTTATAATGTAAGTAATTTAAAATAAATTTTTGAATCAAAGTGTCCCATACTACTTTGAAACTTTTGAAAAGAATTATCATTTTAAAACATTTATGTCCATATAAATAAATCCTTAAAACCATTTTGAAAACATGGACATTAATTAAAAAGATTTAGAAAGATAAATCTTTAAAACATTTAAAATTATGATTTTGATAAAGAGTACCTTTCACTAATCCCTAAAATATTCATTTTGAAATCATTTTAATGAAAAATGGACATGAATGATTAAAATGTCCCAGTAGATACGTACATTTAAACAATCTCAGATAATAATGAGATTGAAGAATTAACCCTTACCAATTTGGTAACATACGAAACATACATCCCATGAAAGAGGTATCATACAATGAATATGTAAATACACATAAATTAAAGTGTATTACACAAATAATAAAATTATGAGTAGTACATACAACACACAAAAGGTAATAGTGGCAATATTGTATGAATCTCACGGGAATAAGGAGTGAGATGAAAACCCCTTACCACATTGTAATCAACTGAGTCGTATGAAAAAAAGTTAATAAACACCAAATGAATCACATAATACCATGAATATAATGAGAATCATGATAATATATATCATATGGTAGTACACAATACACCACACAAAATGTAATAGTGGCAATATGGCATGAATCTCACGGGAATAAGGAGTGAGATGAAAACCCCTTACCAATTTGGAAACTTACGAAACATACACCCCATGAAAGAAGTATCATACAATGAATATTTAAATACACATAAATTAAAGTTTATTACACAAATAATAAAATTATGGTCAGTACATACACCACACAAAAGGTAATAGTGGCAATATGACAAGAATCTCACGGGAATAAGGAGTGCGATGAAAACCCCTTACCTTGTACTTTTCCTTGATTGAGGGTAGGTTAAAATATTTTATAATAGTTAAATCACTGTTATTTAAATTATACAAGAATCATATACATAAATATGATATCATATATGATATTTTAATATTTCTTTGTTAATAATATTTTAGTGTTATCGTCGTTTCGGGTGTTAACTGATTCGTTTTCCTTTATATGCTTTGCTACGTAAGCTGTGTTTGTTATGGATAGGTTGTATCTTATTCATATACAGAATGATATCAAGTCCTTAAACATTACTTTTAATCATCAAATTATAATTATTCTTGAATGGATATGATGGAGAAATGAATCTCATCGTGTTCGTGGAGACGGTAATCCGTACATACGCACGAACACTACTTCCATTTCATTTTTCATTTTAAAAGGAATAAAAACAAAATGATACATAGGTATATAATTATTACAGTATAATATAATATCTTATATGTGTTACTTATGTTCATTAACACCATCTTTTATACGCTCCATGTATGGTATGAACGAGTCATATCACTTTGAGGGGGTGGTAGTCTGCACTTCCTCAAATGAAATTATCGTATATATATACAACATGAAACAAATAATGGTATGATATAAAATGAAATTACAGAAGATTATATATAAAATAAATATCGTAAATATCATATTTAATTATAATTCCATCATAATGGCCACTTTGAGAGGTTGTAGGAGATAATTGAACAATCATCGCTTCGTGAGGCGTTTGGTTTCCATCCACAGAAACATTATGTTCTTCACCCATTAGATGGAGGTGTGTGTAAGTGTAGTTCTAATAATTCTACTAAAAATATCCTAGTATATTTAGTATACTGGTTTTGTTTCAAAAGAAAATAATAAGAATATTTTAGTGGTTGGAGAAGTAAAATAATAGAAAAGAAGCTAAGAGAAATCGTTACCTTTAATTTGGGTAACTCCCTTTGGTTTGAACGAAAAAGGACTCTTGAAGTGACTTATGACTAAGTTACGGCTTCTAAGGGGAGGATAGAGATGTAGGGAGCTTAATTGGGCAGAGTTTGGACGATCCAAAAGGCTTGAGAGGTGTGAGTAATTGGTTAGAAGTGGTTTCCTTTTATAAGGGGGAGGATGGGCTCTTTAAGAAAATCTAGAAATATTATTTTATAATAAGTTCATATTCGGTTTCTAATGGATCAAAAGTGGATTATATAAAAGTTAATGTGGGTATGGGTCGAAAACAACTCAACCAATATAATTTAGACAGGGTTGGGCCATTATATTAACCATATCGTTTAGTTTTAACTCTTAGTTAATTAGTTTGACACTTACCATGTCACTTTGTATTTTTATATTATATAGTTAATAAACATACTATATACCTCCAAGAGACCCCCAAGTGGTCCATTAATGATACAACTATCATTATATAAGTCTCCTGGCCAACCCTTAGATTTTTAGGAATAGAATACAAATTAATAATATAATATTTGTTTTAAAAACTCCTTTATGTCAATTTTGACACTACTCAATAATTGATTTTTGTTAAAGTATTTACAACTTTATTAATTCGAAAAAAAATTCATTTAAGAAATCCTAACATGTCATATTAACGAATAAAATTCTTGTATGTCATAAAAACTTTCAGATTATATTTATTTTAACACCTATAATATCAATTATTTGATTCTTTCATTAATAAGGAAAATACTGCATCATTATTGTGTCTTATATATTTTTACTTTTTCAATGTCTAAAAATTATAAATAAAATACCATTATGTAGGAAATATTTTTATATTTCTAATTAATATTTATAATTGAAAATATAACATATATTACCCTATGTAAAAATTGGTTTTCTAAAAGATATAAGCTTATGTCATTTTTGTATTCACTTTAACTTAATTAATATAAAGTGTCCCTATCACCTACAAGTGGATCAATGGGGTCCCAAAATCGACCCAAAGATGAAAATGGTCGGACATGTTTCCACCAATAAGTTTAGGACACGTTTTAGGCTATTTTAATATTATTATAATATTAATTGTTAACCCTTATTTACCGGATTTACCCTTTAACCATGGAAAATAAAATATTTACCGAAGTAATTATTCAAAATGTCTAAAAATAAAAGCTAGGTATTTACACAATTTGAAAATCCTGATTCCAAATATGGAATCCATTTTTCTTAATTCAAAACACAGAAGTGGCAGAAATTAATTGAAAATTAATTCCCACTGTCAAAACAAAAAGCGTGTTTTTAGGATATAATAACTATCAAAAGATTGACACTTGTTTATGTCCGGTTTAATTGTGAAATTATGTCCAATGACCAAAATTGTATTAAATGGTAAAAATATATTCTAAATATACATTAAAACCACTAAAATTAAAAATTTATCACTATTATTTATTTTGATTAAAAAAGTCTTTTTTAATTAAAATTTAGTAATTTTCACTATTCATCAAAATATAAAAGTTATCAGAAAAGTACCAATAATTCACCCTAAGATAATTTTGATATTACGAATCCAAAAATGAAGTCCATTTTGAAAGATAAAATGTATAAAATTTCAAAAAGTTTGTATTACTATTTATAACGGCTAGTTTGATTGGTTGTGGTGTGTGTTAGAACTCGAAGTTGTGTACAACACATACTAATGTATTATTCAAAGTTAAGTGTACCATGCATTCTTGGGGTGTTACATTCTACCCTCCTTAAATAAATTGCATCCTCGCAATTTATGCTTGGTATTGGAAATTTGGGGTTGACATTTCAAAATATCTTAGTTGAAATCCCACATCAAAAAATGGATTAATGAGGCCTCTATTTAAAATAAAGAGTGGTAAGTATGGAGGTTACCTAAAATAACACATACTAGGGTTCCATGTAGGAAAATATGGATATGGAAGAGAAATTTAACCATCAATATCTGATGGAGAGTGGTAGAGAACATGACTATGAAAAGGCCAACAAACACAAAGCCATAAATTTGTGATGATCTAAGGTACCATCTGGGACAACATTTTTGTTCTAAGTTCCTTTTATTAATGTTGAGGAATTTATTTATGATATTGGATAAGATCATAAGGAGATATACTTACTTTATAATTAGAGTTCTACCCATTAATAAATTTATACCACAAACTCATATTTCACCCCAAAACATAATACAACTCAAAAATACTCTATTTATCCTAATCGTATAGGGTTCCAAATATAATGAATTTATAATTCACATATCATTCCCTTTAAAAAAACTACAATATACCATCTAGAAACTTCACATAGTCCAATGGTAGGTGATAAATCCCCATTGCACTATGGCTGTGGGTTTGATTCCCGCAGCTTTGTCCGACGCGACAGGTCGTCACATGGTCTACGTGTCGTCCTTTTATAAAAATCCAAAAATAACCTTTCAAACATAATAAATTCCAACCTTTAGACTTATCCAAAATACTTCTTTAAACTCTCAGTCCAAAATTTATATGAAAGATAAACATAATGTAGATCATTTTTACCCCATAATATCATGTGAATACTTTCATCATGTATTCATTTAAAACACTGAAACATCCTGAATTACCATAAAACCTTATTGATTACATTCATTCTCCCTTATTACTTATAGAATACTAGATATACTTTATCCATCCAAAAATGTTGTAAACCCCAACAATAATGGAATATACAAACCTTTAATCAGTTTCAAGGCAGTCAATAATATCCAATATAATTTACCCAAATCAACCATATCTTATTCCAAAATTACTACCTTAGTATCAAGACCATATTAAGGATTACCTTTCCTTCAACCATTTATTTTCAAAAAAAAAAAGATTAACTTGCTGTTGAGTCACTTTTCATAGTACCATAATATCTCAAATCCTCAATAAAATAGTACTACAATACAATCCTTATTTATCTCCATAATTCATATAACCAGTACATCATTGATACAAAACTCAAATGAAATGATTCCTTAATAACAGCAAAATAACACTAGTCATTCCTCTTCATCTGTGGTAGTATCATAACTTTATTATTA
The DNA here is from genome assembly GCA_963277665.1 of Viscum album. Taxonomy (NCBI): domain Eukaryota; kingdom Viridiplantae; phylum Streptophyta; class Magnoliopsida; order Santalales; family Viscaceae; genus Viscum; species Viscum album. The sequence continues at coordinate 1,531,828,133 of OY728158.1, read as the reverse complement.
TCCAATAGCATCATTTGTTGCATACTCTGATGATTTGGACATTGGTTTTCTTAGTGTCCCAACTCCTTGCAGATGAAGCATTGTACATTTGAAAACTTTTTATCACCCTTCCAATCACGTACTTGGTGTCCTTTTTTCCACACTTATAAAAAAACTCCAATTCCCTTCAATCATTTACCAAGGTGATTCATTCCACATTTATCACATATTGGAAAATCGTTCTTTCCTTACTCCTTTTATCTATCCTTCTCTCTACCGTCCTTTCCTTCTCTGGCTTCCCTACAAAACCATAGGACTCCGAGAATTCTTTACTTATCTTATCAACACATGATACTATTTCTTCATATGATGATAACACATGGGAGACTATTTACCTTCTAAATTCTGGCTTAAGACCATGAAAGATATGATTTGTCTTACTCTTTAGATCATACGTATTGCTAGAGTTCTCATTCCTTCTACTGGGCGCCATTTCTAAACATTGGAATACACTAGATTAGTTTATGAATAGAAATACATAATCCCAATCTTTTAAAACAATTTACATAAATTAAATAGTTTATGGATATAATCCATAGTCATAAAAATGTCTTCTTTGAGTAAGTATATACTCATAAGCCCTTAATAATGGTTTATAAAGAAAATGAGAATTATCCTAAGCATATCCCCCAGGAGTGTCGTAACAAAGAGTGCAGCAAGGCCCATTGTCGTGCACCAATTCCTGTTCGAGTCTAGCTAAAAGCAGTTTTATTAGGTTTTACCCCTAGGTACATCTGTACTAGAGCCACCTCTACCTACTCGTATCCAGACAGGGATGTATTGCTCATAAAACTCACAAAATATCTACAATACCAAAATTCTAGGAAGTTCTTCTATAATAATACTCAAAGTCTATCTTTGGGTAATGTCCTCTAATCAGAGTTTATCTAAATCTCGTTTCCAAGGTTATTTCTAAACTTCCTCCGATACCAACTGCAACACCCTGACCACAGTTACCCAGAGTCGGTGCATTATTTTAATACATTGGCATGATTACAAGGAATCAAGTCCCAAAGGGCCGATTTGTTTCACAATATTGGAAAATAGATTACATACATGAATGTTACATTACACTTCATAACATACAAAACAACATAAATAATCCTTTATGAACACCATTATTCCCTTGTCTTAACCCTACATATCAATCACAATACACTTCTTGGAATCCTGGGAAAAATAAAACATAGAAAGGGGTGAGCTCAGATGCTCATTAAGGATAATAATATAGAATAAACTTTCATAAATAAACATAAACATTTTAGGCAATGTATAACTAAAAAAAATTCTTTTAAACTTGAACTTCAGCATAATATGGAAAAGATAAAATGAAATAATTCCATTTACTTATTCACATGAATATTCTATTATTCGAATAATCACATGAAATATCAATAACCACTTTCATAATGATGGAATGCATAATGCCAGACTATCATAACAACGTATCCAAGGCCTCGTGCCAGGACTACAAATAAGATTTTGTCAAGGCATCGTGCCAAGACACTAGTTTGTCTCATGAGACCTATCGATGCAATTTTTTTAGAAGATACTTACGTTTAAAATCGCTAAAATATACTCCATTGTTTTTCTGAAAACATTATACAAGATTCTGAAAACAAAATAACTAATTCTAAGACTGATCGACTAATTACAGGCCATGATGGGTCCACGCCCAATCCCTTCTTTTCTACCACACTCGAGAGTCGGGTTTTCTGAAAACATTTTTAAGCTTGCGTAAAATACGTATACATTTGCACTGTATTTTCATATATTTGAGAGAAATATCTCTTTTTTGGAAATCATTGAAAAGTCACACATTTATAATGGAAGTAATTTAAAAGAAAAATTTGAATCAAAGTGTCCCATACCACTTTGAAACTTTTAAAATGAAATATCATTTCAAAACATTTATGTCTATATAAATAAATCCTTAAAACCATTTTCAAAAACATGGACATTAATTAAAAATATTTAGAAAGATAAATCATTAAAACATTTAAAATTATGATTTTGATAAAGAGTAATTTTCACAAATCCTTTAAATATTCATTTTGAAATCATTTTAATGAAAAATGGACATGGATGATTAAAATGTCCCAGTAGATACGTACATATAAACAAGCTCGGATAATAATGAGATTGAAGAATTAACCCTTACCAATTTGGTAACATACGAAACGTACACCCCATGAAAGAGGTATCATACAATGAATATGTAAATACACATAAACTAAAGTGTATTACACAAATAATACAATTATGAGCAGTACATACACTACACAAAAGGTAATAGTGGCAATATGGTATGAATCTCACGGGAATAAAGAGTGAGATGAAAACCCCTTACCACGTTGTAATCAACTGAGTCGTATGACCAAAAGTTAATAAACACCAAATGAATCACAAAATACCATGAATATAATGAGAATAATTATAATATATATCAAATGGCAGTACACAGTACACCACACAAAAGGTAATAGTGTCAATATGGCATGAATCTCACAGGAATAAGGGGTGAGATGAAAACCCATTACCAATTTGGTAACTTATGAAACATGCACCCCATGAAATAAGTATCATACAATGAATATTTAAATACACATTAATTAAAGTTAATTACACAAATAATACAATTATGGTCAGTACATACACCACAAAAAGGTAATAGTGGCAATATGACATGAATCTCACGGGAATAAGGAGTGAGATGAGAACCCCTTACCTTGTACTTTTCCTTGGTTGAGGGTAGGTTAACATCCTGTATAATATTTAAATCATTGTTATTTAAATTATAAAATAATCGTATACATAAATATGATATCATATATGATCTTTTAATATTTCTTTGTTAATAATATTTTAGTATTATCGTCGTTTCGGGTGTTAACTGATTCGTTTTCCTTTATATGATTCGTTACATAAGCCGTGTTTGTTATGTATAGGATGTATCATATTCATATCTATAAGGATATCAAGTCCTTAAACACTACTTTTAATCATCAAATGATAATTATTCTTGAATGGATATGATGGGGAAATGAATATCATCGCGTTTGTGGAGATGGTAATCCGTACGCACGCACGAACGCTATTTCCATTTCATTTTTCATTTTAAAAGGAATAAAAAACAAATGATACATAGGTATATAATTATTCCAGTATAATATAATATCTTATATGTGTTACTTAAGTTCATTAACACCATCCTTTATACGTTCCATGTATGGTATGAATGAGTCATATCACATTGAAGGGGCGGTAGTCCACACTTCCTCAAATGAAATTATCGTATATATATAAAACATGAAACGAATAATGGTATGATATAAAATGGAATTAGAGAAGCTTATATATAAAATAAATATCATTAATATAATATTTAATTATAGTTCCATCATAATGACCACCATGAGAGGTGGTAGGAGATAATTGAACAATCATCGCTTCGTGAGGCATTTGGTTGCCATCCACAGAAACATTATGTTCTTCACCCATTAGATGGAGGTGTGTGTAATTTTAGCTCTAATAATTATACTAAAAATATCCTAGTATATTTATTATACTGGTTTTGATACAAATGAAAATAATTAGAAGAGTTTAGTGGTTGGAGAAGTAAAATAATAGAAAAGAAGCTAAGAGAAATTGTTACCTTTAATTTGGGTAACTCCCTTTAGTTTGAACGAAAAAGGGCTCTTGAAGTGCCTTCTACCTATGTTAAGGATTCTAAGAGGAGGAGAGAGATGTAGGGAGCTTTATTGGGCATATTTTGGACGATCTAAAAGGCTTGATAGGTGTGAGGAATTGGTTAAAAGTGGTGTCCTTTTATAAGGGGGATGATGGGCTCTTTAGGAAAATCTAGAAATATTATTTTATAATAAATTAATATTCGGTTTATAATGGATAAAAAGTGGATTTTATAATTTAAGGTGGGTATGGGTCTAAAACCACTCATCCAATAGAATTTAGACATGTTTGGGTCATTATATTAACCTTATCTTTTAGTTTTAACTCTTAGTTAATTAGTTTGACACTTACCATGTCACTTTGTATTTTTATATTATATAGTTAATAAACATACTATATAACTTTAAACGACCCCAAGTGGTCCATTAATGATAAAACTATCATTATATAAGTCTCTTGTCTGACCCTTAGATTTTTAGGAATAGAATATAAATTAATAATATAATTTTTTTTTAAAAACTCATTTATGTCAATTTTGACACTACTCAATAATTTGTTTTTGTTAAAGTCTTTAAAACTTTATTAATTCAAACCAAATTCATTTAAACAATCATAAAATGTCATATTAACCAATAAAATTCGTTTATGTCATCAAAAATTTCAAATTATATTTATTTTAACATTTATAATATAAATTATTTGATTCTTTCATTAATAAGGAAAATACTGCATCATTATTGTGTCATATATTTTTTTACTTTTTCAATGTTTAAAAATTATAAATAAAATACCATTATGTAGGAAATAGTTTTATCTTTCTAATGAATATTTATAATTGAAAAGATAACATATATAACCCTATGTAAAAATTGGTTTTCTAAAATATATAAGCTTATGTCATTTTTGTATTCACTTTAACTTAATTAATATAAAGTGTCTATATCAAATACAAGTGGCTCCATGGGGTCCCCAAATCGACCCAAAGATGACCATGGTCGGAAATGTATCCACCAATAAGGTTAGGAAACATTTTAGGATAATTTATTATTATTATAATATTATGTTTTAACCCTTATTTACCGGATTCACCCTTTAACCATGGAAAATAAAATATTTTCTGAAGTAATTATTCAAAATGTCTAAAAATAAAAGTTACCTATTTATACAATTTGAACATACTGACTCAAAATATGGAATCCATTTTTCCAAATTCAAAATACAGAAGTGGCAGAAATTAATTTAAAATTAATTCCCGCTGTCAAAACAAAAAGCGTGTTTTAAAGATATAATAACTATCAAAAGATTGACACTTGTTTATGTCCGGTTTTATTGTGAAATTATGTACAATGAAAAAAATTGTATTAAATGGTAAAAATATATTATAAATATTTTTTAAAACCACTCAAATTCATAATTTATCACTATTAATTATTTTGATTAAAAAAGTTGTTTTTAATTAAAATTTAGTAATTTTCACTATTCATCAAAATATACAAGTAATCAGAAAAGTACAAAAAATTCACCCTAAGATAATTTTCGATATTACGAATCCAAAAATGAAGTCCATTTTGAAAGATAAAATGTATAAAATTTTAAAAAGTGGGTATTACTATTCATAACGGCTAGTTTGATTGGTTATGGTGTGTGTTAGAACTTGAAGTTGGGTACAACACACGCTACTGTATTATTCAAAGTGAAGCGTACCGTGGAAGATTGGGGTGTTATATGTTATAGGGGTTTCACTCCATAAATCACATATAAACATCATTAATGTTTTAGACAAGGGGGAACCTCCATTACCTAAGGAATCATGGAGTAAAACACATGTATAGGTCATTAAACTATAATTTGGGGATTTAAAAGTTGTTTTGATCCACTTTTTTTTGGGTCAATGGATGTGCGTAGGGAGGTTGATTCATCCATACCTCTCCCCATTCGTATCCAAAATTATATGATTGTTTGAGGAAATTTAATGGTGGATGGATGGTATGGCCATTTTCCCTTCCCCCTTTTTATTTTACCAAATTTTGCAATAATTTAAGTGTCATTTTGTATGGGTAAAATGATAATTTAACTTGTGTATGGTGAAATATCTTGTTTTCGATGGGGATTCTATGCGTCCTAGATAGAGGACGTCCCAATACAATATCCTCATACCACCTTTCATCGTTTATTCAAAGGCATACCACATTAAAGATTTATTTAAGATTTCCCCAAATTGTAATTTAATTCGATAATTTATTTTACTTAAGGATAGAGAAATTTTTCATGGTTTGTTGTTGGGGATGTGACGCAATCTCTCCTGGTGTGGTAAATCAAGGTTCTGATGAAGAAATGGTACTCTGTTAGCTATTCAATGATTATAATGAATTAGTTTAAAATAAATAAATAATTGTAATTTTTTATAATTAATTAAATATGGTTTATGATGTGAGTTAGTATATAAGGTTGTGTTATGGGCTCGCTCAGTTCTTGGATTAGATTGGGCAGTGAGTTTCCTAGTAGAGAATGAAATGATAAATCTTCATGAATAAGGTTGATAATCATGGTACAATCTCTATTGAAAATGAATGGTGGTTATATTAATCTTGTTGTGAAAACTCTCTAGTAGGGAGGTGGCCCCTGTTATTATTAAATAGTTTAATTTAATTTAAATTAAACTGTTAAATTGTAGAGAAATTGAAATTAAAGAGGCAATGTTCCAAGATAACTGAATCCCTTTGGCACTAGATTGTTGCCTCAATTGCTGATGGTTAATTATTAGAATAAAACGTTACCTAGATGTATACCCCTCCAAGATATAGTGGGTGTGATGGAAATTGAGATATATGGCCCCATTAGGAAGAGTGAGAACCCTTGAGAAATGTGTAGCCTAGGCAGATTGACTGTTGGTATTGTGGATCCAGGTTGGGGGTGATTCAGTTTCCATGGACTTATAGATGGGCCTTGAGGCATATCTTGAAATAATGCCTAGTGAGAAGAACCCTTGAAGCCTATGATACTAAATGATGTGTTGGCTATGTTGAGGGATGTGATGTCCTTCGATCATTGGGAATTGGTCGGAAAGAATAGTTCTTTTTGAGCCACCTGAGAGGGTTTCCTTCCCTATAGTAATGTACTAGGGTCCATTGTGGGTACGTCTAAAAAATATTTAACATTTTTGAACAGTGTTATATATTTTGTTAAAAGTATATTTTCTATTGGAAGTGTTTTTCAAAAAAACTTCCCTTCCACTAAATTTTGGTAAAAAACTATATCTCTAAATATTATTGTGACTGATAAAATTGTTCTATTGAAATTATAATAATACCAAAATAATATATATATAATTTTAAAATGTTTACCAATAGATTTATCTATTAATAATAGTATTACAAAAACATTATTTTTTTGGTAATATCATTAACCATACCAATTTATTTTTTATTTTGTGAAATACCAACAATTATTTCCATTTTAATATATTTTTTGATATAGAAAACATTTATTTGTATTATAATATGTGTTAGTAAAAAATATTTAGAACCTATTAAAATAGTTTTATAAACTATATCTCATAGAATTATTATATACTAATTAGAAAATTATTTTTAATGATCCAAAATAAGTTTGACCATCATTTTTAACCAGTTTCTCTAACAACATTTCCATTAATATTTACTAGTAAAACAATCAACAATGGAAAAAATAAAACATACAATTCCATCCAAATAATAGTTTCAAATCTCATTACCTAACACAAATTTAAGCTGAAAAATAAAAATTTAATATTTAGAGATCTTGACAGAACATACAATAAGGTGGAATCATGACACGACTTGTAGTAGGGAAAAGAATATAATTGTAAAATATTTGTTAGAACTATACAAACAAGTTCAATAATTATTGATCTCATTATGTCACTTGGTTTTATGACTACCATATCAATAATCCAGCCTAAATAATAAGAGGGTGTCTTTCATAATGTAGTATAAAAATAATGAAGACAATAATAAAATTCCCTTCAAAAAATCATTTTAGAAAATATATTTTTTAGAAAATCTATACATAATTACTTCTATAATTTATTAAAAAACATAAAATTTAAAAATATACAAATATTTTCATTTTCAATCCAATTATCATAGAGAAATAAATCTAATGAAAGATAACACAACTCATTAGTTAATGAAATGTATAAAAACCAATTTTCAATGAGAAATAAATCTAGTGAAATATATTCATTCCAATTATCATAGGGAAATATTGCTAGTGAAACTTATATAATCCAATTATAAAATAAATTCTTTTATCATACATTTATTAGCCCAATTTAAAAATTGCATGAAATTGATATAAAATGATACCCTATAAATGTGAAAATAATTACAAGTAAACATAACACAACTCATTAGTTTGAATTATAATTTGGTTACTTGAATGAAAAAAATGAGGAATCTAATGTTCTTATAATTTTTTTATCAACTAATAGATATAAAGATAAAATTTGAAAGAATCTAGCCCACTATTTTTCCATGAACCCCTCCCTCCAAATATGACTCTCCTAGTCTGGAAATAGAAAAAGGGAGATAATGACCCACGATAGAAACCAACACTGAGGGTATACAATCTCAAAAATGGGAATCATTTCCCTTTTTAAGAAAATAAGATCAGAAGATAAAATGGTCCATTCCAAATAACTCCAAGTACTATCCCACAATTATGTTTAAAATAAAACTATTATAGATACAATAAAACTCCAATGTAGATACAAAAAGAAAGGTTAGGCAGAAACACGACAATTGTCCCAAAGTCCGAGTTAGTAATTCCTAGCACATTCCACATAGTCCTCATGGAAACATATAATCATTTTTATATATGTAGGTTAGCATATAAGTATACTTAGTAGAAAAAACAAACGTCTCTCATGCACAAGTGGAGGAAGAATACTAATTCCCTTATGAGAAAACAATAGAAACCAAAAATGCCTAACAAGGTATACCAGCCACCCACCCTCACCAAGGTACTATCACCAAGTAACACAAGTAAAGTAATATAATAAAATGAAAATAAATGGTAGGGCACCCCACAAAGCTTTACAAGTGATTAGCTACTCTAAATCCCTTATAGAAAATGTCCGGGTGCTCCCACCACTTTCAAAAGATCCACATCAGAACCTCTACACACACACACTTGGGCCTCACAACTAGTCCCATCACCTGGGAAAACAAAGATCATCACATCCCACCAACAGAGACCAGGTCCAAAAAACCATATCACATCCCAACCAAGGACACCTGGTCAACATACCACATCAAATTTTACCCTCATACACCTGGGCCACAAACCACACCTCACCTTAATGACACCTAGGAATTCACATAACATCTCATATGGAAGAAACCTGGGAAGAACAACTCACTTGCACACACCTAGGCCTAACAAACCACTATATTCCTGAATAATATTGAGCTACACTACCTAGATGAGGGAGTAGGGAATAAAAGGTGTCCAATTATCCATCTTCCAACTAGGATGTTTGGGAAAGAGACTCTCCCCCTTGATGGTGGGGGTGTTTATCACATAGTGATCAACTAGGGTGGGGTGCATATAAGAATAAAAAAGGAAAATACATATATATATATATATATATATATATATATATATTATACCAAACAATCAAGCCCAACCTTTGGGGTTTCAACCAATAACCAACTCACAACACCACATTTTCTTATACGTCTAAATGCACAACCACACAATAAGTCACAACAGAATTTATACCCCCAACTAATTAATTTAACCAATCATCATTATTAATTAAACAATTAATTCATTTATTCCATCTCTACCTAGGAAACTAAGCAACACATAACCATAAAAAATAATCATATACATTATAGATGTTGAAGATCCTGATAAACCAAAGTGGTTTCATGCCATATAATTCACATCACACAACAACCTCCAACTACAAGGTGAAGCTTTGTGAATGCTACTAATGGTGATGCTCTAGGATAATTACCCATACCAACCAATGCCATAATCATTCTTCAAAGTCATTCTACACAATCTATATTCTTAATAGAGAAAACCACTAACTTATAGCAACACCTAGTAACACATCACATCACAACCATTTTTGGCATCCATGATGCATAACCAAAAAACCCATCAAAACGTAACCACACACCATGATCAAATCATGACTATATAGAATTTCCATCCATCCATAATAAAACAATCACTCAACTGAATATTCCACTACACCACTCAAACCACCCTATATCTCACAACCATGACCCCAACCCCACCACAACACAAGTTAGAACAAAACTGAACACAATACACCACCAAACAGACCAAATCAAGGCATATTAAGATTTAACAAGACATTCGTCACCAAATTTTCACTTTTTAATTCAGGTGTTATCACAGAAATTGTTTGATCTTGGGGAATAAATTTATTAGTTGTGTGTATATAGTTAAGAAATTCCATGTATTTGTTTAATGAAAAGTAGAAAAACATGCATTCATAATCATTCTATGAGAAACCAAGGACCACTAAATGGCACAATTTTCAGTAGGCATATATCCCATACAATTTAAAATTTTAATAGACAACAAAGAAGAACATAGGTCACGTTTCCTAGCCCTTCATGTTGATCTTAAACCGATTCAATTATCATTATTGATTTAGTATTATTCTATCTTTACAAGGGATACATTCATACACCCACCCCAAATTATTTAAAAATAAATGAAAGATGATGGGATCCCTACCTTGAAGAACATATTATCATCACGTCCTTATTACGCCAAAACAAAAGGTGCACATGTAGTTGGATAATACTCAAGGTTAAATGAAATCCAAATGCTATAAAACAAACACATGAATCCTCAGGGAAGAAAGGTTTTGGGCATTTTTATCAAGAGAAAGGGAAACCAACAATGAAGAGTAGATCTCAGCTTTATAAATTCCAAATCCTAAATCAAATGGGGAAACAATTTTTAAAATCCATTAAAGGAAGATCATACCATGGCCATGTGGTTTTGAAGTCAAGGGAACATCTATTTTTTGAATATAGATACAATTATGTATGGATAAAAAACAATTAAATAAGGTTTTAAACTCATTTTATGTCAAATAAAACATTAAATGGGTGAACTTGGAAAACCTATAAGAATTATAAAATTTTGAAAAAATATTAAAAATGACTCACCGTTTGGTGAGTCACCGGTGTGAGTTACTTGTGTGAGTCACTAGTGTGAGATATCAGTGCAAGGCACTAGTACGAGTCACCATTCTGACTCACTAGTCCTGACTCATCATTGGAAAAGCTGTCGTCCTGAGTCACCATTGCGACTAACCATCATGACCTACCATCACAACCTATTATTGCGACTAACTACTCCAACTCACCATTATGAGTCACCAGTGAGAGTCACCTGTGTGAGTCACCATTCCGAATCACCATTCTAGATTCATTATGGGATGATCTACCATCTTTAGTCACCATTGTGAATCACTAACATGACCTAACGTCAGGTCCTACCATTGAAACTTAGAAGTCCAACTCACCGTTGTGAGTCACTAGTCTTGAACCACCGTCAAAACTCACCATCATGACCTAAAATCAGGACCTATCATTGTGAATCACCACTCTGAATCACCATTGTGAGTTACCATTCCTTACCCACCATTGCGACTCACCATTACGAGCAACCATTGGAAAAACTGGATTTTTGGAAAACTAATGAAATGAGTCACCATGATCTCCCACAACACTTCAACCACAATATTTTCACAAGGTAATTGACTCAGGAGGTCCAAGAAATTATATAAGATACCTCTAAAAATATTATCATCCTCAAGAATTCAAAACCAAGACCAAAATAAAGACAGATCTGAACAACTAACCCACAAGATACCTCTCAAGGATCATGTTATACTAGAAAAACCACCATCAAAATCAATGTTGAATGATAAAACACCATGCGTTGTTCGAAATATGTAGTGGAAATGTACTCATCTAAGAACACCTTTTCTAGAATCTGGTTACCCAATGACCATGAATCACACCACACAAGCACAACAACCACACTGTCCGAACACAGGAATCAGAAAATTCCTTCCTCCATGTCAAGATACTATCCGATCTAGGAATTATGACTCATACACATGGGTTTAATCACATCACAATTAATGAATTTCAATTATGAATCAGGTCCTCCCCACCTCATGTTACCTGAATTTATTTCACATTATGGAATAAGGAAATAACTCATCTCATAACAAACAAGGTTCAAACATTACACTACAATAAAAAACAGAACAATAAAAAACTCAGAACAACTATGGGTACTAGGCTAGCATCTTCGCCTCTTGATCCCAAGTACTCTATTCTAGGATACCATGCCTCCACAACACATGAACGAAAGGACTGGTCCACCCATGCAACACCTTCTTCTGATGGTCCGGAATCTCTAATGATCACTCCACATATGTCAAATCATCTTCAATATCCAACTCTATCCATTTAATGATTGAGAATTCATTGTGAATATACTGATGGAGTTAAGATATGTGAAATACACCGTGGATCCAATATAACTACGGTAGAATTACCAACTGGTATTGCACCTTGAAAACTTTCTATAACACCTTGAGCGGTCTGATTTACCTTGGAGAAATTTTACTCCCTCTTCCAAAACTCTACTTCCACGTTGAGGGGAAACTGTCAAGAACATGTGGTCACAAACCTCAAACTCTAAGGTCCTCATATTGTGATTGAAATATGACTTATATTAGTCCTATTATGCCTTAATCCTATCATGAATGAGATGAACCTTTTCTTTCATGATCTGGACTACTTTGGAACCAAGAACAACGATCTCCCCAACCTATGTCCAACACAAAGGTTAAAAACATGTTCTTCCATACAATGCTTCAAACAGAGCCATGATAATGGAAGAGTGATTGATATTATTGTATGTGAAATGCACCAAGGGAATGTTTCATAAAAAATATCCACCAAAGTCCAAGACGCATGCCTGAAACATCTCCTCTAATGTCTGGATAGTCCGTTCTATATGCCAATCTGTCTGAGGGTGGAAGGCAGCGCTGAGGCATAACTGAGTTCCAAAATCATGCTGCAATCCCCTTCAGACACGTGAGGTAAAATGTGTATCTTGATCATAGATAAAGGATCTCAAAAACTCTATATATCCTCACCACACAATCCACATACCACTTGTCCAAGGAATCCACTATGCCTGAATCCTTAATTTCTAAGAAGTGAGCCGATTTTGTCAACTGATCCACTACAACCCATATTTCATCACAACCTCCATGAGCCCTGGGAAACCCTATGAAAAAATACATCAAGATTTTATCCCACTTCCACTAAGGGACAAATAAATTCTATAAAAACCCATCAGGATCATGGTCCTCATCCTTCACCTGCTGGAAAACTATGAACTTCACCACATACTCTGTTACTTCCTGTTTTATCTCGGGCCACCAAAACTGTTCCCTTAGGACATAGAACATCTTGGAAAATCTTGGATGTACTACTAAGGTTCAGCTATAAAACTCACTGAGGACTCCCTCATGCATCGCTACTAGAAAAAACAAACTTCCACATAACAAAATTTGATTCTGATAATCCTTATAACATCACTTCAGAGCATCACCATGCTCAACACGATCACACATGACCTCTACCTCCAAGTCTCCCAACTGATACTCCTCCACCTATTGCATCTGAGAAGACTAAATATTCATCTTAAAAAAAAGTCTCTGCCGCCATCTATTCTTGTATCTTTGTGAAGGTCTACCCACTCCTCCATCTCTTTCCAAGCATCCACAGATTCCTAAACTAGCTCCTTCAATTTCCTTCTCAAGGCTTTGACCATGACATTACCCTTCTCTGAGGTGTAAGAGATCTCAAAATAATAGTCCGGAAGAAACTCCATCCACTTCAATTATCTCATGTCCATATCTCATTTGGAAAATATATAATTCTAACTACTGTGATTGGTAAAGACCACAAAGTGATACCCAATGAGGTAATGTTACAATAAATTTAGGGAAAACACGACCGCTAATAGCTCTAGATCATGGGTGGAATAGTTATGTTATGGGTACATAAATTCTTAGAACCATAAAATATCACTTCTCTCTGCTGCATCAAGATGAATCCCAATCCCTTACGAGAAGCATAAAAAACACCTCAAACATCACACCCTCCTCTAAAAATTAGAGCATTAGAGCACTAACCAACTTCAACTTCAAATAGATAAACACTGCCTAGTACTTATTACTCCACACAAAATATTGGTCCTTTCTAGTTAGATCTATCAATGGAGCTTCAACTCGATAGAATTAGGGTACAAATATCTGGTAATAGCATTCCAAACTATGAAATCTACAAACCTATGAAACATTCTTGGGTTCTTCCCAAGAATAAAATACCTTGAACTTTGATGGGTCCACTACTACACCCTTCTATGACACCACATGTCCAAGGAAATGAAACTCTCATGTCCAAAACATGCACTCAGACCAAGTGGTGTCGAAGAACCTGTAGGGTGGTTATGAGATGATTGAAACGATCCTCCTCTAACTTTGTGGAAATAAAGATATAATTGATGAATAAGAAGGAAGACCGGTCTAGAAACTCACAAAAGATAGAGTTCATAAGCTCCATGAACATGACTGGGGAATTAACCACACTGAAAAAAATGACTATGAAATCGAAGTGAACATACATGCATCTAAAATAAGCCTTCAGGATATCACCCTTCTTCACCCTCAACTGGTGATATCTAGACCGTAAATAAATCTTAGAAAACCAAATTACTCCTCTCAACTGGTCAAAAAGACCATCAATCTCTTGGAGAGGGTAAAAGTTCTTGACCATCACCTGATTCATCGTCCGATAGTCTATGCACAATGTCAAACCACCATCTGTTTTATTTGAAAACATCACTAGATCACCCCATGGAGACAAACCATAATTGAAAAATCCCTTCTTCATCAGGCCATCAATCTGTATCCTCAACTCCCACAACTCAGAAGGTTCCATCCGATAAGGATCCATTAAAACTGGAAAATCACTAGGCTATAAGTATATCCCAAACTCAACATAATGTTAAGGTGGTGGAGTCACAACCTCATTCAAAAAACATCCAAGAATTCCCAAACAACTGTGGTAACCTCTACCATCTCAGCATCCACCGATTCCACTGACAGCTCGACCAATAAGGAAAGAAGAGGCTCTACATGCTGAATTCCCACCTGGAAACAATTATCTCCAACAAAAGCCACACACTGACCATTCATGTTAGAAAACAAAACTCTTTTCTAGAAGAAGTCGATAACGACATGCATAGAATACAACCAGTCGATGCTAATAATGACATCGCATGGTTTCATCTATAGTGAGAAGAGATCCCTATGAGACAGATGTTTTCCCATCATCAACATAAATACCCGATGAACAGTAAACCAGTTAGTTTGACCTCTAACTGGAATAATCAACACTAGGGGCACAAGAAGCCTCTCTATATCTAGTACTAGACCATGGTCTAGACTGGGTGAAACAAAGGGTTGTAAATCACCTCAATCAAATAAATAAAAAACAAGGGTACTAAATAATATGATGATGCCTTTAATAAACTCTAGCACGACCAGAACTGTTACCTCCTTAGTGTGCAACTAGCCACACCCAACTGCTATGCCCCTATGCTGATGAGTGCCTCTATGACCATGCCTGGGTTGAGGTCCCAGAGGAACACACTGAGGTCAGCCTCTACCTCCTCCATCTCCCCTGGGTGGAGCATGAACCTTTTGTCCCTACTGTTGAAATGATATAGTGGAAACTACTGTTAAGGCCGGCACAGAACCTGCCCACCTCCACCATACTGAGCTCAAATGGAAATTTGAAAATAGTTCTTAAGATTCCCATGGACTGCAAAATGAAACACATTTCCCCAAACCGAAATGAAAGGCATGATGAACAGAAGGTCAAAACAGAAACTGTTGAGGTCAACTCTATGCAGGTCAGAACCTCGAAGGCCCTGAAAAATGAGACCTACTTATGTTGGTCACCTTTCCCCATGAAGTAATATGTTGACTCCCCTTTCATGGTACACCTCCTCAAAAGTTCATCCGTTAAATCAATTTCACATTTTTATGAACCTCCAAGAACATTAGAAATGAAAAGGGAGTAACCATATACCAAATAGAAGGAAAAAGTTCTTCCTCTAGGAATCTCACATGAGACTCCTCATTCGAAAAGAGATCTAGGGTGAAGCAAAGAAGATCCTTGAAATTAATACCTAGATCTCATACTGAGATAATCCCCTAATAAAGGGAGTTTAAATCCTACCTCTTTTCAGCCTTCATGGTCGATGAGAGGAATTCACCTCAGAACGTTTTCTCGAAATCGACCCACAAAACATCATCCTCTTTCCTTTCCCCAGAGTAAAAATTCCACCATTGATGCATAGCCCCCCCTGCATCTGGAACACTGAAAAATGAACCCAATACCTTATCATATCTCGGATCAAACTAAAGGTGATATTAAGCTCGTTGAGATAGCTCTTCATATCTATGTCTGAAACACTACCCTGGTACATTACCAAAGCCTTACTCTATAAAGCACATAACATTATCTGCCATTGGTTGTCCTCCTACACTAGATCAACCCTCCATAGATCAACTGGATTATACAACTAAGACACAGATACCCATGAAACATGCAGGGGATGACTGGGTGTCACAACTGAAAATGGTAAGAACGTAATTCATAAGCCCGAGTAGTATGAAATTTTATTTAAGAATCATTTTAACCCATTTAACTCATTTTTTATCCATTTCAAATTCCCCAAAACAACACAATTTATACAAGAAGAAAATTCATTATTATGCATGTACCTTTCCTAGTGTCTCTACCGTACAAATGTTGTATCCTCACCTGGTATATCGGTAGGCTCAAAGTCCTTCCATCGGATCATGGGGGGCCCTAAAATCCCACATCCTATATGGTCTTCCAAGGCCTATCTCACTCAACAAGATCACCTTAAACCATTTCCCTACTAACCCATGCAACCCCACTGTGTCTAACTCCAATATCTATCCTATCTATTAACCATCACCTATGATACCATTCTTTCATGACCCCCTATGTAAAAATGATTCCCCTCCTAGACTAGTAATGGAGAAAGAGAGATAATGACCCCCCTGAGTCCCGCCTCCAGTAGGCCCTAGGGTGGAGACCAAGACCTAGGGTATTGAATATCAAAAAATGGTAGGCAATTACTTTTTTAAGAAAACTAGAACGGGAGATAAGATGGTCCATCCCAAACAACTCCAAGTACTAAATATACAAAAGAAATAAAAAATACACCCCATATGAATGTTTAAAATAGAACTGTTATAGATACAATAAAAAAGACAAAGTAGATACAAAAGACAAGGCTAGGCAGTGATATTACAACTATCCCAATGTCTGAGCTAGTAATGCCCAAAATAGTTCACATAGTCCTCCTAGAAACCTGAAAGTAGTTTTATATACAGAGGGTGATCATACAAGTATACTCAGTAGAAAAAACTAAAGTATCTCATGCACAAGTGGAGGAATCATACTAATTCCCCTATGAAAAAATAGAAAAAACCAAAAACACCTAACAAGGTATACTATCCACCCCAACATCACCAATAAACACTCACCAAATAATGTAAATAATATAATATAATATAATGAAAATAGATATTAGGGTAAGATGCACTTTGTTCCCACTGATTAGTCGCTATCACACCCTAATGGGAAATGTCCTTGTTCTCCCACCTCTTTCGAAAGAACCACATCAAAACCCTCCTGAAAAAACATGGGCCTCACAACTAGCCCCATCACCTAGAAAACCAGAGCTGATCACATCAAAGCTACAGACACATGGTCCACACAACCACATTAGATCCAGCCAGCAGACACCTAGGACACATACCACATCACATCTCACCCGTAGACACCTGGGACACATACCACATCACATCCCACCCGTAGACACCTGGGGCACAAACCACACCTCACCCCGAAGACACCTGAGAAAGCAAAACACATCTCACCCCAAAGAAACTTGGGCCCCAAAAACCACTACTTGGACGAATAATCATAGGATACCAATGACTAGATGAAGGATCAGGGAAGAGTGGGTATCCAGCCATCCATCCTACCTGTTGAGATGTTTGGAAAAGACACCATCCCTCGTGATGATGGGGGTGTTTGTAACATAGTAATAAACTAGGCCATGGTGCATATAGAAATACCAACAGAAAATAAATGCATATAAATATATATGATACCAAACAATCAAGACCAACCTATGGGTTTTCAACCAACAACCAATTCACAACACGACCTTTACTGTTACCACTAAATGCAAAACCACATAAAAAGTCACAACTAAATTTATACCCCCGGAAAATTAATTTAACCAATTGTTATTATTTACTAAACAATTAATTTATTCCTTCCATATCTACTAAGACAAATAAGAAACACTGAACTACTCAACACTGTCAAGGTCATTTTAGAAGCTAAGGATCCTAATAAACCAAAGTGGTTACACTCTAAATAATTCATATCAAATAATAACCTCTAGTAAAACTACCCATACCAACCACTATTATCATCATTATTCAAAGTCGTTCCACCCAATTAATCCTATAAATATGAAAAACCCCCCATTACATTCCCACCTAGTAACACATCAACGTTCAAATTCACTAGTCCTAACTCTCCATTGGACAAGCTACCATCGTGAGTCACCATTGTGCCTCACAGTGGAGACCTATCGTCATGACCCACCGTTTCGAATCACAGATATGACTCACCATTATGAGTCACTAGTATGGGATATTGGTGTGAATAACCATTATTAACCCCACTCCTAAATAACCATTGGATGAGGTATCATCACAAGTCACTATTGCGACTCACCGTCATGACCTATCATCATGACCTACTATTACGACTCACCACACCGACTCATAGTTGCGATTCATCAATCCTAACCCACCATTGTAATTAACCATCACGACCTACCATAAAGAACTAAAATCTTGAATCTCCACTCCTACTCAACATTTCTAGTCATCAGTCCTAACCCACATTTTTAACTCACCATGACGAGCTATCATTGGAAAAACTGGATTTTTTTGAAAACTCTAGAAATGAGTCACTGTGACCTCCCTGAACATTTCAACTATTGGATTTTCACAAAGTAATGGACTAGTGAGGTCAATTCCTTTACATAATTGGATGAACTATTCTAGTAAATTATTATCTATACATTTAATAATGCAATAATCCTCAAATGAACACCACTAAAAAATACATTAAAAACTATGAAGTAATGATACAAAATAAGTAATGTTATCTGAACAAAACTTATAAAATTTAATTTTATTGTGTGACCCTTTAAATCAAGGGATTAGTGTATGGGGGAGATCCGGGATCCACCCATTCAAAACAAAAATTTAAAGACAATTGGATAGTATGTTAATTAATTATACATATATACAGACACCTTAGAGACTAGAAAAAATTTATTTAACTAGAAAAAAATGGATTGGTTTTCCTATATAAAGGTAATTACTTCAAATAAATACAATAAATATGTATATCAAAAAATAAAAAATTTAAAATCATATTTCATTTTCAAATATATAAAAGGATCTATACGAAATTTTCGTTATGTTTTGTCGACCACTATGTTTCTTAGAAACATAAGAAATAGAAAATAAATTTTTAGTAAATAATTATGGAAGAAAGGAAACAAAATTATCTTATTTATATCAACCCAAACTTTATCCTGAACTAAGTGGGGTTTAATATTGAAAACACTAAAAAATGGAGTAGAACGTTAATTATTTATGTTATATAAATGAACAAATTGAAGCTGCTAACTAAGTTCAATTAAATATTATAATAAGAAAAAGTTTCAAAACGTTAATTAAAAAAAATTAATAGGTGTTATAAATAGTTTCCATGCATACTATAATTCCAAAATATTAGTGGTTATTGAATAAAAAAATTGGATGTCACCACATTTTCTAACATATAATAACCCCAACTTCACTATGTACCACTAGTTCATGATCTATGGTTATAGAAAATCGTGCTAATTGTTGTTGGATTACGAATTGAGGAAGTCAACTATACCCAAAGAATGCATCCTTAACCAATGAAAAGAGTGGAATAAAATTTAACGAACCATAATTTTCCATGTAATATTTTTTAAATTATTCTGTATTTTTAGAAGTTTGTGAAAATTGACGATACGTGATTCTAAGGCTCAAAGAGCCCAGAAAAATATTTTGAACTTTTTTTAAGGTACGTTCAGTAAACGTGCGAGTGGTGATTTATAACTTTTGAACCAGTGCTCAGATTAATAATCTGAGGGCATCGTTAAATTATCAGCGCTGGGATTTTCTTAAGGGAAGCTTAACTTTGTTCAAAAAAAGTCGGACAAAAAAAAGTTAAATTTTGGATCTTTTGAAATAAAATAATAGAATAACTAAAGATTTTTTTTCAACCATTAAGAAATAGTGGTGGAACCACCGTGAAATGTCAGACATTAAATAAGATACTTTAATGTCTTGAACCTCTAGTTTCTTTGGTTTTTTAATTACAACTCTTGCATGTTTAATTAACTCATCAATTATGGTTAATTAATGAATCATAATATTAAAAATAATGTGGGAGATTATACTATTATTTAAACAAACCTATGGCATGGGTTTTGGGGATCAGAGTGAGGAATCTCTGATGAAACGATAGAGGAAACATACTCTAATGAATAACTAGGAAGGAACGAACACCGATGAACACCCCTTCGGGCGCAGGTTCATCTTCCTCATCCATAGTTCCTTCCAACAAGTTATAGGTATGGGGTTATGTTTATGTGTTTTTATGATTCAATTACCCTTGTTGATGTTGAAAATCATCCCATTTTATAATGCTAACGTGGATGGCATGGGCGGAACCAGACAAGGCCCGAACCCTCTATCGATGTCGGTTTGATGCTTTCTTCAATGGTGACTGAGAGATATGGAGGAAAGACAAAAACTGGAGCCATAATGTTATATCCACATCCTGGGTAGCCTATAGGTTCAGTTGGAAGAGAAAATAGACTTTCAGGGCTTCACCAAAGGCCCGCTGAAGCTCTACCAGCACCAGTGATAGGAGGAGGCTGCATCCGGCTCTTGCTAGCTGCGAAGAGGTGGTGAAACCTGAAGGTGCCGTGGTGAAAAAGGGTGGTTTTACGGCACCGGTCACATTAATGGTGGGTGAAATGCTGCAGAAGAGGGCCGCAACTCCATTCCATGGGGTGGGCAGACCCACACCCCGCAGGTCCCGTTGATAACTGATCCACATAGACCGGCTAGGTGGAGCGGTGCCAACTGGCGCTACTGATGTTGGAACCCGAATAGAAAAAAATCCAATAGGGAGGGGAGCCAGCCCTCCATGCCCAACTGGCGGGCCACACCTAGCGATCAGGCCAGTTCCACGGACTGGTGGGTGGGTTGGACAGGGCCAAGCCCATTCGGTTAGGGCAGGGCCCAGACCCTTTTTGGCCCAGTTTCGCTTAAAAGGGGCTTATCTTCTAAACCAGACGTATTTTTGATAAACCATCTATGATACTAGAACCCTTAGGATGAGGCTATCCTTTTGAGATACTACACTTGGGCTTTGTAGAAAGTTGGAGTATGCCCAGTTGGATCGGACTTGAATCCAATCGGGCCCTCGACACTAAAATTTCTTTAACATAAAAACCGGACGTCTGATTGACGCTCCATATGTTGCGTTGGAACCCTTATGATATTGAGTTTCTTTAGGATACTTCTTAGTTGGACTTTGTGGTGGTTGAGGTATGACCGATATCTTGAGGGGTTGAATCTACAGAACTCAAGTATACCAAGAGCGGGAATCTTGTGGCTGGATGTCTAGTAAAATACGACCCATTATGGATCAACATTAGAGTGAAAATGTGGGGATAATCATTTGCGTGATCTGATGAGGACCAGCCTTAGAGAGGCCCCTTTTGGATCAGTGACTTATGACCCACTGTGGATCAATGACTTACGATCTTTTGTGGATCAGCGACTTACGACCCTTAGTGGATCAGTGACTTACAACCCTGTGTGGATCAACGACTTATGAACCTATGTGGATCGATGACTTACAAACCTATTTGGATTGGCGACTTATAAACTTGTGTGTATTGAAGAATTAAGACCCTATGTGCATCAGCAGTAGCACGACCTGACGAGGACCATCCTTAGCACGGTCCATCGTAGATCAACAACATACGACCCTGCGTGGATCGACGACTTATGACCCTATGTGGATTAGTGACTTATGAACCTGTGAGGATTTTCATTTGAATGACTTATTCATGGTACAAAAGTTGGACTTATTAACAGAATAAAATGATTTAGCTTCATGAATATTCATCATTATTCTTGTTCTTTAAGTTGTTTACCTGGTTTGAGCTAAGTCCTTCCTTGTGATTTGTGATTGAGATAATGATTTATGATTTTTTCTTTGTGGAATTGTAGGAGACCTTTGGGGGTCTTGCAGTCCCTACTGGGTATTTTTATACTCACCCCTGCACGGGTTTCGCCCGAACCTTATAGTGTCCTGTTCCGACGACGTGCATCTTTGACCGAGGTTAGGGATCCATGACTAGACGATGCATGGAAGTGATCGGTTGGCACGAAGAGCTGCAGTGACAAGCTGTACGTACCCTTCAGGTTGAATCCTTGGCTTCAAATCTCAAGAGATATTTTTTTTATATTTTATTATCTCTTTTCGTTCAACTTGTATAATGGCACCTTACTTTCATTTCACACTTTTACAACATCAGTTTTACTATGTGGTTTACTTTTTTTGTGTACCTAGACTATGTGTGTTTAGGTTTAAAGGAAATGCCTTCCTGTTTTAGGGATACACATTTATGGTGCTAGTCACTAACCCATGGCTTATAGAAGGTGTTCTTGGGGTAGTCACAACATGGGCCCCAAGGGACGGGTCATGAAAAAGTGGTATCAGAGGATTCAGTTTTACCGAATGACTAAGACTTTGATGTTTTCAATGGGGAAATAAAATTAAGTGTTATGAGTACAATTTTCAGTTTTGAGAGTCCAAGGTTGGTGTGATGACAGATGTATCCATACACCAGGACCCTGAATTCTGATTTCCAACTAGATTCACAAAAACACTAATTGCGTGTGTTTTTTAAAATGGTTTTCTTTTGATCTCTTTTGAGTTATCTTACTAGTTATAACTTATTGACCATGGCACATCTATTTATTAATAGGATTCCACCATGTAGAAAACCATCCACGATTCCATAGAGAGTTCACGATGATGTCCCAAAAAGCGATGAGGCTTTGGTGCAGGTCCCTCTTATAGAAAGGGTACCTTTGGGTGGTGTACCAGCAGCACCACTACCCGTAGGGCAGCAGTTTCCACTAGGACCACCAGTGAATATTGAAAACCAACGTAACATGTTGCACGAGTTCTAGTGGTAGAGGCCTTTAAGGTTTTGAGGCAAGATAGATCCCTAGGAAACATAGGACTGGATGGAGGCTGTGGCAAGGGTTCTCTACTTATATGAGACACCAGAAAATTAGATGGTGATCCTAGATACTATTATCTTCCAGGGAACACTAGAGAGATGGTGGAGTTTGATTCTCCAGATTCATGATGAAGAGACCCTCACCTGGTTGGACTTCGAGATCCTCTTTAGGGTGGAGTTCGTACAAGAAATATTATGATTTGTGCAAATTCAGAAGCTAATAAACTTACATACATGCATCCTAACAGTGGACTAGTACTTGGCAAGATTCACTCACCTCTCTCACTACTCCATTAACATGGTGTGAGACCCTTTCATTAGGGCCCAAAACTTTGAGTAGGGCCATAGATGAGAGATTATATTGTCGACGATATCTGTCAACATCCCGACACAGGATGGAGTACTAGAGTGATCACTATTGGTGGAGAGATTACAAGATGAGCAGGCACCAACGGTGAGAGCCACCACTGGATAGAAGGTAGCTGAGTATTCTACAGCAGGTAGTAGGCAGATGACACAGATGTCCAAGTGGGCCAGGACTTCTGGTGGACGACCCCAAGATTTAGGGTCAATGGTTTAGAGTTCATGGGACAAATGAGGACAACAGAGGAGCATACTGTGCAACTCGTGCGATGGGCAGGGTCACATGGATCGTGACTGCCTGACCCGCTGATCTGAAGATCAGTAGATGGTAGAGAGAAAACTAAGGTAGATGTAGAGATATGAGCAAGGAGGTCTGCAAAGCGGTGAACATGGCAGAGGAGTAGGTCGTGCAATAGGAATTGGGGGACAATTTGAGGTTCTACCACCACTACCTCTAGGTGGTCCTCCCCGACCTTAGGGAGGAGGTGGATAGGGACCAGCTTAGCTACAGGTAGCTAAGGCCAATGAACACGATGCTCCAGATATGATTTGAGTTATTATGTGTGTCTATTCCACCATTGCTGTAGTTATTATAGACATAGGTTTAAGTTACTCATTTATTGCCACAACTCTCGTTCGGAGCACGACAATTACTGTGGATCTATTGGCTCTAGACATATAATTAGTGACTTATATGGAAGAGGATTCGATGATTACACACTAGCTCCGGTAGTGTTATAATACTCTAGGAGGTTAGAGTTTCTTTTGGGATCTCCTAGTAGCTCTGTCGAGGCCTTACGACAGCATCTTGGGTATGGACTGACAATCTCTGATCCATGCTTAGATCAACTATTTTTGGCATAGAGTGCGGTGTGACTGTGAGGGTGGGACCAGATTTTCTTTCATTGGTGAGAAGGGAAACATTGAAGATCGGGATGGACTTTCTCAGTAGAGGGTGCACTGATCACTCATCAGTTGGATATCCTTACCCTCAGAGCAGTTGACGAGAGGAGTCCAAGTTATCTTATAGTGGTGGACCAGTATACCGATGTCTTTATTAATGATGTTCCGCGATTATCTCCTCGTAGATAGGTAGACTTCTACATCGACTTGTACACCAGGATTACACCAATATCTACCCTATCATATCAAATGGCTCCCACTGAGCTTTGTGAGTTGAGGGTATAGCTGGAAGAATTGCAGGGTAAGGGGTTCATAAGGCCTAGTGTTTCTCCATGGGAAGACCCGTTTTGTTCACTAACAAGGAAGACTGGAGTTTGAGGCTTTGCATAGACTATTGAAACCTGAAAAAGGTGACAATGAAGAATAAGTATCCACTACGGAGGATTGATGATCTCTTTGATCAACTGAAGGGAGATCGGTGGTATTCAAAGATAGACTTCAGATCAGGCTATCATCAGCATAGGGTATGAGATGAGGATGTACCGATGAAAACCTTCAGATTTTGGTATGGCCACTATGAGTTCTTGGTGATTCCTTTCGACATGAGCAACGCTCCAACAGTGTTAATGGGGCTCATAAACAAGATCTTCCGTTCATACCTCCATTACTTCATAGTGGTTTTCATTGACAAAATCTTATTATACTTTATGTCGGATGAGGATAATGCTACTCATATAAAGATAGTTATGGATACACTCTGAGAGCACAAACTCTATGGAAAGCTCTCGAAGTTGTAGTTCTGGATACATGAGGTCCACTTTATAGGACACGTAATATTAGAGGCTGGAGTTATAGTGGATACAAAAAAGATAGAGGCAGTGCTTGATTGGGATCCAACCAGGTGTGTGATCGAGGTACAGAGTTTTCTAGGGTTGGATGGGTACTACCAGATATTTTTACCTGACATTTATATAGTAGAATCACCCTTTTCTACTTTGAAAAAGAAGGGACAACCTTTCTTATGGACATAGGTATGCCAACAGATTACCCAGATCTGAGGCGGATACTAAAAAGTTCCCCCATCTTGAGGCTACTAGAAGAGAGAGTTGGGTATGTAGTCTACTAAGACACATAAGGAACCATACTAGGATGTGTCCTGATGTAAGAGTGAGTTGTGATCACCTATGGCTCACGACATACGAGGCAACACGAACAGAACTACAAAACCCATGACATGGAGTTAGCAACAGTTGTCTTTGTGTTGAAGATGTGGTGTCACTACTTGATTGGATAATGGTTTACTATCTTCTCCATTTAAAAGTGTCTGAGTTATATCTTCTCACAAATGGATCTGATCTATAAACAATGGAA
Organism: Viscum album; assembly: GCA_963277665.1. NCBI lineage: Eukaryota > Viridiplantae > Streptophyta > Magnoliopsida > Santalales > Viscaceae > Viscum > Viscum album. The sequence goes on along the minus strand of OY728158.1, from coordinate 1,531,802,135 downwards.
ATGGATGGAGTTATTCCATGACTATGACTTTGAGATAGTCTGCATGCTTGGGAAGTGGAATGTGGTGGCAGACACACTCAGTAGGAGGTCTAGTTTACAGTTTATGAGTGCGGTAACAAAGAATCTATCCATGATACAGATATACAATATCGATAGTGATAGATCATATTAACTTCAATCTATGACTGTCAGTCCCCCACTCCTTCAGTGAGTTCGGGTGGCACAACTTGGGAATGTGGATTGCGAGGCCCGGTGTGCTCAGATATCCTTAAGAAAAGTTCTGGAAGTATTTTCTGAAGGTGGAGAGCATGCCATCCTTTTTATAGGATGCAACATGATACTAATGATTCTATGAGAGGAGGTGTTGATAGAGTTCCACACATCCCCTTTAGTGGTACATCATGGTGTGACGATGATGTATCAAGAACTCTGGCATCAGTACTGATGTCCAGGGTTGATGAAAGTAGTAGCATAGTTCGTTTCATGAAGCCTCACTTGTCAGCAAGTAAAGTTCGAGCACTAGGTTCCAACATGCTTGACCCAACCACTTGAGGTGCTGGAATGGAAGTGGGATGGTATCTCTATAGACTTCATGAAATGGATTACATGTACATCCATGGGCCACGATTCCATATGGGTGATTATTGACCGACTCACCATGTCTTCCCAATTTCTACCCATCCATGAGTAGGGATCAGAAGAGGGATTGAGACACCTCTATGTACAAGAGATTGTATGACTTCACGGGGTGCCATTGAAGATCGTCTCAGATCATGAGACTCTTTTTACATCCCGATTTTGGAAGGTATTACAAGAGGAGTTAGGGACCCAACTACATTTAAGCACTACCTTTCATCCTCAGACAGATGGTCAGACAGAGCAGATCATACAAACACTTGACTACATGATCCGTTCTTGCATCCTTGATTTTGGCTGTAGTTTGGAGGATCAACCTACCTTAGTAAAGTTTTCATACAACAATAGTTATCACCCCACCATCGGCATGGAACCATTTGAGGTCTTGTATGGGCAACCATGCAGATCACCTATATGCTGGACAGACTGATGGATGTCTGCACTTTTGGATCCAGAGTTTGTATGGGCCACCACAGAGTAGGTTCAGATCATCCAGGAGAAAATTAAGACTGCACAAAGCAGGCATAAGTCTTACACCGATAGGAGATAGAGGACCTTGGAGTTCGAGGAGGGAGGCCACATCTTTCTATGGGTATCACCTTGACGAGGATTGCATATATTTGGCTGGGAGGAAGAGCTGTCTCTGATATTTATCAGACATTTCCAGATACTTAGCAGAGTAGGTGAGGTGGCGTACCACCTAGATCTTCCCCCACATATGCACTAAGTGCATAATGTTTTACATGTTTCATAGTTGAGGTGGTACATGCATGAACCATTGCACGTTATCGACTGTGGTGAGCTAGAAATTGATGATTATGCGATGTTTGTTGAGTTATCATTGGAGATAGAGGATCGACATGAGTTGTCCCTTTGTGGGTGCTCGATTCCTCTAGTGCGAGTTTGATGCAAGCATGGGAACAACAAGGAGAGAACATGAGAGTGGTAGTCTTAGTTATGTTCTTAGTACCCCCATTTGTTTTCTTAGATTTTTTGTGGCTTTTGGTGACTTAAATACCTAAGGTGGGGAGGATGTAAAGATCTAGAATTCTTTAACTAATTTTCTTTTAAACTTATTTGGGATTTTTATGATTCTAGGAAAATTGACGGCATGTGATTCCGAGGCCCGAAGTGGCTGGAACAAAATTTTAAACTTTTTTCAAGTTTTGTTCAATAAATGTGTGAGCGACAATTTCTAAATTTTGAACTGTTTCTATGATTAAAAATCCGAGGGCACCATAGAATTTGCAGCACTGAGATTCGCTTAAGTGAAGATTAACATTGTTTGGAAAAAGTAAGATGGAAAAAGTTAAATTTTGCAACTATTCAAAAATAATAATAAAATAACTCAAGGTTATTTTATTTTCGTTTTTTGAAACTATTTCACGATGGTGGTGGGACCACATTGCAATGTCAGACATTAAATAAGAAACTTTAATGTCCTGAAAATTTCGTTTATTTAGTTTTATAATGACAATGCTAGCGTGTTTAATTGAATAATTAATTATGGTTAATTAATGTATCATAATATTGAACACAACCTGGGAGATTATCCTATTCTATAAATAAACCTATGGAATGGGTTTTAGGGATCTACGTGAGGAAGCCCTAAAAAAACACAGGTCGAAACCAACTCCAATGGAGAACGAGGAACGAATGAACACTGACGAAAACCACTTTGAGCGCAGGTTCATCATCCTCATCCGAAGCTCCTTCTAACAAGTTCCAAGTAGGGGGTTTTGTTTAAGAGTTTTTATGATTAAATTACCCCGGTTTATGTTGAAAACCTCCCCATGTTATAATGCAAATAAAGAGGACGCGAGATGAACTAAACAAGTCCTGGACCCTCCGCTGATATTGGTTTGATGCATTCTTCGTGGGAGACTTATAAATATGGTAGGAAGACAGTACTGGGAGCCACATAGTGATATCAGTATCCCGGGTGGCTTGTAGGTATAATTAGAAGAGAAAATAGGCCTCAAGAGCTTCACTGGAGGCCCGTGGATGCTCCGTCGGTACAACGACACCGACGACAGTAGGAGGAGGTGACCAGATCTCACCGACCAAGAAGAGGTGGCAGTGTCCAAAGGCACAATGAATAACAAGGTATTATAGCCAAAACTAACCGCATTGGCGGTGGGCGGAGCACCATGGAGGAGGGTCGCGAGTCTGAGCCGCAGTGGAGGGAGGAATTGTTGATGACCATTCCACACGGACCGAACAGGTGGAGGGGGGCCAACTGGCGCCGTTGATGGTTGACGGTGGCCAGCCTAGCAGACGAAGCCCACGGCCAGTGGGCTGAGCCCGTAGCCCAGCATGCCAAACTAGAATGATCTTAGCCAGTTTAGGCTAGCCCTAGTGGACCGGGTCAAGTCTTTCCGACCAGGTCATTCCGACCAGGTCGGTCCGAACCTAGACCCTTTTTAGGCCCAGTTTCGCTAAAAAAGGATTATCTTCTAAACCAGACACCCATTTGAAGAACCGTCTACTACGATAAAACCCATAGGATGAGGCGTTCCCTTTGATATACTCCACTTGGGGTTTGGATAATGTTGGAGTATGGCTTGGTTGGATCAGACTTGAATCTAACCAGACCCTCGGCACTAAAATGCCTATAACTTACAGATCATGTGTCCTATTGACGCGCCGTCTATTGCGTTGGAACCCGTATTATTTGGTGGTTCTTGGGGATAATTCTTCATGGAACTTCAGGGAAGTTGAGTAATGACCAATATCTTGAGGGGTAGAATCTACAGAACTCAAGCGTACTATGTACGAGAATCATGTGGCTGGCTATCAAGTGAGTTATGACCCTTTGTGGATCGGAATTAGAGTGACCATGTGTTGATCTATAGTAGCGTGACCCAATGAGGACCTGGCCTAGAGAGACCTATAATGGGTCAGTGACTTACGACCCTATGTGGATCCCTGACTTATGACCTTGGGTTGATCGATGACTTACAACCCTATGTGGATCAGTGACTTATAACCCGGTGTGGATCGATGACTTACGACCCTATGTGGATCAACGAATTACGACCCTGTGTGGATCAACAAATTAAATCTCTATGTGGATCGCCAAATTACAATACTCTGTAGATCGATGACTTATGTCCCTATGTAGATCGATGACTTACGACCCTGTGTGGATCATCAGTTGCGTCACCTGATGAGGACAAACTTTAGAACGACCCGTCGCAGATCAGCGACTTATGACCCTATGTTGATCGACAAGTTACAACCCTATGTGGATCGATGACTTAAAAACCTATGTGGATCGGCATTGGAATGACTTATTTGTGGTATATTAGTATAACTTTTAAACATAATAAAATGATTTATCTTCATGACTAATCATCATTATTCATGTTCTTTAAGTTGTATACCTAGTTTGAGATGAGTCTTTCCGTGGGATTTGTGTTTGATATAATGATTTTTTTTTTACTTTTTGGAATTATGAGAGACCTTTTAGGGTCTTTAGGTCCATATTAGGTATTTTTATACTCACCATTGCATTGGATTTACCCACACATTATTATTACTTGTGCAGACGACATACAACTCTGACCGAGGTTAGGGAGCTAGGACTAGACAGTACACAAAGGTGACCGATTGATGTGGAGAGCCACAATGACAAGACGTACCTTACCTTCAAGTAGGATCCATGGAAGATGATCTTAGGAGCTATTTTCTTTTTTCTATTATATTATCTATTTTATTTGGTCTTGTATACTAGCCCCTTACTTTCAGTTCACACTTTTACTTCATCAGTTTTACTATCTGGTTTACTTTTTTTGTGTACCTAGTCTCTTTGTGTACAGGTTTAAAGTTCATGCCTTCCCATGTAAGGGATACACCTTTCCGGTGATAGTCACCAAACCCTTACTTATGGAAGGAGGGCTTGCATTTTTCACAGCACCGGCCCCCAGGGATGAGTCATGATAGAAAAGCAATTCCCCTTGAATTAATATATGATTGTAATGATATGTAAGTGTAGTTTTCTTCCTAATTTCTATTACCTAAATAAACAGTAAAGGGTGATATATGATCACATGGAGGAATGAGAGGGATAATAAACAAAATTACATTTATTTTAATAATTATTTTTGAATTTAATCACACAAGATTAAAAAAGAAATCTTACACTCTCACATAAATTCTTAAATTAAACAAGAAAATAATACTTGTACTCCAAAAAATGTTTTAATAATATCAAATTGAAAAAACTTTCTTCAATATTTTAAATATATATATGATAAAAATGAATAGAAAAAAATTAAATAAAAAAATAAGAATATGTATTTTATATTTTCTTTATAAATGATTTCATGAAAAAAGAAACAAAATTCAGTAGGAATGAAATTTTTTAGAATTATAGAAAAAATAATAAATAAATTATAGTGAATAATTAACATAAATTTCAAAAAAATAAAATAATTTCATTAAGTAGAAATGGATGATAAGAAGGATAAAATGAAGAAATTGAAAGGAAGATATTGAAAAATTTGTAACTCCTCAGTCACCCAGATTGCCTATGATTATTCTGCTCAAGATCCTTATTTCTTCAAAATATCAAGCACATGAAGTATGTTCTCTACACAAAAATAGTAATAATTTAACCCATGATAGAAGTGATAGTGAATCCATTCCAATTTAATTCATAGATTTTTACAAGAACATGCTTGTTGTTTTCTTCTTGAGACTTGATAATCAGGTAAATAGTTAAAGGGGAAATTACATCAGAGGTCGTACGTGAGAGGTGTGAATCCCAAAATCAATTTTAATACAAAAAGAATTGAATAAATTAATTAAACATGTTTATAAAACAAAACATGTTCTCTCAAATAACTTATATAATTAATCAATAATATATTACTTTGATAATAAGGCTTAATAAAAAATATTTTAGACAATGTTTTATATGATTTTAACATTTTAGTCATTGTGAATATATTTATACTATCATGTTATTTCATAATATCAAACCATTATTTTTTGTTGAAGTAAAAAATAGAAACCCATTTATCAAGAATAAAATTCCAAGAATTAAAATTTTGAGATGTTTCAAACATGATGATCATTTAATAAAATGTATATATTGACAAGGTCTTTCTATGGGGGATTGGGTTGAGGGGAACAACCGTCACACAAGATTGTATTATAGTAAGTTTTACGTAGAATCCAGTTTTTTTAAGAGATATATATTCACGTACCTACATAATTGATCCTAGAAAATATTGACCAATGTTCAAAATAACTCATTGATATTAATATATAAAAAATTATCGTGCATCAATGAAACTAAACCTCTCTAATAAAAAAATTAATTTGATACAAGACTTATATGTACATATACCCATATTAAAATCATTTTGGTACTCACCATTTTTTGGGTTTGTTTCATATTAGAAATCAATTGTTTCATATTCTACCATGGATGATGATATATAGGATTAAATAAAATCTCCACCAATTTATTATCCTTTATCAATTTTTTTGTATGATCTTATTAGGATAATCATTTGAAATTGTAATAGTTTATAAAAAAATACAAAAGGAAAACATATCATCTAATTTTATCTTATATAAATAAAAAAATAATTATATTTAATGATTAAATAATTTCTTATTAGGAATTCACACAAAAATATTAGAAAATTTCGTTAAAAATAATATAGAAAACTGTTTTTAAAATAGAAAAATATAGAGAGGAAATATTCCATAGAAAATAAGATAAAATAGTTCTGAAAAAAACAATTACTTGAATTTTAGACAAGGATATCACGTGAACCCTACAAGTTCCACAAACTCAATGATTATTTACTAAGAATGTGACTCCTTTAATATCTTCATGATATAAATCATCAAGGAATAAATATGAAAAGAGTATGTGAGTCACACATAACAAAACAAAATTTTTCATGTCCTTGTAAACATATTTGATAACATTATTTTTATCATATGAATCGAAATGTAAAAACATTAGTAAAGACATCATCATTACTATATCATTATTTTCACCAGTAGACACATTTAATTTAGGATTAGTAAAACTACATTTTTTATGTATAAAGAATTATCCTTCTAATTTTATTGGTAAAATATGAATTAGATTCAAAGTGGAGCATGAGAAATCATTTTAGTGGATGGAACCTTAAGAACAATCTTATACATAGAACATGATAAGAAATTTATTAATGTAACTATGTCATCATCACTCAAGTGAAACTAATCTATTATTTATAAGTAAATCTTTCATGAGGCAGTGAATAACATTGGAGGAGATGACTATAAAATAAATTACATTACGAAACTATAAAAAGATTAGAAATAAAAAATATATATAAAAATATAAGAATATTACCTATCAAGTGGCTATAATATTCTCTATAGTTTTTTTGTTTTAATTTACAAATAATTTTATAAGTGACTAGTGAGTTTCCCAATGCCAGTTTTTAATTTTTGGTTTTTTATGAAATTCTCTAAAACTTCCATACAATTTTCCTATTTTTTTTAAATTAGTAATTATATAAGTAGGTATCAGCATATATTTTTTCTTTTATTTAATTATTTAATATTTATTATAACACTTTTCTATTATAATAAGTGTTGATTAATACAAATCGATTTGATAAAACATAATGAAAACTGTATATAAACACTTATCAACTAAAATAACTGTTTTGCAGAAGGACCTATTTGATGAAACATAAGGGAAACATATTATAACACTCATCACTTTCAATAATACCACATGTATATGTCTTTTAGTTTTATTACAAATTAAAAACTAAAATAAATGATTCATTGTTGTGAAATGATGTAGAAATAATCCCCCATAACTTGCCACATGTCCGATAAAATCATAAAATCATTAATATAAAAGAAAAAGATGAGAAAAAAGTAAGAATTATGATTTATCAATAATACATTTATTGTTTAATAGGTTATATTTAAATAAATATCATAAATAACTTGTTTTAATAAAATGAAATGCATCAACACATTACATCATCTATTTTAACTTATAAATCAAAGATAGTTTATTTTATTTACTCCACTTTAAAGATATATTTTTTTGGAATAGTTGTGATATTCGTATAACAAATTGACATTTAAATATTGATTTTATATTATTTTTTCCCTATATCCTCTTGATTCACTATACACATCACCATTATAACCTATTTTTTTAATTTTTCTATTATCCTTTCCACTAATTTTTAAGTCATAATCCTGATTTTTTTTTCACTTTTCATAAACATTTTTGATGATATAATTCATGTCCCTATAAAATATAACTATTTATAACATTTTACTCATATCACTAACTACTTGAAACTTTCCATTAATTCTATGTGTAACCTTATTTCTTATTGAATAATTTATTTTCTAGAACTAAATTAAGTGATTTTTATTAGCAATTTAAATTATTTCATCATAAATAGAAATAAGACCAGTAATTTTTTTGCATTCTCATTACAAGTTATATGTGATCTAGATTGTGAGAATTTATATTTTAGATGATCACCCATTTTATAAAAATTATATACAACTAGATATGTATTTAAGGGAGTAGTTTCATGTAAACATGAAATTATATGGCCTATGAAATAGTAGGCTTTATGAAAACCTACCTCTGATCATGATAGAAATTGATATCATAAAAAAAACTTACTACTTGAAAGCTAAATGAAATTTTAATGGAATAAAATAACATATATACATTCTAATAAAAAATAACAAGAATATATTATTCACCTTTTATTCATGAATCATGTGATTGATGCATTGAATCTACGTCTTTGATGGACAATCGCATGGTTTAAAATTTTTTGGTTCAATATTTCTTTTCATTTGAATTAGAGTAAAAGTAATAGATAGATGTCTGGTATTAATTTGTGTGATATATTAATTAAAACATTTTTTGATAATATCACCTAATTTAAAACATGGTAAATAATTTATTATAATGAAAGGCTGAAGAATTTAGTAGATTAGATAATCAAGTCTTAAATAAACAATTATTATTGTATGGAAATAATTGAGAACTTTTTGATAAGAAAACATGTCTTATACTTTTAAATGTTTTTTCATTGTATAGAGTATGATTTTTGGAATTAGATCACTTGATATTATGTGGTTTATTGGTTCGAATATCATTTTCAAAATATCACATTCTAGAGAGATAGATGAAAAGATTCACTTTAGGTTGCAGAAATCAAGATTTATTAATTTTTTATATGATGTAAAAAATTGATGCTCAGTAGATAGATCACCATGTTTAAATAATACGAACCATTATAGGGATTTATGTACATCGAACATTGAAAATTTGAGGCTTAATGTATTGTAAAATTCACATAGTTATTTTTATTATTAGAAAGGTACAATATCTTGAATGAAAAGTGTCCATTCAAAAGACTAGTGAATATATAATGGTTCCAAAAATGATTAAATTTTATTTTTAGATGAAATCGGTTAAATTTTTTAGATAAATATTTTTATATACCATAAAATACAATTTACCAAAATTAATATTTAACTTCCAACTTAGTGGAAAGACTTATTTTTCCTCAGATCTTAAATTTGGACACAAATTTTAATTTTTGATTTTGAGTGATTTTGAGGAAAAAATGGTCATTTTACCCTCATAGATGATGTAGGAAATTTTTTCAAACCACTCAAGTAGTCTTGGAATAGTGTTCTACATTGGTATGATAGTTTTTATGGGATCAAAGATTAAAAGAGGGATATATTTGCTTTTTTTGACCTAGAGGATCCCAAGTGGGAAACCTCCACTTGAGTACCAATTTTGCATATCCAAAGTATAATGAATCTATTTATGGGTAGAACTAGAGGTACACGTGGGTGCTGAGTGATAGAAGGAACCAGATCAGGTATGTGTGGTTGGGTAGTAATGGTTTTAGGTGATCCTTCAAACCAAAATTGATGTAATGCGTAGTGAAGATGAAAGGTTTGTGTGGAGAATGGTTGTTTAGATAGACCTTATTTTTCTCTCATTATTAGATTCAAGACCTCTTTTATTCCAATGGGGATTTTGTGATATGATATGTATTCCATGGTTGAAAGTTGGACATGATTCCCTCTATGGATACTGATATTTTGTTTATGGTTTGAGTGATAGACCAAGGTATATAGACAATTTTTTGATATTGTTGAGTATAGAAGAAATGGTGGTCCACATATGTGACTAAGATGTTAGATTTCATATTATATAATGGTAGTATACTATATGAGTTAGGTGTCGGGTTTAATCCCTGAACATAGATAGTATAATCTGTGATTTATATTCCAAACTAATTCTATAGTAAATGAAGGTATTAAATCTAGAATAGATGGTAGAATGATGCTCAAAATACATGGTTTTGATTGCAAACTGATTATCCATGTGCTATTGGTTTAGATTCTAGAATAATTCTCAAAAAAATATTATTTTAGATACTGGAATCATACTCCAAGAACTATTGTGATGATACTTGGGATAGAGGTCGTACCTAAACTTTAGGTATTCGTGGTACCTTGACATGGAATGATCACCTAAGAATGATGTTTATAGGTACTGAGAATGCGATAATAAGTGGGGTCATTATTAAATGGTAGGGGATACCATAAATTAGGATCTAAGATAATAATACTTCCATAAAATGGTCCCCAGGTTGAAATGATTGGTTATGGAGACCATGGAGTTGGAAACCGTATGTGGTATGGTATGTAATGTCTTTGGGATGTTCTCATAGACACACTAAAATTGTCCTAATTAGGTAATGTTGATCGAGGACTTGGGATTAAGGATCAAAGATTAGTTTTTATCTTTATTTCAGTTATGTTTTGGCTTGGGTGAGGATATTTCATGAGCATGAACTTATGGAAGTATTTTATAGGTTCACCATTGAGGGTAGACTAATAATATTTATTTATCACCCCCTATATGTACACATAGGTGTGAATTCATACCTCATGCATACATTCATGTTGAGCATGAATGCATAATGGATTGGGTGAAGGCCCAATATTGCAAGGCTGAGTGGGATTATTTCATGGATTCTAATGGTTAGGTTAGGGTATCACATCTAGGTATTGAAGATCAGGTTTGTGATGTGGATAAAAGTTGGAAGTAGATACTGATGCATTTATTTTTTAATTGTATATTTTTATATGTAATTGAACTAGTAGGTGATCAATGTTGTATACTTGGCATGGATGTTCAGGCCTTTGAAACATTTAATTATACCAAAGAATGATTCTATTTTAGTTTATTTATTCATTACACCTACTCTGTTGTGTGTGATGTTTGGTATTTACTTCCTATTGTGAACAATTTTATTGGGTGTAAATTCTTCTCACAGTTCCACATTAGATCCGTACAACTAGTTGGAAGACTCTAGAGTATAGGGAGGCATGCTTGAGGCCATTTAACAAACCACATTGTTCACGTTTTTAGTTGGATCCAGTCTGAGATGTTTCAAAGTAGTATTATAGGAGTTACTTTCCTATTTTTTTATTCTGGATTTGGTAGATGGAAGATATTGGAATGTGTTAGAGCATGTGATGGTTGTCAACAAGTGAGTCATAAAAACCAATTCTAGTATAAATTTCAGGTTACTAGGGTTTTTGATTGATGTTCTAGTTATTCAATGTTATGGTTTTACAATATTTTATACTTGGGAGAAGAACATGTGGTTTCGATGTTTTGGGTTGTTATGGATTTTTGGCTCCATACCATTGGAAATAATCTTGTGATTTGATTTAGACTCTTGAATTATAGAGGAAATAATCCTCTCATTCACCATGCTTCACATGTAGAATCCACAAATTAATGGCTTGCTTGTATAATTTTTCTTATGGTATAGGATAATTTGTTAATATTACCAAAAACTACTAATACAAGATATTATCGTAAAAGAATTTTTTTTAATTATACTTAGCTTTTCTGAATTTTATACGGTCCCCTTTTTCGAGGTTAGGTTACATGGATCTAAGGTGAGATGCCCGATGATGAGGATGCTAGCATGGTCCCCATGAACAAAAGGTGCAGTGATCTTAGTGGGTCAACACAATATGAGTATATGACTATTGGTCCCTTGTGGGTTGTTTTTTTCGTGGTTTGTTGTATAGGCTGGTTATCTAGGTTATTAGTTGATGTGCATATTATTAGGGATGACATGTTCCCTAGTTGGGGTTAGTTTGTTTTGAAGAAGTTTTAATTTTTATGTGGGACCATAGAGATGGGTGTTTTGACATATTGATGTTAGGTAATGTTGGGAAGAGAGTTTTTTGGACACCTAATGTGTTGTGGGATTTTGTAACTTGTCCTAGAAATAGGTGGGGAAGGTTAGTGACTTTCTTGGAATGACTCATGTTTGGGGAGTTAGTGCCTTGTCATTTTTAGGGTGACATATGAGAGAGGTTGATTAGTTTATGTGTTAAATTGGGTGTTTGATGCACAAGTGGGTGTTTACGGACATTTTTAAAATTATTTATAAAGGGTGAAACCTAGTGTGGGGTTTGGGCTTGCTGGATGCCAATTATTTTAGAAAAGGGGAACTCATGGGCTGGTGATTCATCCATATAGTTGGTTTTAATAGGGATAGTCTTATTGAGGTGCCTAACCTAGGTAATGGTTGTGAAGAAAATACACATCTATTGGTTAGTGGTTAGATCAAGATCATATGAGGTGCTCAAGGGTTTTTGGTTAGGGATTGTGAGATGATTTTTCATTGGGTGTGAGTCACAAGATTCAAAACACATTTTGTTTTTTTTGTTTATGGTATAGTGTGTAAAATTTAAGTGATAATGAGATCTTGGAGTCATAATAACTGGAAACATGCTATATCATTTTTATTGTGATTGGGAACAACAAATTCAAACACCCATGGCGATTGCGTTTAGAAGAATGTCACGAGTAGGAAGAGAATTGTTTTGGGTCTGATGAGAGGCTTGTGGGAAGGGAGATCCAAGGCCATCAGAATAGAACTGTGATGTTCTAGGAATAGATGAGTTTGTGGTGGTATTCATTGATGACATCTTAGTTTAATAAAATTTTAGATACAATCAATAAAAATATCTTGACTTAGTTTTAACTATGCTCAGAGAAAATTAGCTATAAACTATTCTATATAGATGTCACTCTGGTTTGATAAAGGGCCTTATTAGAGGGTGAACTCATGGAGAAGTGTATTTGAATCCATACAGTTAGAGTGAAACATCAACTATTTTTTGGTGAGGCCATTATGATGGGATATATTTTTGTTAATTCCATGGGTTCCATTCTTAGATTCAGAGAAAAGGTGATAGCAGACGTTTCATTTTATTTCTTGAGTGAGAGTGAGATACACATGTTTAATACCAAGGTTTTGTAGTGAATTTGGTATGGGTCATGGAGATGGTGTTCAGTTTTATAGTGAAAGGAAAATCATATGATGGGGACTATAAAATCAGTCACAATGATGTGACCCTTATGTGTGAAAAGTCAAGGATGTAGTGAAAACCACTTAGAGTGGGTTGATAGACCATTATGTATGCTTTGGTAGTAAATTATAATGGTGGAAATTGTTGGTAATTAGAATAATACATTATTGTTTGAGTTATATTGTGGGGATAACCATGAGTCTCATGATATGTTTTCGATGATTATATGATATCTCAGGATAGACATGTGATGTTTGGAATTGTCTTGATAAATTGATAGTGGTGTAAATCAGTTTTTTGAATTTTTATGGGTTGTATGATTTATCATTCGAGTTGGGTAGATGAACTCAATTTTCATCCTAGAGTGGAACAAAATTTTTTTAGTATGAGTTGAAAAGCAAGGTGGGTTGGGATGTGTCGCTTGAAGACTACTAAGGACTCTCAAGGATGAGAAGGTTTATGGTGGGTAGGTCGTAAAGACTTGTGTTTCCCTAGAACATGAATTTGAGCAGACATTTTAATTTTTTATTTATAGTGTTTGAGAGGGGTAAAATGGTCTTTTTTAATTTGAATATGATCTCGAATTATTTTTCTATCCACTCCATTGGTCCCAAAATAGGGTGTTTTCTCTATGATAAGAGTTTAGTTATGATCAATGATTGTGAGAGGGATGTCTCTGCTTATGTTATAATTGAGAGAATCCCAAGTGGGATGCCTCTTCTTAAGTACTTGTTATATGAATAAAAATATTGATGGATCTATTTATTATTTTAACTAGAGGTCCATATGGGTGTTGAGTGATAGAATGACCATGAGTGGGTAAATGTGGTTGGGTATTAGTGGTTACGGGTGACCCTTGGGACCTGAATTGATGCATGAGCCCCTGGGGATTGTATATTGATAATGAGCAAGGGTGTTTTTAAAGCCTTTATTTTTTACCTCATGGTTAGGATAGAGATCTAGTTTATTCCTATGATTCTATTGTGATATGATATGGTTTCCATGTATGAGAGTTTCACATGATTCTCTAAATCAATATTGATAGTTTTTTATTATTTGAGTAATGGATCAAGGATCCAGGATTGTTGTGTGATATTGTTGAGTATATTTTATGTGATATTACACATATGTGGTTCATGTTATGGACTGAGGCTCCAAGCATTTTTAGTTAATATAGATGAAAGGTGTGATATTGAGGCTCTAAAAACAGATATTATACTTTGTAGTTATTTTCCATAATAATTCTATAGGAAATGATGATATACAAGTTATAATGGATGTTTTAATGACACTTTGTATCCATTATTTACAGGATGGATTGATGATCAAAGAGCTATTAGTTTAGATTTTATACCTATTCTCCATGAACTATTTTTTAGACACCAAACCGATAATGTAGGAACTATTATGATGTTAATTGATCTAGATGTATGATTGATGCTCTGGGTACTATTAATACCTTGAAATGGTATGAGAACATAGGTATAATGTTTCTATGTACCAGGAATCCGAGAAAATGTGTATTCATGTGGAAATGGTAGGGTATACCTTATATTTGGACCCCATATGACAAGACTGCCATTGAAAGGTCCCTATGTAAGAATGATTAGTTAGGGTGGCCACGAAGGTGGTGCTTGTATGTTTCTTGTGAAGAATGATATTTAGGACATTCTTAGAGAAACTAAAATGTTGGAAAAATAATGTATGATCGATTAAGGTCTTGGTCCAAAGAATCAGAAGTGATTTTTTATCTTTATTTTAGTCCTATTTCATCTTGTTTAAGAATATTTTATGATCATGCACTTGTGAGAGTAGGTTATAGGTTCATTATTGGGGGTAGCCTATGAAGATTTACTTCTCACTCCCAGTACATGCATCTAAGGGTGTATAAAGATCTTATGTATTATTTCATGTATTTAAAATATGTATGATAAATAGATTGAAGGCCCAAGATTGCATGGTGGAGTGGGTTTATTTTGTGGAGCCCGGTGATCAGGCTGAAGCAAATTGATATGTTACTAGATGTTTGGTATGTTATTTTTCTTAGTGTTAAAAGTCATGAATGATTTATCCAAATATTAGTTATTTATTTTGTATATATAGAAGAACCAATAGGAAATCAATATTGAATATTTAGAATGGATATTCAGGAATTTACTACATTTTATTCTACTACAACATGATTCTATTTTGGTATATTTATTCCTTCCATGTACTCTGATGTGTATCATGTTTGGTTACTTATTATTGATGTACACTCTGATATGGGTGTATAGTCTCCTCATAGTTCCATCTTAGACCCCTGCTACTTGTTTGTAGCCTCTAGTGTATGGGTAGGTGTGATTGAGGTCATGAAGAGAACCATCTTGGGGAACCAATTTAGTGGAATCTGGTCCAGAATAATATACTATATTGGGATATGGATGAATATTGATTCCAAAGTTTTAATAGTGGTTTTTTTACTTTCAAATTCATTTATCTTATTTACATGAAATGAGAAAACACATTTCTTATACTCAGAATGTTTTTTCTAAGAGAATAATTTCTATGATTTTTTTTCATAAGATGAAGACCACAATAACCCTCACTACTTCTATTATTTAAACTATATTCCAGAAGGGTCTTGTGATGACAAAGTTCTATACTATTAAAGGGATATCAAATGTGAAAATTTATCAACTATTATTAGAGAAAGTTTTTCTTAAACATGAAATATGAAAATAAAATTTTTTAGAGAGCTATCAAATATAATTTCTATCTATTATTCACTAAGTAAAGAGACAAGGTTATAATGGATTTTTTTTCAATATTTTACAAGGAAAATATAATCAATTTAACAAAATAGTTGACTACATATTTCACTTGACAATGATCGTTAGAGTAAAAATAATAGTGCTGGCTCCAAAATTTAGACATAGAATTATATCAACACGAATAAAAATTTATGTAATAACATATATACATTTAAATATTTGTTACTAATAAAAATAATATAATCTACTAATATACATAAAAATTGTTTTTTGAGAAAGGTTTGTTGCTCTGGAAAAGTTTACAAAATATTAATGTAAATGAATAAAAAATCAAGAATATTAACCAAATCACCTATAAGATAGTATATTCTATTAATTTTTATCTATAAGCCTACAAAAACATGACTCACACTGACTATTGGATAGGTTGGATATGGAGATAGTACGGAAAATATAGTAATTACGTATGGATGTACATGAACTGTAAAGTTATCTATACATCTAGCTATATTGTTAGCATCTTCTGGGTAGTATAAATGAAATTGATCCTAAATAATAAACTAAAAAGTAGTATATAGTGGTATAAAATTAGATACTGTATTTTTTTAGTAATGAATAAAATGTAAAATTAATAAAATTGAATTGATGGGTATAAGTGCAGAGTATTGAATAAAATAACTAGACTGGCTATGAAGTACCATATAATTAGGAAAATAAAATAACTAAAAAAATAAAAATTAGAAATGAATAAATTCTGTCTTCTTCAGTCAGAGAGTGAGATTTTAAATCTATAGGAAATCTACCAAAATTTTCACCAATAATTTTTAGGATTGATGGGTTTTATGAGGGAAGAATTTTTCTAGGAAGACTAATCCAAACTACTACACACGTTCAATCATGATCTCTACCAAAACTGATTATCCAAAAAATTTGTTTTTTTCTTCGATTGTAAGACTAGGATGACTCTGATAACCTAAAAAAGGTAAATTTCACATTTTAAAAGTTATTATTCATTGATTATTATGATACATAATCCTCAAATATACTATTGAGAATAATCCCTAATTCGAGTTGGCAAAACAATTAAATAGTTCAATTGAAGTTTGATATGTACCAAAATTATCTACGAGGGTCCTTATAGAAAACCATACTTTATATATATATATTAATTACATTTTATTATAAGAATATTATTTATATATCATAACAATCTACACTATAATTTTATAGGTCTAGTATCATTGGAAACTTGGACAAAAAAATAGGTTCAAAAGAGATTCCTATTATGTTTTTCATAACTAGAACGCTTAATCAACATATCATTCTTTTAACATTTATTTATAACCTGGTGAATGTAAAAATACGAAAGGGTGAACTCAAATAATATGTAAGTGTAAATAAAGGAGATATCAATTATCACTTAAATATAACATGACCATAAGGGTATGAAAAAATGAGAATTTTTTTTAAAACCACACCAAGCATGTAAATATTCATAATCTTGATTCTTATCATAAATATTGGATTTCCATAGAATTTGAATCATAATGAAATTAAAGAACCATAGCCATGAGATACTCACATTGGTATAAGACATGGAATTAACAATAAGCACAGATAATCATCTCTTTCGTAGTCAAAGCTCATTGTCAAGACCATCATAGTGGATTGGGTTCACTCTCCATTCAATCATTGTAGTCAAGGTCCACTCATAAAACTATCATAGAGAAAAAAGAACCTTACTTAATTGGGTTCACTATCTATTATAGTCTTATTTAACTCATGACTTATCAAGAATTACCTAATCCATTGGAGGGTAATATAATTCTAGCCCAACCCATCCTTGGTTATAACATGACCAATATCATTGGTTATAATGTAACCACATTCCTTGGTTATAACATAACCAAATATATAGATAATTTTATAACCATTCGTCACAATATAAAAATAATACATATTTGGTCCACTAGATCAAAAAACATTCATCATATCATCACATCATAACCCATGAAAATAGAACAAGTTTCATAAACATTTCTTCAATTCATCATAGCATAACTAGTTGAAAATAACTAGGTTTCATAAAAAAACTCATGAAAATAATTATTAACTATCCTTATAAAGAAAATTATTCATATAATTTAATCATATACCTAGTAAATTATAATTAACATCAAGTTATATTATAATATATAAAAATTTCTTTAAAAGTTCAATAAAATGTTTCATGAGAAAAATAAATAATTTACTTTCAGAATCAGTTTTAAAATTAAATTATTTTCAAAATATAATAGAAATTTATTTCTTTGACTAGAACCTCAAAAAATTTTAAATAAAAATTCAACACATTGATTGGTAATTATGGTGATAAACTCTATTCATGCTGTATAATTTAAAAGAATATCCTCCATTCTCATTTTTGGTAAAAAGTCAAAAATTACCTCGTTTAGAAAATAACAAGAAGATTATATGATTTTTTTTTAAAAAGTAAAAAATGGGTAAAAATTAATTTAAAAAATAATAG